>OW240920.1:115682398-115774898 GCA_933207985.1 Pelobates cultripes
GAGCAGCAATCATGCACACCTGGTAATTGCCTTTGGGGTCAAAGGCCGGTTACAGCCAATCGGATCCACAGGAGAGGTATTTAAACCCAACTCTCCTCTTGCTCATTGCCCTGTGCGGTTTCATGCCTATGGTTATCCGAGAGAGCGTTCCTGATCTTGATTTCCTGGTATTTGACTTTGGCTTTGTTTTGACTTCCCTGATACTTTTGGCTTTCCCTCATCTTTGTGTCTGATTCTGTGACCTCGGCAATTATTTTGACTATTCTTGGAGACGTTAAGTCCGGCCATACGTTATCCTTAGTCCTAGGTGTGACACAGTACTGCGTGCTGGACCAACTTGTAATCCTGACACAGGTTAGGAAAATGGCTGGAGTTGTGGGGTGATGTAAGGAGAATTAATGTGTTCTTGTGTGTACATGTCACTCTAATGTTAATGTTTCTGTCTGGATGTATTTGTGTTTTTATGTGTTTTATATGTGACTTTTATTGTCTATACATACAGCATCACATATATGTACTTTCACAGACACACACACACCTTCTTTGGCATATATGTGTATGCACAGGTATTTAACAGTCTGTGTGTAAATATAATACATACATTGTACCCCAAAATGTTAGATAGATATATCTCCTCCATGCATATCTCCACACATTAAAACATACACAAACCCCTCCACTGACACAACCCAGCACAGGCATGTGTTTACATTTAGGTACACAAACACCACAAACATGTATTTATATATAAAAGCATAAACCATCTGTATTTATAGAGAGAGTCAGGCAGCAACATATACATATATTTATATAAAGGCACACAAAGCTGCAAAACCAAATGTTCCTCAGTTCGGTACCCTGCCTGGTTCTCTGTTGAGAGTAAATTTGTATTTGGGCTTAATGACAAATTTGTTTAAAATGAATAAAAACCAGCCATATGAACCCATGTGTACCTTGACGTCTACATAAATCTGCACACTTACATGTTTACATATAGATTTAAATATACATGCAAACATTAATTTATATTAATTTGTACATCATCAGGTTTGGTAGTTTTGCATAGTCAGTCAGGTAATTTTAAATTGTAAGATCTGAAATGGCAGTTTATGAAGGTGCACTTTTTATTAGTGTGGCCACAGTTTGGCTATTTTAACAGATATTTTTATATATTTACACATGTACAAGACATTCATGCACATACCACACATATAAGTTAATATATATTTCATATCCATCTGTCTGACCGTCTGTCTACCTATCTGATGTTTTTATTAATTCAAATTCTGGAATTTGGCCCATCAGGACTATGGAAGCCTTTAATCCAGCACTGCTGATTGACAGAAGAAGGAGGTGGAGTTCACACCCCGGCTAAACAAGCAAATGTCTTGGATGTGGGAGCCTTTCAAATGGTATAAACCTGATTCTAGCACTATACCTACTTAAGTAAGCTAAAGTGCCTGTGGTGCTTAGAGTACCCCTTTTAAGCTAGGTTAATATCCAAGATCAAATTGACTCATGCTGCTCACAGTAATGGCCACATTTGCCCATGTTATCTCCCCGGGGGGCACTTTCTTGAGAGATGGTAAGGGCAATACATAATAATATATTTTAATTCATTCTAAATGCAGAATCATCGGTGCATCGATAGCCAGTAAACAAGCAACAACAGCCTCATTCTCAAACTATGTACTGTGTTACACACTCCTGATTTAATGTTTTTCTTCTCTTTTTTTTTTTTTTTGCTTCTCCCATAAACTGTCATAGTGTACATTTTGAGTTTCTAAACCTCCAACAAAGTCAAACACCAAATAATAATATTTTTGGGTCAGTGCAGAGGACGACGCTTGTAACATGACCTATGTTGCCCCCATATGGTTTAAAGTAGGTAAAAGGTGGTTGAAGCTGTCTATTTACGTTCGTCTTCAAAACTCATGAATTGAACCCAAATCACTAACTGATGTGGACAGAGCACATCTGGAAAACACCACTCAAGCTGTCTGCATCAACCTAAAGGGAATCCGCCACTTAAAATTATTTAGACTTGTCTGGACCAGTTATGTAAAGGCCGTTGTGTAACAATGTTTCCTTTACCTTATTGGGTCTACTGTCCACCTTGTCCGCACTTGTCAAACTTGCCTATGTTCCTCTGTGATTTTGACAAACAGAAGATTGGTTAACTGTGCTGGCATTGCAATTGCCAGTTTCTGGGCATACACTGATAACATATTTCTTGTCAACAATGTTGAATAGGATCATCTAGAGACTGGGGATTTTATAAATCTCAAATCTAAAAAAAATCCCTTAAAATAAAAAAGTAATTGGAAATTTGAGACATGTTCCCAAGGAGTTTTTATTCCATTTTCCTTCTCTCAGAAGACAAAGATATAGATATATAAAAAATAAATTACACAAATTCATGACACACCCAAAATATTTCACAAGGTCTGGGACACATGGCTTGACGGAGATACCTCTATTCCATGGTAACCTGATAGTTATATCCACAAAATTGGTTCCTACGAACTCCTGGACACCTGCCCATTATCCAGAAGATAGCAGTGCCCCTTCTGATGTTCCATATCACCCACATTCTCTATACCGTTTTACTTGCCCCTCCAAATACCCTCTCCCTTCCTTCTGTGGGGTGGTGCGGTGCCGCGGTACTTGGCAACTTAAACTACTTTTAGTCTATTTTTCTTCTCCATTTTCTTCTGGCTCTTCCTTTTTCTTTTTTTCTTTCCTCTTGTTTTCCTTTTACACACTTATAGTTCCTCACACTCATTTATTCTTTCCCTCCAAGAGTCTACTCCCTCCTTTACCACTCGTTTGTCTACTCACGCTTTCTTACCAAGCTCCAGGGCTGAGCGTGCTGGACACAGATATTTGATGGCTTGCTATGCCATTAAAGTCCACCTATATCTATTCGTTGGACACCATTCAAGCCACGACAGGCTTTTGAGAAACTTTACCTTGATGTTTTAATGATAGCCTGACATCGACACCGTAACATTGCTAGACCTACAAGTCCCGAGAACTGTAACTAACAGTTACTATCTATAAACCTCTCGGTAGAGGACATCCACCCGGCCTAACAAATTGCAATATCCAATACATGGATATATAATGATAATGTACTCTGGCTATTTAAGTATATTCCTCTCTTTTATATTTTGCATGTTGGCATTCAGTGTTAGACGATACATATGTACTCTTGCTGCTTACATATACTTATTTTGTCTGTACTCAGAGCCTATACTGTATTATTCCTGTTACACCATGTACTGAAATGAAAAATACAAAAATAAATATTTTTTAAAAATGAATAAAAATTACATTTTGATTAAAGGGGACTCTCCAGCCTATAACAACTTTATCTAAATTTAGTCTTGATATCATCTTGAGATCCTAGGCGCTTTCTTACTTTGAAGAGTTTTCAAAGGTTTTAACAACCAAGATGTCCTCCCAGAACCAGTCCTACTTAGCCATTTTGCCTACTACTCTGGCTGTGGAACTACTAAAGAAGACATTCTTTTAGGCATCAGTGATAGGCTCAGAGTAATACTTGATGTAAAAAAAAAATATATGGAAAGCAAATCACAATTTGAATTGGTGATTTGTTAAAATAACATTTACATCAGGTTTAGTAGATTATCATACAAATGCCCAAATGTATTTTTTTTTTTGTGGGGGGGGGGGAGGATTTAAATATTCTTTAATATCTCAAAATGTTGTTTTCTGAAAAATATATTTTGCTTTTAGAATACAAAAAAGGGGTCCGATAAAAGCCAAATATGGAAGACTCTAACTTGGTCTGGGAAAACACTGGATTCACATGAAATGGTTTCTTAGGTGGATCAAGGTTGAACCACACTGTAGACAAGGTTAACCATTGAAGTACTCGGCTACAACTATCATGGTGAACCCCTAGTTGAGAGGTAAGTGGTAAATCTAGAATCTTGAAGTGTATACTTGCAGTCATGTTATGAGATTACATTAGGATTAATGAAGAATTTGTATTTTTTTTTTCACCCTTAGGACTTTGCTTGATCCAGACGATTACCAATGAAGTGTTATTCAGTAAAGTAAGAATTAGAGGGAAGTCAAATTAAAGGCCAAAGTAGTTGAACTGAAGCATAGCTCACGGGGAGAATTTTTCCACTTCAGCTATTTTGACCCTAAATTTGAAATTCACTTTAAAATCACTTTGAATTCCCTGCAATTCCCATTTCATTAAATAGCCTTGTATATTGCGCTTTCCCATCCAAACACATTTAGATAACCGATTAATCTATTTATTGTACATTACTACGGTTCTAATGACTTGAAGTCATGTTATGAGATTACATTAGGATTAATGAAGAATTTGTATTTTTTTTTTCACCCTTAGGACTTTGCTTGATCCAGACGATTACCAATGAAGTGTTATTCAGTAAAGTAAGAATTAGAGGGAAGTCAAATTAAAGGCCAAAGTAGTTGAACTGAAGCATAGCTCACGGGGAGAATTTTTCCACTTCAGCTATTTTGACCCTAAATTTGAAATTCACTTTAAAATCCCTTTGAATTCCCTGCAATTCCCATTTCATTAAATAGCCTTGTATATTGCGCTTTCCCATCCAAACACATTTAGATAACCGATTAATCTATTTATTGTACATTACTACGGTTCTAATGACTTGAAGGGGAACTGTTATTTTTTTAGAAATTATACCATTGAATAAAACATTGAAGATCACTTGTAGCTTCTTTTAGCTTTTTTTTTTTAATTTCTTTTAAATAAAAATACAAATTTTGCAAATTACATCACACGTTGTACTGACTGATGAGTCCAAGAGTATTTGCAGATATATCACTTCAGTAAATGCTGGACTCAGACTAGTAAATTGTACGTTTTTCACACATTTGGGAGCAAACAGACCCCAGGCAGTTTAGCTAAGGGCACTTTCTATGTGATTAGACATTGCCTGTAATTATAACTTTGTGTTAATAAAGGTTGGAGGAAGCTGGCGTTTTCAATAAAATAAATAAAACCCAGGGAGACAACACCGATTTAATATAGTTTAAGACACAAAAGTTTGTTCACTAAACATCAAGCTCTAGAGAATTAAATACTGAACTGCACAATTAAGGCTAAAATTGTACCATAGGACAGGCCACAGCTTGGCTCTTTTTTCCTAAATGTTGCAGTCATTTTGAAAAGTTTTTACTAAAGTATGAATGGTCAAGAATTCAAAGTGAATTTCAAAATCTAGGCCAGACTAGTTGACATAGCAGAACTTTTCCAAGTTGGCTATTTTTGCCTAAAATTTGGAAGGCACTTTGACTTCATGACTATTTACACTTTAGTAAATAATCCTTGGGAAAGTAGCCTCCAATACACAATTGTGTATATACTTCCAAATAGACAAAACGTTTCTATTTTTTTTTTTTTGTGTGTGTGAATTATCCTCTATGAGTAAATGTAAAAAAAAAAAAATCATAAATGTGAATTAAAGTTATTAATCTAAGCAATAATTATAATATAATCTGATAAAAATGAAAATGTTACATTAATGGATAGCAGTTATGTTGTCATTTGCACAGCCATGTTATTAGATAAAAATAGAAAGCCTTGGAGCAATTCTTACATTAAAGGAACACTATAACTTTAAGAATACAAAAGTGAATTCCTAACACTATCGTGTCCCTCTGGCCCCCCCTCCACCTGGCTCAGAAAGGGTTAATAAACCCTTACTATACTCACCCGATTCCAGCGCCAATCTCCCTTGATGCTGGGGCGATGCTCTGCCTCTAAAGTCACCCGACGGGTGCATTAGGCCCTCCCCATAGAAAAGCTTTGCTTCAATTCTTTCCTACTGGGACTGGGAAAACAATCCTTGTTCCTGGCACTGCAGGTCCCCTCTCCCTCCCACCTCCCATCCCTGGTTTTCACCCCTTCAGTAAATAACCAGAGGCAACGACGATGTCCCACGTCGCTGCTTCTTCCGCGCGCCGCTCCTCCCAGTGATTGCGTCGGCCGGTGGGCAAGACTGATCCCGCCCACCGGCATGCGCATTTGAACTCCCCGAAGGAAAGCATTGAAAATGCTTATCAATGCTTTCCTATGGGGAAATGAGCGATGCTGGAGGTCCTCACACAGCGTGAGAATGTCCAGCGACGCTCTAGCACAGAAAATCTGTGCTAGGGATACGGAAGTGCCCTCTAGTGGCTGTCTTGTAGACAGCCACTAGAGGTGGAGTTAACCCTGCAAGATAATTATTGCAGTTTATAAAAAAACTGCAATAATTACAGTTGAAGCGTTAAGAGTAGTGGGAGTTGGCACCCAGACCACTCCAATGGGCAGAAGTGGTCTGGGTGCCTGGAGTGTCCCTTTAACTGATGCTAGATGTCAACATGCAGAGCGTGAGGACATCCATCAATTAGGCGACCAAAAGTTGCTTAACCACCAGGATGGTGTGATTGATTGTCACTAGAGGCAGTCTTAGCTCTGCAATGATTCACATTGCAGGACTAAGGGGGGCAGGGACAATGCACCCAGACCACTTTAATGAGTACCATTAGTGTTCCTTTAAAGCATACTGTCTATATCATATAATTATTCCGCTATTGATAAAGCAATTTATCTACCTAATTAGACAGGTAAAACTATAAGCAGTTTGCTTGGAAGATCTGAGCAAATGAACAGTTCATCAAACAGCTCAGAGCTCTGGTCAACCCTAGTGGGCCTGTTGTTAGTCCCGTTTTATTTTATCTGGGGTCTGACTCAGAAGGGATACTCTGAGAACTCGCAGCAATCCAGCCAGTGTTGAGTTCCCTTTGACATGGTCTGCAGGGGGTAACTTTTGATGCATTGCACATCTCAATGTCTCAGATGCACAGAAACCCTGCTGGGTTCAGCTGTGTATTGAGCCAGTCAGAACTGGATATAAAGTAAATACCAAAGGCTATAATTTTAGGGTAGCAAATAATAACCCCTTAAGGACTACCCATGTAAATATACCTAATAACAAACAAGCCTTTAACGATGTTATATATCGGAATGGAATGTCCTCATATATGGAATCAACTGAAAATGCAATACTGGCAGAGGATCTTTAGGAAGCAGACTGTGATAGTTAAATGAGATTGGTCACTCACCTGGAATTTACACCATTGAATAACACATTGATAATTACCTATATTGTGTGTTAAAGGAACTATCCAAGCCAACCCATTGTAATCAGTCAAACCATTTTAGATCAGTTTGACTTCTTACCTGCGGTCTGCCAGGAGCCGTTCCCTGTCTTCACTAGTTCAGTCAGAGAGCCGGGAGATGCTATGCAGTTGCTTCTGTTAGTTCTCTTTCCTGGGCACTGCATGAATGGGGATCCTGGTGCTCCCCAGCTAGGAAGTCAAAGCATTCTAAAACAGGTAGACTACTTACATTGGTGGTGGTGGTGTCGGGGGAGAGGGGGTTGTCAGGACACTATAGTGGTTTGTGAGTGGAGTGTCCCTTTCACATTTGTTTCCATAAGATGTCCCATTTTCTTTTAAATTTGGATGAACCATACAGCAACTTACTCATCAAAACATCAAGTTCAGACAAGGCAAAGTTAGGGCAAACATTGCAAATGATGAGGAGAACTGAAAGCACTGCTGACTTGGAGAATTTTTCCAGTTTGGCTGTTTTGACCTTAAATTTGACACTTTAGTAAATAACCCTTGTTTGATTCATTTCTCCTCTCCTGTGTTTGTTTTTCTATGCTGACTGCCTGGTGCATGGGACAGAGCTTATAACTTGACTGACAGGGAGCTAAGTTGCAGAATATTTCAGATATTTAAATGCTGTAACTCCCATCATTCTTGGCCAGTCAGTGTCTAGGTGAGGGTGATGAGAGTTAAACATCCATTGCATTTTCAGGGTGCACACTAAATTGACTGTCCATCGATGTTTCGTAGGGATGTTTGTGATGCTGCTAACATTAAATCCTATCATTCTCAGTCAGACAAAAGCTTGATGCGAGTGATGGGGGTTACAGTCCACAAACTGTCCAGTTCCATATTAGCTTAGACAACTGTGTGAAGAGGGTAGAGAATGCACAGCGAAGTAGGTATTTGGGATTCTCCACAGGATAACAATGTGCACCATTATGAAAGGTGCTGTAACGATACTGCACTATTCAGTCTTAACATCTTTTTGGAATTTTATTGTTGCCATATAGCTAATGAGAAAATTCTAAAGGTGATCATTTACAAATCTCCAATGTAATGGCACCAGGGTTGCATATTCTGGCTCCTAAGTTGTGAATGCAACTCTTGCTAGACTCTTTAACATTGGGCTGGCTCCTAAAATAATCTGTAACACTTTTAAATCCCACAGATATCTGTCTCCCCAGGATAGAGCAGACACAGGCTATTAGACAGATCTCTGGCCAGGGTACCTGATTGTGTGCTCATACACTGAATTCACAATATTACGGGGGTGCAGTGAGGCCGCACACTGCTTAGTGAGATTTATTGCAGGGATCCCCAAATGTCTGTCGTTCTTTCTTCACTAAAAAGATTAGCAGTTCTCTTCTTGTCCAGTTTGTGCTGTGTGCTTATGGCAAATCAAAATTTGGGAAAGAAAGCCGAGGATGGAGGGTGGGGGACTGAAGGAGTATTCTGTTTTTTGAGCCTCCTGTCCTTGTGGGCTATTTAGGGGGGTGTCCGTCTACACCCTCACTCCCTCTCAGGTATCTAGAGACATAGCTTACCCTTGGCCAGCTCTGTGCAGGAGGCAGGGAGGGGTCTCTTTGTTTGCTGTAAGGGGCTGAGTTTCTCCTCCCAAAAAGTTTGGTAAGAAGGAGTGGGGGCAGGTTCTGTTATAAAGCCAGGCTGCCAGTGGAAGCATTGGACAAACTAAGCTCTGGGACATTCTCAGCTGCAACTTTAACACTGTATCCCAACCTGAGTTAAAGACAGTGAGTGCAGAGTACTATCGTACTCACAAATTGCTGCACTTCTTTTTCAGCTCACTTTGATGGGGATGGGGGCTGGGAATGTGTGCCTTGTGTTGCTCCCCATATTTTTGGCCCAGGTGGGCAAAGCAGACCCCCAGAATGATGCTGCCCCATCTTTGGCCTTTGTCTTTGATGTCACCGGGTCCATGTACGATGACCTCCGTCAGGTGATCGAAGGGGCCAGTCGAATCTTGGAGCGCACTCTGAACCGCAGGACGAAGGCTATCAGCAGCTATGTTCTTGTCCCATTCCACGATCCAGGTAAGATTATGGACATCCTTACCTTGGCAATAGTTTTGGATCACAGAATCTTAAATTTGGGGTCCAGCCACACAGTTTCCACATGTCATAGTCAGGAGTTGGTTTCATACAATACCACATGTAGTTTTTTTTTTTTTACATTTTTATTTCAAACTTTTTTTTATTGTGCAGATTTAAGCAAATTATACATGGACAATATCAAAAGCATTTCAAAATAGCACTTTTTAGAGTAATCTAGATACAACACCAAAAGCGCATCAGAACTGCTTTTAGTAATGTATCTAGATTAATAAGGTAAGTAAATTTGCTATGCATAAAAGAGATTTTGACAATCACTACTAAAAGAAAATATCAGGTCGGACCGAATTAGATCATAGATCTATGAGTATCAAGGTCTGATGGGTAACTTTAACATAAACCCTTATTTACCTTTGTGTGGGGGCAAGCGTTTTTTTTTTAATATATATATATAAGTAAAACATGTGGCTCCTTTGCGCACATCTCATAAAACCAAATAAACTCAACTTGCTGAGTGAGTGCCAGAGGAATGAGAAAGGCAGGGCAAAGCCTCCTCTGGCAATTAAAGGTTCAAACCAAGAAATCTAAAATTCTTTAAATCCTAATCTATATAAAAACAAAATATAATATAAGAAAATAAGAATACGCTGTTTCTTTTGCCAACAAATACAATGTGCTCTTTTAACTAAAATAATTTTTTGTTACATAGGATAGACTTTTTAAGAGTCATCATACTCTGGACTCCTGTAAAATTAATTGGGTAAATTTTGATCCCCAGGCTGGCTTATGTTAATTGGAGTTGTAGTACATCCACAGTTGGAGGGCAGCAAGTTGGCAAATGTTTCCTAAAAATTCAGTTTTTTCACATGTGTTTTATGCCAAAACATTATTGTGCTACGCTGCTTTCTTTGTTGGCATTATATACATTAACGTTTATTAGGGTATGAGGATTTGATTTTTATGTTTTTCAGCTTTAAAAAGTAGCTTCATAGTTTTAACACTTCATCAAATATTGCGTTCTACATTAAGCTGTACTCTTTTATATTTTATTATATTGTACCTTTTTCCCCATGTTTATATTAAAGTACAAAAACTGATATTTTAAAGCATTATACGTTTGGGTAGTCCGAACATTCTTACTCGGTCAAATGATTCTCGTTAGACCTACGCTGCTGCATCTTTAAGTGGTGATTTTGCAACCTCAGCAACTGCGCTGATAATTGGGGAAAAATAGATGGGTGAGCTGGAGAGATAAGAATTGCTAACTCAGACTAAACAGAGGAATTGTATTCCAACAATAATAGAAGATGCATTTCGAATAATGTGCATATACTGTATACATCTTGTACGGCGCTTCATAACTGTTTTTGAAAGGGATCCAAATTGCATACATGGTAGTAGCTTGGCAGTCCTTTCTTTCAGTTTTAAAATGATTGTTATGCAATCTGTAGCAGAATATATTCAACAGACAGCTGCAGTAACTTATTTATTGTGATCAGTTATTGGGGGTCTATTGTAGATATGCCTTTTCCAATCATTCAAATTCCATGTAATAGTATGGGGGGCCAACTTTAGGTCCCCTCCAATGGATTAAAGGATCACATTTTAATGGTACTCCTGGTCTGAGAATGTCAAATCACACACTCAGCTGATGAATACCATTAAAATATGATTGATGTGGAACGTCTGCTTTAGCAATAACCAAGTTGGGGGCTAGGCAATGGTTCAAATGGCTTAACGATACCACTCTGGCATAAAGCAGTTATTGTGTCTAGACTGCTCCTCTAAGAACAACTGATATAGCCGTGTTTGTGTGGGTGTAGTGTGTTTAGAAGGTATGATATTCCATTTAAATTGCTTAATAAATACACAGCAAAAAAATAAATAAAACCTACATAGATATAATTCAGTTAATACACACGCACACACACGTAAGTGAACATGCTTGCATACGAAGCTGTCTTGCAGTTCTCACCTTGGTGAGAATGAGTTTGTGATTGGGATTGTTGAGATTGAGATCAAATGTTGCCCATTGTGTTGCTGTGTGCTTGACCTCTCTCTCTGTTTGTTCCTTTGACACGTTCCCTTGATTCAGCTGCAGATTTGTGGTTTTCTTATTGACTTGCAGGAACCTGGGGTTGGGACAATCACAAGGCACTGTTCCTGATGTTTTTGTACACCGGACATAATGTTATTTACACTAAACCCGCTGTGCCATTTTGGGGATTACACTAGTCTGCTAAACCCTTCAGCCCCCCTTTGCCTCTACACTCTTCTCCAAATTAGCGCTATACTTATCAGAGAGGGGTACTTTGTAGCTGTATGATAGGTATTTCCCCAGTACCAGGTGGGACAGTCCCTATTTGGGTGTTAAACTATTTTTCCAGTTTTTCTCTATTGAAGTGCATCTATTTGTAGAAGCTGTAAATTGTACTTATAACAAGGAGTGCATATAACAGACTCTCACAGCAATAAAACTCCTAGGAATGTTGTCTTTCATCTAATATAGATGTCTACCTCTAAAATAGTTTAGTAGGTGTAAAGAAAATACTTTGGTGTTTTTTTAAATTACATTCTAAGTTACATAAATGGTTATTAGAAGTTCACAGTCTCCTACAATGTCCCAAATTAACAACACCCTCTAAAAGAAGAGTGTCCTTCTATGTCCATTTGGTATGGTGGGAGGTATGGTGTAATATGGTGAGAAAACCAAAGTTTCCAAACAGGTCCTTCCACAGCACAAGACACACAGACTTGTATGGCAGATGCGTGACATTGCTTGATTATGGGAGAGGTAGGGGACACCAGTGGAATGGTCAAGGGCAAACTCCCAAGGGCCCTCGGCGGGACCCAGACAATGTCAGAAATCTCTGTCAATTTGTAGTCCTTGTCTGATCCCCAAACCCAGTCTTTAGAATGCCTTATGTGCACATAGGCTGCTTGCCGTGTGCCTGCTGTTTGATTGTTAAATGTATCTGTTGTCACATAAATTTTAACATCATGATTTTATTAATAATGCTCATTAATTTTTGGGGGGGTTGTATTGATTAAAACAAGGCACTGCTGTGTGTGTATTTCAATAAATCACAGCAACAGAGTAAAAAGATTCACATTAAATACAGGATATACATTCCAAGGAACATATATGGGGATCTCCTCATGAGTCACGTTGAACAGTAACGAGTAGGGATTTTTTCCTCTCGTCAACATTCACTCGTTCTTAAGTAGGTTTAACCCCTTATGGGCCAATTAAATTCCCTGCCATCATCCAATCTGGTCCTTATAAATCTTACGTAACCATGGGATGTCTTGCTTGTTTATATTTACAGCTCAGTTTAAAGAGTGAGGCGTTGTTATAATGGAACTAATCTGTCTATGTCCACAGTTGTTGGACACAATTTTTAGCAAAATGATGGAAACTTGCATCTTCGAGCAAACAGGTTCCCAACCCAGTTCTCAAGTACCCTCTACCGAACCAGGATTTAGGAATTATCCTGTTGTGTCTCAAGTGTTGTTTTTCTAAAACACCTTATACACAACTGGGCAGTCCCTAAATCCTGGACTGTTAGGGGGTACTTGAGGACTGGGCTAAAAACCACCTTTCTAGCACAATGTGCAGTAGACTCCCATGACATCTTACTGCCCTGACATGAAAAATAGTTTTGGAAGATTCTGTAATCTTCCGTAGACCTCCATTTTGTACTTTAGACTAATGTGACTCCATGTAGCTTAAGCCACCAGGAGCTGAACAAGGCGGCCCTGAGGAGGGTGTATAACATCTTACCTAATTCCACTCCCAGCACCTCCATACTAGTGGGCATGTCACCTGCCAAAGACCTTCTAAGTGCCGCCTTAACAGTACAGTGCTCATTTTATCGGTGATGGAGAGATGAAAGGCTGTATCTTGTATCTTGCTAAGACTTTTGTTGCACTCCAAGATACCACAGTTGGGGCACTAACATATAAGCTATCTCACAGCATAGACTTATTTCTAAATCTGTGCGTTAAAGATTAACGAAAATTCAGTGTTCAGAAAATAAACTCACTGTAGAATAAAGTTACACTTTATATAGAAAAAGAAAAAAGATCTAAAGGATCTAAAACAAACTTAAAACTAGTCAATTCTTTCTTGCACATTTTAAAAGGTTTTTGCTGCTTTTCTCATGGTAACATTTATATTGTGGGGATTCAGATTCAGAATTCTTTAATAATGTTGACTATGAGTAAAGCAATTTTGTATGTAAAAAGTTCCCAGTTGCCATGGATACCTACTGTCTTTGCTGAGGGTCTCAGATACCAGTCCTAATGGTCACGCACACTTGCATTTAGAAGAAAAACACTTAACTCAGTAATGTGTAATGTTTATCTTTTTATTATGTCCTAACGTGGCAGTGTGAGCACAATAACCACTACATATCGGCGTATGACTGAATTGATATTTGTACTGAGGAATGTAAGTTCTTTATTATCAATGTAGCTGGAGAGAGGTGGTCTCTAGGTGCTGTGGAGAACTAAATCTTTGTCAAACTGCCCACAAATGGTTTGACAAAAATTTGTGTAATGATGCAAATAGGCCTTTTAACCTATAACCATTACAACGAGGTGTAGCTGGGACCCTAATTTCCCATAATGCTCTGTCTGCCTTAGGTTTGCAAGAACATAGCACCATAATTATTTTGTTGAATTTGAGCGTGATGGATGCCATCTTGCCATAGCACTTCATTGACAGACCTATAAGAGAAATAATTTGGAACCAGTCTAATTTAAATCTAATCATATGCATCCAATAGCATTGAGTTTCCTTTTTCTGGAAAAGACGGCTACCCCTTCTAAGCGCACAAATAGTTAAAAATCATTTTTTCGACAAGTGTTCATATCCACCACACATCCTTGGAGATTATTCCCCGAAACAGTTGTCTTTAAGTGCGGTTATGGTTTCCTTGAATCTGCTATATGCTTCTTGTTTGATTCTTTAATTTTGATTTTAGTAAGGAGAAAACATCTGTGCTGTCCGCTGAGGCCAGGCATCCATTATGGAATATGGCGTTACCTAGCCAGCCAGTGAACTGGGTGCTCTGTCATTGTCCACTATAATGGCAGACTGGTCTCTGATGAAAAAAATCTGTGCTTATTCAGCTTTTTAGAGCCCGCCTTTGTACACCAGCACTCTCCTGAAAGCGAAACTCGCTGACGGCAGATGTAAGGCTTCGTCCAGCTGGGAATATAATTACATTAATATATTCACAATGTGGGAAATAATTGAACCATATGTTAAAAAATAAAACGTTAGAAAAGAGGAGGCCAGAGGAAAATGTTAGCGAGGGGATAAGTAGTGATGTATGGCTTTTGTAAATTCCTAAAATAGCCTGCAGGTTTTCCGGAGTCACTCTGTACTCTGTGTCTGGGGTACTGAGAACAGTGTGACTGTGCTTGATTCGCAGAGTTCAGGATTCATAACACTGTGAGCCCGATTTATAATCACATTGGCCACCAAGAAATATTAGTTGTAGCATTTTTCATATGTATAAAAGAAGCTACGGGGTGAGATGCCATAACTTGACAATGTATTTGTTGCAGAACAGAAAAGTTGGAAAAAGTGTAAATGAACACTCCCTGCACCATAAAAATTGGATTTGAATGAAGTTGTTATGGTGCCAGGAGGTCCATGGGGCCGACTTACTTTTAGGGGCTAAACTGTTCATGAATGAAAAGTTTTGACTCTGGCACTTTTTATCTTTGCTCCTCCCCTTCCTCTTTCCTTCGTTTTTTGAAACTTGAAGCCTCGGATAGCCTTGGGCAGGGCTACCACTAATTGGCTGAAATCATCAGTCGATGCTCTAAACCAATCACTAGTTCCTCATTCATTAAAACTGCTTGAGAAAAATATGTAAGTTTCTCAAGCCTCATTGTGAATGGGGAGCTACTGACTGGCTTAGAGTCTCAGCTTACTCTCTCAGCCAATCAGCATCACCCCTGTCCGTGGCAACCTGTTTCAAGAAGCAGAGAGAAGAGAAAGAGCAGGGGCAGAGCTAAAGGGGGCTTAGGGCTTAAACCGTTTGTGAAGTTGTTATGGTGCCCTGAGTGTAATGTCATTTGTCAGTTTATGACTACTCTGTATATATATATATATATATATATATATATATATATATTTATTTTTTTCAACTAAACCTGTATATTTTTGTCCAGCAAGCAGAGACTACATAATAAGCAAAATTGGAAGGGTTATCCACTAAGATGTTTTTTTGGGGGTAATCAAAGTTCAAATTTCAGTCGAAAAATGCCCGAACGGGAAACATTCTGCAAGTTAGCCATGTTTTCAGCTCAGTTACTTTAGTTTTAAATTTGATATTCTCTTTGATTAAGCAACAATGTACAGTCTAGTGAGTAAAATCCTAGCTTCTTATATAAGTGGTATGTGCTTATCTGTTGTTCACTAGTCTTTGCGTTTAACGTTCCCCTAAATTAAATTAAATTAAAATAGTTGGTTTAATTACAGTGATGTTATAATAATGTGGCATTCAGATGATTGCAGTGCCGTATATAATGGTGTGTGTCACTACATCACTGGTACCATTATAATTCAATGTCATTAGGCCAGGTGGGTTCCAATGTGTATCCCCCTCATGTTTAATGGGGAAGATGGAATTTGTTGATCAATGAAGCACTTGGATTGCTCAATGGGCAAACTAGACTTTCTCAAATTACATCAATGATACAAAGGATGGAGTTTGGGAAGAAAATATGAAAGAGACATTTCAGGGACAGCTTCTTAGCATCATAACCATAACAACATACAGCAGTGCTATAGTGCATGCAGTGTTCCTATAGGGGCTTTATTACTTGTTGCTAACTAACAGGGAAGGGTTGGGGGTAGGTAGAAAAATGTAGTGGTTTGGGCACCCTCAGGGCACTATAGTGCCAGGAAAACAAGTATCTTTTCCTGGCACTATAGTGGTCCTTTAACTGAGCTGATATTTGGAATTACAGAGGCACAACTCACCCTAGTGCAATGCAAACTTCACTTTTCAGAATATCTACAATTTGAGTGCATGCATACTTCTTCTTGTCCCAAAAGCATGCAATCTGTAGGATTTTTAACACTACATACTGCGAGCCAGTGGGGTGGACTCAGTGAATGGATTAATGGTTTAACCAAAAACTCAAATACACCAGGCAGTAGCATGAAATGCAGCAGTATTTATAAATCCATTATAATTTATACATGACTCAGTTCTGCGGTGATGTATGCGCTGCCTTTGAAAAACCATTAGGGAAGGATAAAAAGATTTCTTTAAGTGCAGATTATCATGATTTCATTATGCAGCTCCAGGGCACCAGCGACAGATAGAACAGTGTACTGCCATTCAGGACAGTTGGTACTCAGTAAGAAATTGCTAATTAAAGAAGAAATCACACTATATATATATTTTTTCTGGCTGGTTGTTTTTCAGTTTGGCATGTTTTTGTCTCATTTAAATGCTGCTAATTAGCATGAAACTTTTTTTAGCTGACAGTTGTTTTATTTATTTATCTATTTGAGGGTATGTTTATTTCAGTCTGCTAGATAAACCTACCAAAACATTATCTTGCTGCATTGTAGCAAATTAATGAAATAAAAAATACATTGAACTTAATTCTCCTGAATCAGCATATCTGTGCCCTAGAACCCCTGTTTTTTTTTATTGATTATTAATATAAACAAAAATGTGTGTTATCCCCAAATCTTGCATCATTGGGGATCATTGGTTGGGTAACAACCACTGATCAACCAACAACCAACGTCACTAGTAAAGTATAGCTGCAAGTTACATCCATATATCACTTGGTCATTAAAGGGACACTATAGTCACCAGAACAACTACAGCTTATTGAATTTGTTCTGGTGAGTAGAATCATTACCTTCAGGCTTTTTGCTGTAAACACTGTCTTTTCAGAGAAAATGCAGTGTTTACATTACAGCCTAGTGATAACTTCACTGGCCACTCCTCCGATGGCTGTTAGAGATCCTTCCTGGGTCATGGCTGCCTAAAATGCTTCCAAAGATTCAGTATCTCCTCCCTCTGCATGCAGACACTGAACTTTCCTCATAGAGATTCATTTATTCAATTCATCTCTATAAGGAGATGCTGATTGGCCAGGGCTAAGTTTGAATCATGCTGTCTCTGCCCCTGATCTGCCTTTGTCAGTCTCAGCCAATCCTATGGGGAAGCACTGTGATTGGATCAGGCTATCACTTCTAATGACGTCAGCAGACTGGTTGTTCTTTTTTTTGTGAGGCAAACAGCATGCAGAGTTACAGCTTCTGGCTTGAATACAGTAAGATTTTGCTATATTTATGCAGGCATGATGGGCCCATGGGGGCTAGATGGTGGTTTTAACACTATAGTGTCAGGAATACATGTTTGTGTTCCTGACCCTATAGAGATCCTTTAACATTTGTGACCTCAGATTGCACATAAACTATGTTCTGCTATTTAGTAACACAACGTAT
This sequence comes from Pelobates cultripes, assembly GCA_933207985.1. Classification (NCBI taxonomy): domain Eukaryota; kingdom Metazoa; phylum Chordata; class Amphibia; order Anura; family Pelobatidae; genus Pelobates; species Pelobates cultripes. Next base: position 115,700,153 of record OW240920.1, read on the forward strand.
CAGCTATTCACTAAGGTAAAAATTATCGAGAGTTCACAGTGAATTAAAAATTCATTTCAAATTTAAGAATAAAATAGCTGAACTTTAAATACTCTCTAGGTCATCTAGGCTTCTAGTTCAACTAATTTGGTCTTTAATGTGAAATTCACTTTGAATTCACTTTCAGGATCACTTACTAGTGATTTCAAAGTGAATAGCTAGAATAGTCAAGCTAAAAACAGTATCGACTTGCAGACTTTTTCTAACTCGGCTACTTTGGTCTAAATTTTGTTATTCATTTTGAATTCACGGAAATTCTAAATAACCCTGTTTGAATTCCTAACTTGAATGAATAAGCCTTATTAATTTCTTCAATACTTTGATACTATGTACTATGATATACATAAAGCTTCACTAAAAGTTAAAATATAACTTTTGCTTTCATATGTGAAGGAAAGCTGAAACTATGCATTGTGCAAAGTTAATTCAGCTGAATATATTTCTGTCGAACCACGCTGATGATAGCCTTTAAGCCAGATATATGATGCCTCCATTGAATTTAATAGACTCTCTTGCATTTTACATATTGACCTTAAAAGCTAACATGGTGAGAGGGGCAATTACTCTTCTGCCAGTCTGGCCAACCCATCCAACCAACCAGTGTTCACGAATGCTGATTATTGATCAATGCCTTTCTAGTGAAAAGCTCTCTGCCAGGTCATCCTTCACTCACAGATAGTGAAATCTCATTCTTCCTCCATCATTTGTGAAATGTAACGTTACTCTGTGTGTTTCATTTCTAGAAATAGGACCTGTGACAATCACTACAGATCCAGAGAAATTCAAGAGGGAACTGAAAGAGCTCTATGTTCAGGTACCAAAGTTTCACCGTTCTCTACTTTTTTCCATGGAATATTTCTTTGAACGCTGAAGTGGGGCATATTTAAAAAAAAAAAGGACAATTCACATCATGTTGTTTTCTTTTTTTTGTCCACACACAGGGAGGTGGAGACTGTCCAGAAATGAGCGTGGGAGCAATTAAGATGGCAGTAGAAGTCTCACACCCAGGTTCTTATATATATGTTTTCACGGATGCACGAGCCAAGGACTATCGGAAGAAGCAAGAGGTTCTGCAGCTGCTACAGTTGAAGCAGTCCCAGGTTTGTCTCTCTTTGTCTGTATGATGAGGTGATCAAAGGCCTAAGAAGCTTATGGAAACTGTATAAAGAGATCATGTACTTGTTTAAAGAGGCACGTACTGGCAGGTGGTTATAAGCTGCGGCCACTTGCGAACCCCCTAATATAAAGAAAATCCACAGCCTTTTCTACAATTTTACATTATCTTTAGTGTCTGACTACATCACTAGTAGTTAATACACTAAAATCTATTTAAAATTATTGAAAGGACTGCAGAATTGGTTGTTTATATGTTCAGAATGTATAAGCATCAATATGCAAAGAAGAAAGCTCGAAGCTGTCAGTAAACAGACGATGCCATGTATATCAGACAAAAAGAAAACTGCTTTGAAGTGGCATAAAACAGTTGCCAGCATTCTTATTACTTGAGCAATATTTTACGTCTCATCTTATTACAGCCTTGAAGTAGAAATAGATTGTATGCTTTAATATGTAATCTACAAAAAAAAAATGCCATAATTTAACATTATGACAGAGTTCAAAGAGTATGAAGCCCCTTCTAACGTAAAAAAAATTACCTATTCTAAATCAACCACACTCTCTCAGTAATTAAAAACAACACTCTCTCAGTAATTAGGGTATCAGAGTTACCCTTTCAGTGGTCGGATACAGCTATTACATTTTTGAGGGTGTGGATCTCAGCTGAAATGGGGGCCCTCCCATGCTGGCAGTGTTCCGTACAGACTTGGCAAATTGGTACCTGCATCACATCTCCTGCTAGGCAAGGTGAGCGTGGTAAAGATGAACCTTTTTCCACGCCTTCTTTACCTCTTTCAAACATTGCGTATTACGATTCTTAATGCCTTTCATGTTCTCTTTACAATCACTACTCATTAACTATATATGGAAAAAAGAATATACGAGAAAAAAATGTTCCGAGCTGACTTTGCCGAATTTTAGGAGGGTCTGGCTGTGTCAGATTTTAAATTATACTGTCAGACTTGCCATCTCTTGAAGGTAGTGGAATGTGCAAAGGAGGGATGGATGCTCATTGGAAGTAAGTGGAAGGGGTCCAGGTGGGCAGGCCTCTATTGGCATTTTTGTATTCAGATAAGATAGTTGTAGGTGTTTGGCCTCAACCAGCCTTTTTATAAAGTTAGCCCCTTCTGTCTGGCACAGCCACTAAACTTATCTTATTTTCTCTCAACATTGACTCCATTAAATTTAATCCTTGTTGGCACCTGGATTAGAATGAAAAGCATTGCATTCTCACATATGGTTTCCCAGGTCCGTCATGTTATTCACTGGCTGGATCCCGCTGAGAACGCTTTGTACAGGAATCTGATCCTACATTTATGCAACAAATTTGGTATAGTCAAATCACTGCTTATCCGAAGGATTACTCGCAGTGCCCATGCCTCGTGAGGGACTTGATGAGCTTTGAAGCATCATATCTTGAACCTGACCCTCTAGAGCATTAGATCTGTTTTCTGTATGCCACACTTCAGCACCAACGTAATTCTCCTAACCTGCCGTTCTTTGGATGCTGGGAAACGGCTCTGAACACTGTGTTTTCAAATTCCGGTGCGGAATTGTAATTTAGTGCACCACTTTTCCTTGGCGAGCAGAACTCAGGAATCTGTTTTTAAACTCCTGTGTCTGTGGTAAACCCCACAGGCCCTACACAAGCTTGATCCCTCTCATGATGGTGGATTTTGGAGGTGCCAAGATGTCTTTTGTCCACATATGGTGGGACTGTCCATGGATAACCTCGTTCTAGAAAAAGATACATAAAGTAATCAAACCGGTCACCGATCATCAACCTTCCCATTCCAGCTGGCACCATTCTTCCTCCACCATACCTCAGTGAAGACTTCCGCATATAAAGAATTAAATATATATGAATTTTTAAATACTAAACACTGGCTACCTAATCCCTTACTGTGGTGTAAGCCTCATATACCATCTAATCCCCTGCAGTGTTGCAAACCCTCACAGACCATCTTTAGGCTTTGGTTTTCGAGTACCTCGGCCATATTCAGTTGTTTACTGCAATTTGGGAACAATGGATAACAACCACAGAAACTGTTGACTTTCATGCACTTCTTGATAGACCTCTACTCTCGTTTCTGTTTGCTGGAGACTCTGGGCTGCTTAGTATAATAGGATAGATGATGGAGACACCCATCTATCCCTCTCCTCTTTTTCTCTCTTCTTACTGTTTCTTCCTTACTTTCCCTGTCATATTTTTCTGTCTATATTTCCTTTGACTGACCAGTGTCTGACCACTGAAAGTCTGCTGTTTGACCATGTTGCTGAAAATGTGTTTGGAGAGTTTTTGTTTTCTTTACAATTGTATCTGTCCATGTCGAGAGAGCATCGAGAGAGAAAGAGAGGAGGAGAAACAGAAACAACAGAAACAATATTTCTGTTTTCCTTCTCCAAGAGAGTGTATGCCCCGGCTATGCCCGTACTGAACTGTGATGTGAATATCTAAATCTTTAATGTACATTTAAAAAATATTGAAATCTCTAATATTCATTTAATGAAACCCGAGAATCACATAAAAAGCCGAGACAATTACTAGGTGGTTTTTTTTAGTGAGTGTTTTATTCAATAATCAAAAGTGATGGCTCCACTTTATGACTTGTGCCTATTATATTGTATTGTATGTAATAGCCACTGGAAGGGAAGGAGATACAGCAGTTAGCCTTGCCTTGCAACACGTCTTTTTGTCTTAAATTAGAACATAATTTAAAGGCAAATAATTGAATACTACCTTGTCCCAAAATTGTCATTTTGCATATTGGTGGCACATTGAAAAACCTGATCTCCCTTTGTTGAATATTGCATTATCCTCGACAAACTAGAAGATGACTAATGACGTTCTCAATTAATACTGAAATGGCCTTCTCAACTCTCCATCCAGCTGAATTTGTTTATTTATATTGAATGGTATGTATGTGAGATGCACATTTCATCTCAAAACTGTGATATCCTTCAGGTGGTGTTTGTGTTGACTGGAGACTGTGGGGACAGAAGCCACCAGGGTTACCGTGTGTACGAGGAGATAGCTGCCACCAGCTCTGGACAGATATTTCACCTGGACAAGCAGCAGGTCAACGAGGTGAGCAAGCAAATAAATAGATAACCTTATTTTAGGCACAAAATATTTTTGTGGTGAACTTGTGAGTGACGGGTTTTATAAACTAGGGGGCAAGTATGCATCCCATGTGGCACGTGGAAGGTTTGTTGATGGGCCAAAATTCCCAACACTATACAGAGTTATTTACTTAAGTAAGAATTCAGTTAAAATGTAGCTGAACTGGAGACATTGTTTTTTCACTTTGAATTCTCACTTTAGTAAATAACTCTCTATAGTGTCCTAATGCATATTCAGATTTGGCCATCCCCACCTTTTTATCTGTAAAAAAAGAGGAAATATAATTTAGTTACCTTTTTTCCACTTTGTCATTATGGAGGCGTTGCTTCCACGATGAATGTCAAGTTGGAGAGGAGGTGCGCCACAAGTCAGCATGTCCAATCAGATGCTTCTCACAAGTTGTTGCAGAGGAATTGCCCCTAGTGGCTGTCTTGAAGACTGCCACTAGAGGTGAGTTTAACCCAGAAATGTAAACATTGCAGCTTCTATTAAACATTGAAATGGTCTGGTTGCTTTTAGTGGTCCTTGATAATCTAACATTTTCATTTATTGTATTTTTTGAGTGGAGAGCACCCAAAAATCTAATGTGTACAGTAGCTTGACATGATAATGTGTCACTGGAAGCTAATTTGTTTCCAAATGAAGCACTAACTGAAAACTGATGACAGAGAACACTAACAGGGTTATCCACTAAACTGTGAATGATACAAGAATTAAAATCTATTATCAAAATTTAGGTCTAAATAGCTAAAGTAAAAACATAGCTTGGATGTTTTCTAGTTTGGCTCTGTTAGCTTAAAATATAAAAATTCCCTTAAAACCCACTTTGAATTCCTAACAGTTCCCACTTTAATACATCTGTTTAGATGTAATAAATACACGATTCAAAGGACAAAATCCGTAACAACACTTTTTTTGGGGGGGGCGGGGAGTTTAGAGCATTGTGTAAACTAAGCACAAGAGTGGATTCCCTGTGGCACTTAAAAATTTAGTTAAACCTTGTGATTCGGAGTAAATGAACCTCTTCTGGTTTCTGTCTGTAGGGGGAGGCCCGGATTTCACATTAAGGGAAAAGAAGATCTTTCTAAAATCCTGCTACAGTCAATTAAGTTAGAAGAAAAAGCACTGTATAATGTTAGACAGCAAAAGGGAAAATAGATCATTATTACTAGTGTATTTGTAAAGCGCCAACAGATTCTGTGGTGTTGTACAAGGGAAGACACAAATTATTATCTGATGAACGTCAGACATTCTGGAGTATAACAATAGCGGGCCTTGTTTGTTAAAATAATTAAGAAAAAGCTAAAGAGGACATCATATCATAATTTGCAGGGAAAGTCTTTTTTTTTCAAGCTATAAAAATAATGAGAACTCTTTCTCTTATTTATTTGAAGGCTGCATATTGAACTATTATTATTATTTTATTATTATATAACGCCATCAGAATTCTATAAATCACAGTTCAGTTTTGGTGTTTAAAAAGGATTTTCATAGAAAGAAGCTTCAAAGCCTGACTTGCTCAACTGTGAAATGTGTAAAATTAAGAAGGAATTTACACATTATTGGTCAAAATAGCAAAACTGGAAAATGTTCCCCAATTTTTAATTTTTTTTAAAACTAAGCTATTTTGGTCTAAAATTTACAGTCTCTTGGTCCATTCACTAAAGGTCCAATTTATTGAATAAGACCGATCCTCAAAATAAATGAATGAATAAATAAATAAATAACCCAATATATATAATATATATATATAAACTGAGTTAGCCAAATTACTCCAGTAGACAAGATGCCAAAATACCAGAGTATTGCAGTCTGCAATAATACCTTTTTATTGTACCAACATAATACTTAAAAGACAAGCTTTTAAGAGTTTTCCTCCGGTTTGAAGCAATATATTATATATATAATTTTTTAATGCATCCTTTTGGTGTCTGTTGCAATGGATTGTGGTAATATATTATTACTCTCCTCTTTGGCACATAGTGTGCTATACAGAGGTGCTTTGTACCTTCAGTACCCCAATGCCCTTCCCCCCAGCTCACATCTGTTTGCTGTTTATGATTTAAGGGAAGCCAATGCCTCCGTGTCTCCTTCATGCTGACTGAACCTTGCCCATCTGACTGCAATTACTGACAATGCTCTAATTCCTTCACACGGTCACATTAATGTGCTGAATAATCACATCCTCAAACCCCACCCTCTCCTCCTCGAACCCCATGGAGGAATAACTCCAGTCTTTTCCTTTTATTTACAAAGTAGCAATTACCATTACTGAGAGTATTGTCTTAACATAAGGGTAAGGATGATCTCTATCACCGGCCAACGAGGCACCAACCCGGCTGCCAGCATCATCTTTGCTGGAATCCAGCGGAAGGGGGTCATCTGAGTTAATGCCACAGTTATAGGGATATTCACTAAAATGAGCACTGTCTGGAATACAAAGTGAAAAGATTTTTACTTTGGCCCTTACGATCTGCTGAAGACTTACGTCTATCTTCTGTCCGTACTCCCACATCTGATGCTCGGCTTAAAGATTTTCTTTTTCTTCCCTCCTCCGTTAGATGCTCACCCAGTCTCCACGCTTTCAAAAAATCGTTAAAAACCCACTTCTTCATAAAAGCATATCAATTAAACTGTTAATAGCTCCCGACTGATTCCTCTTCTGCAACTGCAGGGCCCTCAACCCCTCTGTTCCTGTGTGTCCAACTTGTCTGGTTACAACTACATGTCTGTTCGTCCACCCATTGTAAAGCGCTGTGGAATTTGATGGCGCTATATAAATAACATAATAATAATAATAATTTAAAGCCAGACTGCAAGTGTTCCTAACTTTCCAGAATATTTCCCCTCTGTTTTATGGCAATACCTGCACCCTCCTTCTACTTGCCATCTTTTATAACCATGTAGACCAGACGCAGGAGGGCTTTGCATAATGTATGTAACTTAAAATAGGGTTGATCCGGTATCTCACCCCTCAACGCTTAGCAATCATCCACAAGGCACCCAACACCTGCTGGAAACTTTGTGGAGAACAGGGGACATTCCTCCACTGCTGGTGGACCTGCCCCAAAATTAAACCCTTATGGATCAGCGTCACTACCTTATTGACGAGACTCTTACATAAGCCATACCCTCTAGATCCATGGGCCCTACTGCTCTCCAAACCTCTAGAGACCCTAACTAGAGCAGAAAACAAACTTAGCGCACGTATCGCTCTGGCAGCAAGGCGAGCAATAGCGGAACTCTGGCCGACAAACCGGCTACCCTCACAATTGCTCATAACCAAAAAAATACAGGACCACGTACAAATGGATAAGCTTACCTCCCAACTCCACGATACGCCCAAACACTTTCATAAAATCTGGGACCCATGGCTGGAAGGGGATACTTCACTACCCTGGTGAACACAACTCCAACTCTCACAGATGCAAACACCTTGCAGTAGTAGACATTCTCAATTATCTACGACGACTCAACTCCCTCAGATAACTCTTATAAGCTCGCGCCATCCTTACTCCCAGGGGGCGTACCGGGCTGGGGCTCCGCGTCGCGACACACCCTAACAGCCAACCCTTAAACCCCCCCACTTTGGGGAGGGCTTCTCCTCGACCACCACCCGTAGCCCTAACACCACTATTTTTCCCCTGCACAGGACCAACAGGTTTCAGGGCTTTCTTCCCTCTCTTTTCTGTGACAGACACACCCCGAAACCCATGTAACCAGGCGAGGACACAGGAATACATAGAGGGTCACCGTTTAACTCTGCGAAACCTTTCAATCGTAGACGACAGACGCCCTAGAAATAAAACGATGATATAGCCACAAGGACGATTGGTCAACGGGAATGAGGGGCAGAGCAGAGAGATGGGAAAACGGGGACATAGACCGCAACAATGACGTCCACACGGTAGCATAACAGCCCCCCTGGGCCATTTCTGGGGTTAACCTAAGCGACTATATACACTCCTCCCCATATACTAGAGTTATGCACCACAGAGGACTGACAGAGATCTCTACTGCACAACCTACCTGACCCCAGCCTGTGACATCCTTGCATGTATAACGGGTAATTGTGTGATTGTAACAGCAGAAACAGAGATGAGGGGGAGAGATGGGACTGTGCAACTATAACTGTGCAATACCTTTCATTACCTCACCACCATTTCTCTTCTGTATCCCCTATCCCTCATCTTGTATACCACATTGTAGTAAACAAAATGAACCATAAATAAAGAATTAAAAAAAAAAAAAAAAAAATAGGGTTGATCCTTCTTATGTGTTGTTGCTTTGTTTATTATGATTTTTTTTTCTTATGGACATTACTGCTTATCTACACATGATGTACTGTAAACATTTCGCTGACCCGCAATAATAAAGAATATTTTAAAAAAATAAAGTAAAAATAAAACCATGCCAAAATATCCTTTTTTTTTTTTTTTAAACTTCTCAGCTGTGTTGTCAGCTTGTCTACTTTAGCCTAAAACCAGAAATTCAGTTTAAATATATTTTAAGTCCTTGACTATTCATGCTGTAGAGAATAATTGCAAGCAATTGTGGAGCATTTAAGCAAAAGATCACCCTGATTTCCTATATTAGTAGAAAAGTAATCCAGGCACTCTAAAATGTTCCAAAGAGTAGGCAATTTTATTGGACCCAAGAACCAAAATGCAACGTTTTGACTCCTTTAAATTGAATTTATGTATGTGTTTTTCATCTGTGTTCTTTGTGTGGATGTTCTCTTCCAGGTTCTTAAATGGGTGGAGGAGGCCATCCAGGCTTCTAAAGTCCATCTACTCTCCACCAATCATGAGGCAGCGGGTGAGAGAACTTGGGAAATTCCATTTGATCCCAGTCTGAAAGAGGTGACCATATCCCTAAGTGGACCTGAGCCACAGATACAGGTTACGGATCCCACCGGTACGGATTTCTACTTCTGTCAAAGATATACAATGTCTTAAAACATAGATTACTTCTTTGCTTTAGGGACGTTTCCCCCGACTTCATATTTTCTTTTTTTCCAGTTCATTTTCCTCCTCTTGTGTTTCGTCTCCCTTTCTATTCCATTTATTTATTATTAACACTATAACCCACGGCATTTTAGTTTATCATCTATCACTTTTTATTTAATCTGTTAACTTAATCTATTATCCCACTGTAACAGCACCTTAATTCCACTTGTGCATCCATCTTTCCACCCTCCCTCTTGTAATCCTTCGTGTCTGCTTTATAGTGCAATTAGCTATTTGTGCCATGATTTGGATGATTCAAGGTGAAAAGGTCCACAGCTCATCTATTTCTCATCTTGCAGGAAGAGTACTTTCAGTGAGCCAAGGACTGGAAGAGCTTCTACAAATCCCTAATTCTGCTCATGTTCTGGGCCTTAAGCCAACAGTTCCTGGAACGTGGTCCATCAAGGTAATACATTCTCCCTGTCTATTGCAAGAAGCTATGTCCTACTGTAAAGTATCACTTAGACAGCTATAAGAGTGGGAAGTAGTTTTCAAGATTCTATTACTTAAGTTAACTTGTTTTAACTAGAGATGTAGACCAAAGTTTCTCCTAAAACAATATACTCCATATCATATTTGCTGTCCGTCCTGCATGGCAAGTCTTACAAAATATATCGCCATAGGAAGGTATGGACATATATATTTTTATTAAAGAAAAAAACCAAAACAAATGTAAAAATAGGTTATTTTGATTGTCCAATATTAATAAGAGCTCAAGTACCGCCATGTCAGCAATTATTTTTACATATATATTCTACTTATGAAATTGAACTGGAGTGCTTTATTCCTGACATGTTGATCTTAAATCAAAGTAATTGCCTTCTGAATCAAGCCATTAACACGTGAGCATTGTGTTTTAAATATCTGACTCTAAAAACGATGTCCGTGTTTAAATTCACTGTAAGCTCAATGATCAGTGTGTGAAAAGTATGACTAAAGGCACAATAACATTTTTATTGAGAATTAGAATGTTCAATGATGACATGTGTGCACCGAGCAAACGACCCAACACAATTCCGTTGTAAGTCATGTTTACTTTTCAAGCACTTAAAAGGTTTATCAGAACCGGTTGTCAAAAATGCCAAAAAATAGACCTCCTAGTGATCTGAAAGAAAAAAACCAAAACAGCTCCGCATGGATGATTGCCTTATTTAAAAAAAATAATGCATAAAAATAAACCAAATAAATGCACTTCCACAGAATGAGAGGCCGACAATAAACATTTCAAGCTCGACTGCACATAGTCATAGACTTTACATATGAGATGTTTCTTTGTATAAGAAATATATTGCTTAAAGACCATATACCAATTTTATTGAAAGTGAAAAAAGTGTAGGAGGTTACTGGGTAGATATGCTCTGATTTATATCCCTCATTCCCTTTACATGTTACCAGTTGCTGCAATTATTATTTTAATTTGCTTTGACCATCACCTCCACATTCCCCTTGCAGCCTCTTGTCTCCGCTAAACTTTTATACTTTAGATTGTAAGCTCCCGATTATCTAGCAAAGGTCTTCAGTGGCTAGATCTCAACTCACAGGCAGGGCCCAATTTACCTTTTTTAATTCTTTATTTTAGCTGTGAATGAGAGTATAAATAGCAGATAATATTGCTGCGCCACAACAGCGGTAGCAAACTTGTTGAGAACAATAATAATTATTATTATTATTGCCATTTATATAGCGCCAACAAATTCCATAGCGCTTTACAATATTATAAGAAGGAGGATTTAACTATAAATAGGACAATTACAAAACTTACAGGAACAATAGGTTGAAGAGGACCCTGCTCAAACGAGCTTACAATCTTGTCCTGGCATTTGTGAAAACATCACAATTTTAAATGGTAAGGTAATCAGGCTATGTAAGCATGAGTAGACAAAAAAAAGTGAGCAGTCTTCGCATGCACAAACAAACAACCATAAGGTGATAAAGTTAGATCAGCTATGCATTAGTAGACAACAAAAACATAGAGTTAGAGAAAACGTACAAAACAACTGGTGTCTGATAAGAGGTTCCAGACCCCTAAACAAATGTAGCTTGCTGAAAAGCTTTGTGTGTGATCGCAGATTGCAGATTGCAACGGAAATTAACACTTTTTAAACTTTACCCCCTTGGTTTTCAAGCACACAACAGGTCATGTTGCTTCCTGGTTTCGTTAGTTCAATGCAGCTGACCTCAAGAGGCAGCAAGTGCCCAGAGCACCTGACTTACAAAGACTTCACATTGAGCTGCATTGGGAAGTCTGTGATTGGACAGTCACAGAAAGTATGGGCGGGGTTAGAAGGGGAAATTAATTTAGGCCTCCAGGGTATTCTTCAGTCTATGTCCACCAAGGGCAGGTCACAGTCCCACAAAGTAGCGCTGGACAGAGAACCGAGTGTTGTAAGAGCTGGCCAGATAGAACCCTGACGATGGGTCAGACTGTGTGTATCATTCTGTGTTTCCCTCTGCGCTTCAGCCCCTCTGGGAGACCTCGGTCCCGACTTGCAGATGCATAGCTTCAGTGTATGGCTGTTTACCTCTTTACCTTTTGTACTGGCCTGTTTATATTGTACTGCCTTTCTTCCAGTTGTACAGAGCTGAAGAATATGTTGGTGCTTTATAAATGTCAGTAATACCGCTAATAAAAATAATACTTAAAGGGGAACTATTACTTCCCAGAATTTTTTATATTATGTTTATTTATATTTAACATGTATATATTTGTGAGGAGTGAAAATAAAAATTAAAGGACCAATCTTCAGCTTAATGAAGTGGTCTGGGTGCCAGGTCCCTCTAGAATTAACCCATTTTTTTTATAAACATAGCAGTTTCAGAGAAACTGCTATGTTTATAAATGAGTTAATCCAGCCTCTAAAGCCTCTAGTGGCTGTCTCATTGACAGCCGCTAGAGGCGTTTGCGTGCTTCTCACTGTGAAAATCAGAGTGAGAAGACACCAGCGTCCATAGGAAAGCATTATGAATGCTTTCCTATGAGACTGGCTGAATGCGCGCGCAGCTCCTGTCGCGCATGCGCATTCAGCCGAAGAGGAGGAGAGGAAGGGCACCCTCAGGGCACTATAGTGCCAGGAAAACGAGTATGTTTTCCTGGCACTATAGTGGTCCTTTAAATATAGACCAAACCACTTTTTCCTGTAAATGAATGTCTTCATCTTGACTCCGTTGTTGTAAACTCTGTGCTCTGCACTTGGTAGTCTGCATAGAGAAAACATACAGAAAAGAAAAAAAATTCAATTAAACAACGTTTACTTTTCTTCTCCTCATTTGCAGTGTTTGAGCTTTGCCTTGTCTGAACCGGATTATGATGTAATTGCTTAATGTTTAATATACATGAACAAAAAGTTTAGCACACATCTTTGATGATTTTCAATGGTTTATTTAATGGTGTAAACTCATGAGAGGTTCCCTTTAATGTCCATTATGCATTTGTAGAATTTTCATTACATTTTTATTTTGGCCATTAGAGTTTCTCTAGTTTTTCTTCTTAGAGGTAGAATACGATTAGTAATTTTATTACGAGTGTAGAGGAAGGGTCTCCCTTTGCCTCCCCTCGCTGACCTGGGTCCTTAAAGTCTGGATTATGTTCAAAATTTGCTATTTTGTTTCTTGTTTTTTTGGTTTTGTTCCATTTCGTTCTGTCAGTTCCCCAAAACACAGGCTGGCAGCTCGTTACCCTAATGAGGCCGTGCTCTAGATATGAGGACATCACCCTGATTATCAAAACATGAGTCTGGAAATTATTACTGTCATTCTTCTCTTGTTTTTTTTAATCCTCTTCACTTTTTGTTTTTTTTTCATAAAAACTGTGGATATTAGATTTTCCATCTTTGCTGTTTAATTATTGAGCAACATTGCTATATATTTGTGTTATGAAATCTGTTGCAAAAAGGATGTTGTTTACATATTTTATCATTATCGGCTTTTCTGATTGTTTTAAATCCTCTCAAAGAAAATGAATTACTTGAACAGCAACACACTTGTTTTATGTTATTTGTGTGGCAAACATTTAAATTAGAGGTTTCAAGGACCATTGCAAAGGCCATTAAAGTGTAAGCTTATCTGCCAATAGCCAAGACAGTAAAGCATTACTAATATAGAGACCGCTCTCACTCTCTCAGCTAACTACAGATAAAAAAGAGGGATTATGGGTATTAGTCATGGCTCGGAAGTCTCTCTATATCCAAGTGATTCTTGGATTTTCCATAAATGTATTATCTACATGTCCATGTGGCTTGTTAATGAGGCACACTGCTGAAGCGTGTAATTTAATTATGTCTTTATTCTAGTGGGCTTGTCATTCTGAAGAATTGCGCAGTTGCAATTGGATTCACCATTAATGGTTTTAACTTTTACTTTGACCTTATCCGTGAGAACTCATTCCACTGTTAGGAGGTATTCTTGACAGATTGACTTAGTTGTGCCCCACGGATATAAATTGGCACTCAGTGTGCCAATAAACACAAAAAGACACTCCTAAGATGGAAAGCACACCTTGATCAATAGTCAGTAGATCCTTATCAAATGTGAGTGCTAGGTAACTGTTTGCAAAATATAGACCAACATTTTTTACGTGACTCTCATACTGCTCATCAGCATACACTACCCATCATCTAATTCTCATTTTGCAGATTGGCAGCAGTGGTCGACACACACTTAGAGTCACAGGAGTCAGTACTCTTGATTTTCGGGCAGCGTTTTCCACGACCGCTGTTATAGATCCTTCACGTGTCATTGAGCGTCCGATACAAGGTAAAATAATGATTTAATTGAAAGAGAAAGAAAGTGGTACTTTATTGAACAAGGCTTCTTAAAGCACTCTTCAAACAAGTTCTATAGTCCAAGTTTTATTGATTTCAGTATTTGAACAAGATTAGATAATTCCCAAATCTTGGATTTGTTTGAAAGCAACTGATGTAAGTCACTCGTAAAACCTCATAGTCCAAGTTCTGAATCTTTGGTATTTCTGAATGAGTGCAAGGGTCACTTTTTGCATAAAAGGTTGATGTTAGGGGCTTCTTGCATGAAACATTTGTTTGCAGTACTCAGGTAGAAATGTTCAAGAAACATTAAACGAGAATGCCATATCCAGAGGAAAATGATTAGTCTTTAGAAAATGCAAAGAAGGATAGAAGGAAAATACATTGATAAGTATAGCAGATAATACTTTTATTCTCACATTTCGTATCGCATTTCTTGCAGTAATTTAAGTAGACAAAAATCCCCCAATATACAGTGAGAGGTGAGAGGGGTAAGATCACCCTCAGTCACAATGGTGTTAAATGCTAAAAATATTGGTTACCCCATTCTACTAATAGAATGCTAATATATATTTTTGCCTATGAAAAAGAGCATGGTTTAGTCTATGCTTGGATTATCGTGAAAGGCTGTCCCGCCCCAATTTTCTTTGGTTTCTACACCGATGCATCGAACCACGATAAATGAGAAGACTTTACTTATTTTTTTTCTCTATTTGATTAAGGAATACCTATCTCTGCTTTGATAAACTGCACCGGCCTCTCTCCTCCGGGGAAAGTGGACACCCTGGACCTGACGCGTGTTTCAGGAGAACGTCTTCTCTCTCTGTCAGCACAGCGTTTACCCTACAAACGATCCAAGCAACTCTGGGCGGTTCCTCAGTTTCAAGCTCCAAAGGAAAGCTTCTTCATGAAAGTTCACGGCACTGACCGTGATGGATACCGGTTCCAGCGTCTTTCCAATGTGGCGTACACCAGCATCATCCCAGGTCAGGAAAATAACACGGACAGAACTTTGGAACATGGATTTTTTGGAACATGAAATTACTCCAATCACCACCCCACTTAAGTGTTTTGTAGTGTTCATGGTGCTTGGAGTCCATAGTGTTTCAGCATGAAACACTACGGACTGAGATATTTTATGTTGTTGCTGGAGGTGTATCTCCATCTCAATGAGAGTTTCATACTGGCTAATGTCAGTCCTGTGCATATTCTGTGCACAGAAGGTCATTCATTGGCTGGGGGTGCTTCCTGATGTTCTCACCCAATGAATCACTGGCATTCATTGGCAGCTCTGCACATGTTAGGTGAGTGTCACTACGCATTAGAGGAGATTCAGTGCCTGTCGGGACTTATAAAAAATTATGTTCATCCCCATGCCTGGTTATCTCCCACTAAACTGTTTTAAAGAACACAGCACATTGTCTACTATTATTTTTATTTTTTTTGTAAATACATAGCCGAAATCCTGTCCTCAGTAAGTGATGGCAATCCAGGATAATACTTATCAAATTTATGATTTATGTAAAGTTAATGGGTTAATTACTTGCTAATTAGAGAAACAGGAAAACAGAGGAAGGAAATATCCCTTTGAGGATAGAGATGGGCATTTGCCATTTGATTAATGTGAAGGTTTTTTCAGATTAACAGACTGTAATTACAACTGGAGATGCTAAATTGCTTGCTGTCAGTGTTCAGGCCTGTGAAGACACTAAGGAAGCTCATTAGACAACTTTAAAAAGTACCCACATCCTTACAAACATATGCAGGCTCTTATTTTAAGGGACATGCCAGGCACCCATATATGTTAGGTGCAATGTATGTTTATTCCGGATAGGTTTTTTTTTAAAGAAAATGCATTTTTATATAAAATTTATATATTGTTTCATAACAATTAGTTTTGTTTAATTAGTCCACCAAGTTCTGCATCTTCTTCCCAACCCACAGTGTTTCCGTTTTTATTGTTTCAAAAATACTGCTGTATGGGAGATTATGTTCTCCTTGTTTTTAAAAGAAGAAACACTACCACAACAAGAGGACATAGTCTTAAATTAGAGGGGCAAAGTTTTAAAAATAATATCAGGAAGTATTACTTTACTGATAGGGTAGTGGATGCATGGAATAGCCTTCCAGCTGAAGTGGTAGAGGTTAACACAGTAAAGGAGTTTAAGCATGAGTGGGATAGGCTATCGTAGCTATAAGATAAGGCCAGGGACTAATGAAAGAATTAGAAAATTGGGCAGACTAGATGGGGCGAATGGTTCTTATCTGACGTCACATTCTATGTTTCTATTATGACTTAGATTTCTGGGAGTGATAGTTTAACAGTTGGCGTTCTACAGTAGAAATCACACTATTGAATTACAGCTCCCAGAAACCCTTAAATGTGTCCATTAAGCACTGTATGTGGCATACGCTCATCATTCCATAGAAGAACACAATACACAGAATTCAGCTTTTTCATCAAATGGTTCATAGTAAAATATAATAATCCATGCACCAATCAATGCATAACAAACAAATCTTAAAATATTCACATATATTCTTTAAATTTTCTTCTTGTTCTATTTTTGTTTGAGCAAACAGTTTTGTTACCTCGACTTTAAAAATTAAAAAAAAAAGTTTGCAGTGCAATGTTTCATACATTTTTGTGTTTCCCCTTTCTTTCCAGATGTGCCCACTGTAGTTATGCCTTCTAATATACAAGGCTATCATTTGCACCCGTTGCCTATCCCCTGCACAGTGCACAGCGACATTCCTTTTCGACTTCGCTTCTCTAAGGACGGGGAAAGACTTGGAGAAGAACAGCTTTTTATGTAAGTGTTTATGTACAGGGTTCAACAGATCTGAATAATTATTGTCCGGTGCTGATGATGTTGACGCTGCTCATGATACATTGTATTTTTCTGATCTAAAGTGAATCCGGCAATGCGACTTGGGAGATCCCATCTGCTTCAGGTCGCCATGAAGGAGTTTACGTGTGTACAGCAATCAGTAAAGCTGGGGCAAGCTATGCCCTTACCAAAGTATCTGTGGCAGGTAAGATCTGGCATCTGTGAACAACCTGACTTTAAAAGCCTATAAAATATTTACATTCTAAAGCAAACCTGTCATATATATTTACAAATCAAAACAATTCTAGTAATTCTGGCCGTAAGTTTTCCTTCTAATGAGTTCTGTTTTCTAGTTTTGAAAATATAGTCAATATTCCTCAATGGGGTTATCTTTCTGATGTCAATTTGTGGTTACACATTGAAATTGTTGCTCACCTCAGTTTAAACTCAATCAATCAAGTCACATATAGCCAGGACCAAGAGAAAAAGAAACACCTCAAAGTATATAACATTCTGATATTGGATTCAGGATGTGATGTCCATAAAGTAAAATAATGATGAATTTGTACAGCACAAATTCGCACAACTTACAGATACAATTTCAGTAAGGAACAATTGCTCATACAAACAGCAGCCTGATTTTAAAGATTCACTATTTGTGAATGGACACTGAAGTATTCAACAAACAAAACTACAAACAAACAAAATGTCAACTGCAAAGCTTATTATGTAAGGTAATGGGTGTAACTGCATCGTACCTACCCAAAAATGAATACCTTTAGGTTTAATGTCAATTCTCCCAACCTTTCACTTTTATTTTTTGAATCATTTTACGTGTATCATTCTTTACATAGTTACATTACATAGTTACATAGCTGAAAAGAGAGTCCATCAAGTTCAGCCTTCCTCACATATGTTTTTGCTGTTGATCCAAAAGAAGGCAAACAACCTAGTCTGAAGCGCTTCCAATTTTGCAACAAACTAGGGAAAAAATCCTTCTTGACCCCAAAATAGCAGTCAGATATCTCCTGGGATCAAGCAGCTATTACCCCACTAATTAGAAATGATATCCCTGTATCTTATGTTTTTGGTATTTATCCAATAGCTGTTTAAACATCTGTATGGACTCTGATAAATGTAATTTGTTTATTGATTGTATTACTTATTAGAAAGTACTCATTTTAATTGATTCTCTCTCTGGTCTTAGACCCGCCACCCACCATTTCCCTCTTTCGTAATTACACTGCCTCTCTTGGTGACCTGATTGTCCTCTCCTGCCATGTTCTTGATGATGTTCGCTTCAACCTGACATGGGAATATGACAGGAGGGCGCCAAGAGAGGGAAGGCTTCAGATCCTGCCCAATTCATCCCTGGAGATACAGAATGTGCAGTCCAGTGATGCAGGCCAGTACCTGTGCACCGCACGTAACAACCATGGGACGAGCACTGCCAGTGTGTGGCTTTCTGTACAAGGTAAGGAACACCTAATTCTCTGATTTAGCTGTATGGATAAATGTACAAATCAGTGGAATGCATTGCTACTCTAGAGGCTCTTTATTACAGTAATAGCCATTTCCTATGAACAACGGTTTTCTCATCATTCAACAAATAACTTAAATGTCCAAGGTAACATCCATGTCCTCATTTGAACAAATGGCCTAATCCCCAACTCCTAGTCCAGTGGTGGTCATTTGAACCCTGATTTCCTAAATAAGTAGTGGACCATTTGGGCTGGGAGGAGAACCATGGTTCCCTGAACTAGCAGTGCGCTTTGTGGACTGGAAGGAAAATCTTGGTTCCATGAACCAGTAGTGGACCTTTGGGACTGGATGAAGAACACCGGTTCCTCCTGATCTCGAGGGCTGCACCGTTCCTGTGGAACTCGCTTCCCTCCTCCGTTAGATGCTCACCCAGTCTCCACTCCTTCAAAAAATCGTTAAAAACCCACTTCTTCATAAAAGAGTATCAATTAAACTGTTAATAGCTCCTGACTGATTCCTCTTCTGCAACTGTCATTAGTCTAATGCTATCCTTACCTTTTTGTGTCATTTTACCCCACTCCCTCTAGCATGTAAGCTCATTGAGCAGGGCCCTCAACCCCTCTGTTCCTGTGTGTCCAACTTGTCTGGTTACAACTACATGTCTGTTCGTCCACCCATTGTAAAGCACTGCGGAATTTGACGGCGCTCTGTAAATATCATAATAATAATAATAATAATAATCATTGCTGTGCTTGTAGGACAGTTTGGAAAATCCTGGCTCCCAAAGAGCCACACATTTCTCAGGAGCTTTTAGAAATCACACAAATTATGGAAATCTATTATCTGGAAAAATCCTAATAGTTACTAAAATGCTGCGTAATGTTGTAACATATTTCATAACTGTGGATACATTACCTTCCCTAGAACCACCACGTATACAGATTGAATCGAGTGCCACCCAACTGTCTCATGGAGGAGAGGTGAGAATCCACTGTGAGGTGTCTGGTCATCCGGAACCCCATATCTCCTGGAAACATGGAGATACCTTTCTCAGCAGTGACAGCAGGTAGGTTAGTCATCAGACTGCAATATATTAAGGGTAGGCAACTTTCGACACCCTGATGTTGTGCACTACATCTCCCATAATGCTCTTACAGCCAAAATGCTGCTACTGCATATTGGGAGACGTAGTCCACAACTTCTGGATTGCCAAAGGTTGCCTATGCCTGCAATATATTAAACCAAGTCTAATATATGGCCATAAACCTTGGACCATAGAGAATGCAAAAAATATTTCATATCTGTTGTTGCTTCATATATGACATTGCATCTTGGGAGATGTAGTCCACGACTTCTGGATAGTCGAAGGCTGCCTACCCCTGAAAATATACTAACAACGTGTTATATATGGCTATAGATCTTAGCCCCAGGTTTCTGGGGGACTGTAGAGAATGCAAAAAATGTTTCATATCTGATGTTGCTTTTTATTTTACTTTACAAATATGTTAGTAGGATTATTTAGTCTTTGGCACTCTGTATTTTAAATATATGTCAATTATATTCATGTAATATTTTAGGTTTTTATTTTTAATAAATTTACAAAGTTTTTTTAAAAATCAGTTTTTTTCAGGATTATGGGGTACAGAATGTAAATATATATGAAAAAAACAATCATTTAAATAGTTGTAGCATAAGGTTGTAACATAACAAAATGTGACAAAAATGAAGGGGGTCTGAGTACTTTCTGAACACACTGTATTTTATTTTTTATGTTTAATATATTTGCAAAAGCGTAAAAATATCTCGTTTCTGCTCCGTCATTATCGGGTATTGAAGTAAGAAAAAATAATTTGAAAGATCACTAGAACCACTAGAACGTAAAGCGGCACTGTCATGCCAAACTTACCTTTCTCCTATTGTTTCCTCTTCTCTTCCTCCCTCTGAATCTGTTCTTCTTTCCTTCATTTCTGATCTAGTTTTCTTTAAAACACAAGATAAAGTGGGGATTACTTTGTCTTTCGTATTTTTTCTACGCTTGAGCTTTTTCAACGAAAGAAGGAGCTCCATTTCATGTGTCAGAGAAAGTACTCACCCTTCTCATTGACACAGGAAATGGAGCTAACTTTAGCTCCCTTCTTTGGTCAAAGAAAGTCAACTGTAGGAAAAATATATAAGACAAAGTATTTCTTATGACTTATAGTTTAAAGAAAACTAGACCAGATAGTAAGAAAAGAAGAACAGGTTCTGAGAGAGGAAGAGGAAACAATAGAAGAAAGGTAAAGGTGCTGCTTTAATCCTGGTTTTATTGTCTCTAGCCTGTCCCTGCAATCTCTCAGATATCCTCTAGAGGTGCTTCACAGTGTGCAGCACCTACGTTCAGTGTCTCCATGCTCTGCATGGAGGTTCTGAACGTTTTCCATAAAGATGCATTGTGCAATAGCCTCCCAATGCTTTCCTATGAGAAAGCATTGGATTGGCTGGGATTATCAAGATTGATGATCTCAGCCTTGGAGGTGGAGCCAGGCACTTGCATGTCTCAATGTGGATTTTGGGAAATCTCACTGGTGCACAGAAAGTTGAGAAATCATGTTTATACAATGATCCCAGAGTTCTCCAGCTTGATATGCAAATGAGAACAAAGTATTGTTTTATTAAACTTCACCCCGCATTTCTGCAGATACCCTTAGCTATAGATGCTGTTTTAAACACAGGATTTTTATATTTTGGGGAAATGCTTCTTGGCTTTAGGATATGCTACTTTAATACTCTTGTATATTCTATGCAAGTTTTTCCCTTATAGTTTTAACCCTGTATAATCATGTGCACTATAATGCCTTTTTCCTGCAAACAGATATACGATTACTGAGGACCACTCTTTGCTGATTAAAGAAGCAAGTATAGAGGATGCTGGGAATTACAGCTGTGTAGCTTCCAACGACTTAGGAACAGATGAGCAGTCTGTAATGCTAACATACATGGGTAAGTTCTAAATGCAATGTTTCTATTTGTTTTTTTGGGCTAAGTTCTAAATGCTAGGTTTCTGTCGCTCACTCCATTATTGATTTTCCAAATACCTTTCAATGCACATTACTTTCATAAAATCTATATTACATTATTCTCTGCAATGGATCTAATCAAAATCGTATTCAAGCATTCCTGTGAGGTTTCATGCTTAAAATTTTTTATTTTATTTGCTTGTGTTGCTACTGTCCTGCTAATGTGGACATTTTTTTAACCGTTACTATGTTTGTTATCACCTCTTCCTGGTTGCTATATCTAGATAATAACTGACTGCTCCATTATGTAATTGATTGATGGCTGAGGTCAGACAACAGTCGAGTTATGTGTATAGTTTTATAAGAAAAAGGACGTGGGGCCCACTCACATGTAGCTAATTCACATTCTGACTAACTGGCCTTTAGAAAGAAAGGCCATCATAAGGTAAACCTTAAGTAGTTTTTTGTTTTTGTCTATATCTTTTACTGTCGCTTTAATGTCCGTACATGGCAGAACGTCCAAAAACTACAGCTGTGAAGTCATCTATGCAAGTGCCTGTTGGAGAGAAGGCTGTGCTGGAATGCTCCACAGAAGGGCTTCCTCCGCCCCTGATTGTGTGGTACAAAGGTAAATGACATATTCTGAAATGTTTATGGATAGACTGTACATATGTTTGTAAGTCCAACCAGGACCATTGTTAGTGTTCATTGCAGTGGCTAGAGAGTATAAATAGCATTAACATACTTTTGTTTTGTTAATACAGAGACAATTTGCACATATATTTGTATGTCTTGATTAATTCCTAAAATCTAGTCTCTTTGTCCCAATTTTTGTTTTTTTTTATATTATCTCCCTTCTCTTCTCTCTACAAAACCAGACCGCGTATGACTGAAGGTGATAATTGAGTAATAAACAGCATAACAGTAGTGCAAATTGTTTTAAACCTTAGACAGAGCACAGGGTCTAGACAGTAATGTGTCAGATTGAGATCGTCCATTTTATCTATTTTTGGAACAAGCATGGATTGCCTTACGGTAAATGCAGTGATATACAAAGTTTCAAAGACGATTTATCCCTTTCAACTAGATTTTTATTTAGTTAATACCATATTAAAGAACCACTCTGGGCACCATAACAACTTAATCGCAATTAAGTTGTTGTGGTGTGAGGAGGTCCCGGCACCTTCTGCAAGTCGTCACCTCTTTGCTCTGCCTATCCACTTCCTATGCAGGACCGAGACTTCATTCAGGAAGCCTCAAACTGAGCGTTCCTGAGAAAGTAAGCAGACGCTCTCAACCTTTCACTAGCTCCTCATTCAGAATTGTAAAATTTGTAAAAAAAAAATGTAAAAAACTTTTTCACTCACTTTTCTGAACGTTGTATCCAGACTGAAACAAAATGGCACCAACTTGTAGACTTTTTTGTTAATGGTCTAATCACTGAAGGTAAGGTGGTGCCCAGGACCTCCTTGCGCTGTATTAACTTCATTGCGATTACGTTGTTATGGTGCCCGGATTGTCCCTTTAAATATACAAAATATTGTCTAAAGTTTAATTTAGTCGGAATTTAAAATGAATTTTACATTTTAGTCCATTGGTAGACAAACTGGAAAAATGGTTAGTTATGTTTCCTGATGAGCTAATTTAGCCTCAAATGGAAAACTCACTTTGAAATCCCAATAGTTAAAATTTTAGAAAATATTTTGTACTCCGGGCACCATAACAAACCTAATTACATTGAGGTTAGTATGGTGCTAGAAGGTCCTGGACACTGTATTATCGTAAGTGGTTAAACTATAAACAGAAAAATGCTGCTTTCAGTTCTTTTCAATTATATAAACTACATTGTACACCTTAAAGGCATTTACCATTAAAAAAAAAAAAAATGTTTAACTTTTTTACATAGCAGCTAGTAATTATGAACTATTTTATTAGCAGATAGGAATGTGTAGAATTTAGGCCTTTTGAATACTGTGTTTTGCAGATTCCTCTAAAATATTAATAGTTTTATACTTCTCTCCAGCTGCTGGTGAAGAATGGCTCTAGGCCTGGGTGAGAATGTTCACATTTGAACGGCAAACATTATCTTTTTTTCCCATGAAAAAGAAAAAGATCCTCTAAATTGAGCATGTTTTATGCCTTACTAACATTTGTAAACAAATCAAAAGAAAGATCATGATGCTGGCATTTAGTAACTGCTTAAACCGCTACTCTGAAATAAAACAGATTATGCATGCCATTTCTAAACCTTCATCGGTTATATGTGTCCAGGAGATCAAGAGTTGGCAGGTCCTCTCAGTGGTTCCAGAAATGGACAACTAACCCTCCAGGAAGTGAAGGAGGAAGATGCAGGAGAATATACCTGTGTAGCTTCTAACGAGGCAGGAACATCGTCTGATGTCATTCAGCTGGAAGTTGGAAGTAAGTCTTGATGGAAATAATCTTATTCTATGAGATTTCTCTGCTTCTACCTGCTGCAGGAGAACCTTTCTAGATTCCTGTCCACCCACTCACTCATCCAAGAATCCATCCACTTACCTATCCATCGACTTATCTGCCCTGCCAATCATACTGTCCACCCACACATCATTTCCTCCATTTATTCACATGTCCGTCCATCTATAAATCCATCCACCAAACTAAGTAAGTTTATTACTTTCACAAGTTATTATTATTTATATAGCGCCAGCAAATTCCATAGCGCTGTACAATGGGTGGACAAGTAACCTTCTCTAGCGGGACTAACAGCTATCTGTTGAGTCTATCCTTCTGTTTAGCTACCTACCTGTCACTCTGTCCATCTACCTACTATCATGTCTGTTTGTCAACAGATTCTTAATTTATAGGTATATTTTTTTTGTTTGATGTTCTGTAAAAAGTTTTTGTAAATCTGTTGACCAAATATACTAAAGCATGGGTGTCCAACCTTTTGGCTTTCCCGGGTCACATTTAGCGATGAGGAATTGTCTTGCACATAAAATATTTAATATAATACATTTTTATAATAAAACTTCAAAAGCCATTTTCTTTTTTCTTTTTTTGACAGTTTATTTATATGTTTTCTTTATAACACATCGAGACTGGCATACCAGAAATACAGATATAATATAATAGGCTGTGTGTGGCTGATAGCAAAGGAATATAGTATAACTGTGCAAATCTTAAAACAGTGCAAGTGCTGATACCAAATTGTAGAACTAAAACCGCAAAAACATCAAATGTAGTCTCCCCAAGTACGAGAACGAGTAAGGGTATATATCGTTATCTTTGTCCACCCATAGCGTTACACCATACTGGCTATTTGCGTGTAGCTACTGACCAGTACCCTCATGTGTTCTGGGCCGCGATATCCCCCGTTGACTAAGCAGCCCCATGTTTAATAAGAGATACTTGTGAGTGCCCATATCAGGGGGTTCCATGGTTCAGGTGTCCTCCTCCTGGGCCTGTGAAAGTTCTACCTGCTACATGTCTATTCAGTATTTCCTCCTGGCCGGGCAACCCTGGATGAAGATGATGATGTTTGGGGTCCGTCCAGTGCGGTCCAGTAGGTTTTACCGTCCCATGCTGTGTCTGCGATTTTTGGTGTACATATAGATAATAAGCAGCTGATTGGAGAAAAGGGGGAAGAGAGGGAGAGAGAGTGGAGGACAGAGGGGGAGGGGGAATATATAGGTATGTTCTCCACCCAGGGCAGCACCCCAGCAGCGCCACCTCCACCCCCCACTCCCCTCGCAGTTCCGTTCTGTCAACTGTTCAAGTCCTATGCTGAGTCTCTTGGTCCCTTTGTGGCCTAGATTCACCGCAGTGCGGGGGAGGTGGGCAGTCGTATTGGCTCATTGTCGTAGGCGGGTGTCCTGACATTGGCGGTGTGGGATCCGGATGTTGCAACTGAGATTCGCCTTCCCTGCAATAGATGTAAGCTAGCCAGTGAGTCCAGAGTAGAGCGCATCGTTCGGTGGTTCCCAGTACATCGGATGTGAGACTTTTTATGCTGTGTATGGTCTCCACACGATCCATCCATTCCTTGAGCATTGGTACATCTGGTTCAGCCCATTTTGCTGGTATTAGCGCTTTTTCAGCGTTTAAAAGATGTCTTGTTATGGATTTTTGTAGGTGTAGATCAGGAGCTTCGTATGGTGGAGCAGCATCAGCAGAGATTGCAGCTCTATGTCAGTATCGACTATTTCTTTGATCAGGCTTTGTATCCTCTGCCAGAGTGGGGCTATCTCCGGGCAGGACCACCAGATGTGGAGGTTTTCTCCCGTTGCGCGCCCACATCTCCAACATAGCTCTGAGTGGTCTGGAAACATTCTGTGCAATCGGACCAGGGTTCTGTACCAGCAGGTTATGAGTTTATAGTTGAGCTCTTGTATTTTAGTGTCAGCCGTCCCCTGGTGTGCCAATTCATGGATCTTCTCCTACTGGTTATCGGTTAGAGTGAACCCCGTGTCTCTCTCCCACCTTGACATATAGGCCAGTGGTGTCTGTTTGGTGGCTGTCAGGAGTAGAGTGCAGAGGATTCTGATAACATGACTTAAGTGTATCCTGGCAGTGCAGAAGCTCTCGAATGTGGTGAGGTCCCTCCGTAGGAGGTGCTTACCTGGAGCTGAGCCATAATGCTGCGCTATTTGATGATAGCGATATTTATAAAGTCCCATGAGGACTCCTCCTTTAAGAAGCTCTTTATTGGGTTTAAGGGTGGGACCATCATTTCATTGGCGGAAATATACCTTGTCCGAGTCCGTGAGTTATCTCAGGTCCGAGGGTTCTGTCCCCCTGCTACCTCCAGGTTATGTGTGATTGGGGTCATGGGTGAGGGGGTAGAGGATAGTTTTAGCGGTTGTCTGACAGAGCACCAGGCTTAGCGCTAATGGGGGGATGTTCACGAGACTTTGTGCTCTGATGAAGTAGGACTGCATCCCTACGAAACGCGTAAGACAAGTCAACGATCAAGTGAGGTACAGCTATTGCCAGTTGGGATATGTCCGCGAGCATTCCTGTTTGCTTCCGACCCCGGACCCGCTGTTAACATCATCCCGTGAGACAGGAGCTTACCTCTCAATGTGAGGTGGAACGCACTGTGACACGCACGCCGTCCTCACCGGCTGTCAGGACACAGAGGATAGATCTACTCTCTTAATCCTCATACATCAGGGTCTGGACTCAAAGTTTTCTTGCTAAATTCATCTCCTATTTACTGGCTATTTCGCTGTACTTTGATTTTTATCGTCATTTTTATATTCAATATATTTTTTAATAAATGTATCTGTTTTATTCACATTTCCAGCTGCTTTTTACTTTTTTAATTATACTGTGATAATGCAACATTTATTTTTAAGCAATCAGTTCCTCATACTGATATGCTTTACTATTTGTGGAAATTAGATTTATCTTTTATATATATATAAGAGTATACTATCTTATCTTAGTACCATCAGCCCTGGGTTGTTTTCGCAAGCAGGGTTAGGGTTTCTCATGCTATAGATATTTCTCTAGGACTTTTGCATTCTCTTGGACTTTTTAAGTTTTCAGCGATATGCTTAATATATAATCAACTATTAAATTTTATCTATCTATTTAATATATGCGTTAGCTCCTGGATACTCACACTATATTTTATGGTGTGCTCTGTTCAGGCTCAAATGGTGGTCCGTACCTGTCGTACGAGGGGCTGGGGTTACTAGCGTGTCAGTTAGGACTGTCACTTCATATGGTTTTACATCTCAAATACATGTAGTCCCTAGTAGGTTTCTACCGGCTCATGCCCGGCATGGGGGCTAGACCAATTTAGATGTACAAGAGTGGAGCGGCAAGAATACTGTTGTAGCCATAGGATGAGGGGGGATACATGGGAAGCCAACCGGTGTAGGCGATGTGGATAGCGGGTCACCGGTGTACAAAAGCTGACCATCATTCCCCTTCTCCGAGCTATGGGGTTGGTGTGTCACAAGCGATGAAGCCTACTCTAATGATATATACTGTCTCTCCTCTCCACACCCCCCCTCAACCCCTGCTCCAACCCCCCACTCCTCTGTGCTCCTCCCCATTGTGGTCGGGGTCCCCAAGTCGGCGATACCCCCGCCTCCACCTCCCGGTACGCAGTGGTTAGTACCTATCAAAAGTGGTGCAAGGAAGGACAAATGGTGTACCGGTATTAGGGCCATGAGTGCCCATGGCTCATTAACGCACGTTGGCAAAGGCTAGACCGTCTGGTCTGATCAGACAGAAGAGCTGCTGTAGCTCAAATAGTTGAAAAAAAATGAATGCTGATACAGCACAAGGGTGAATACAACTGGCTAACACTAGTCACGATGCAAAGGTGACCTTAATGAAAATTATTATAGTTTGTTAATTTAGTAAAACATAACGTTAATTTAAAAATGTATATATAAGAAATGGTGACATAGCAAACTTGATCCATAAAAAAATCAACAGTAAAGACAAAGAAAACATACTCCCAGGCAGTTACCTAACGCATTTCGTGCCTCATGGCATAGTACGCCAACATACTGCCGGGGTATTTAAACATTGAAGCTAACGATTAGTTATTTGGGGTGAAACATTTACTCCCTGCAAATCAGTAAAGGGGAGAGAAAAGAACAAAGAAAATCAACCCAATAAAAAAGAAAAAAAAAATGTGAAAAAAACATAAAACATGACTTTTTTTAATAATAAACATGACGATAAATAAAAATAATCAGCACAAAGAAAAAGGCGCACTTGAGAAAATGCACAATTGAAAGTACACAGTTGAAAACCAAAGACCTTCAAATGAAACATTAACTAGACAGTGAATTCAATGTAACAATCTATAAACTAATGCACATTGTTATATATAACAATATACACAAGTTAAGGTCTTATTGAAAAGCTTATTGTAATTACATATTGGAAATCACAGTGTTTAGTGTAGAAAACAACATATCAGTGAATTAGAAATATGACTATTGTCAAATTAAATAAACTAATTTATTATAAACTCTAAGTGGATTTTAATTCTATGAATTTAATAGTTAATTAAAAAGACATTGAATTAATTTATATATATCTATCTTTGTGTACATATGAGGACCCAAAAAAGAACATCTTTCTTAGTGAGAATTTGAAAACTGTAAATACGAAAATAATCGGAACATCAAAGGTTGCAGATTGACACCAATAAATTTGCATAGATGTTCATGAAGAGATCAAATGCCTAGTAGTTGATGCCAGGCGCCACATCCTGTTAATGGGTGATCATTTTCCAATTTTGTGTGTGTCTGCTTATTTTTGCATATATATTTTCTTGCTTTTTGATGCAGTCTTATTTGGATTTCTCTTTCTGGAGTCTTTTCATGTCTAGAACTTAATGCTGACCATGATAGAAGGGTGTTAGAACACACAGTGCATTGTAGTTTCCTGCACATGGGGCTGCATAGTTGCAGACCGGTCGGAGTGTCCATGATGACCCCTTTCCACTGCTAAAAGCTCCTTCAATGGGCACAGGAGCATCAGAACTGGACCATGGAGCAATGGAAGAAGGTTGCCTGGTCGGATGAATCACCTTTTCTTTTAGATCAGGTGGTTGACCGGGTATGTGTGCATCTTTTACCTGAGGAAGACATGGCAGTAAGATGCACTATGGGAAGAAGGTAGACCGGCGAAAACATTGTTTTGCTCTGGGCAGTGCTCTTCTGGGAAATTATGGGTCCAAGCTTTCATGTAGATGTTACTTTGACACATACCACCTAGAAATTGTTGCAGGCCACGTCACCCCTTTAAGCCAATGGTGTTCCTTGATTGCAGTGGCTTCTTTCAACAGGATAATAATGCACCCTACCACACTGCAAAAATTGATCAGGAATGGTTTGAGGTACATGACAAAGAGTTCAATGTGTTGCACTGGCCTCCAAATTCCCCAGATCTCAATTTGATTGAGCATCTGTGGGATGTGCTGGAACAACACATCTGATCCATGGAGGACCCACTTCGCAACTTGCAGGACTTAAAGGATATGCTACTAATGTGTTGGTGTTAGAAACAACAGGATATTATTGTCTGGTGGAGTCTATGATGCGACACATCAGATCAGTTTTGGCAGCGTGATGGGGACAAACACTGTATTAGGCAGGGATTTTAATGTTTTGTGGTTGATCAGTGTATATGGACATAATGAACCAACCATATTGGAAAAAAATATTTTATCAGCCAGACAACTTATTGTACCTTACAAGTGCCCTCAACAAATACCGTTGGGACTAAGCCAGTATATCGTTCTGTTACCCTATATTAAGATGACCCCTACGTAGTTCGTTTTGACATGGTCTCATTCGATGTCCCAGTCTTTGCAGGGGTTGTGTGGATCAGTAAGCCTGAGGCAAAAATACCCACTTGTATTGTTATACAATTCATCAAAGCTTCCAAAAAAAAGAAACTCTCTGCATTTTGCTAGTGCTCAACTACATCTATAAATGTCTCTTTTTTTCTCAGTGGGTGAGAGAAAAGAAGGAGCCAAATTGCTATCTGGGATTACAAAGTTCTTTTGTGATGAATAGAAACTAATTTGAAATTCTTATATTTCTTGTTATTCATTATTTCCCAGAGCTGCCATGTCTACCCCTGCAGGCAGCAGACTTTCGATTCCTCCCTCCCCTTATGATAGTTGCATCCCATTCTAGCCTACCATGCTGCAACAGAGCAATTTGACTGCTCTCATATTCCAATAGAAATCCTTATCCCCTGGGAGGCCATTCGATTCAGTAGCTACAAAAGTCACCTTGTAACTTCTATAAATTGTTAGCTGCTGGAAGGCCTGGATGCCAAGGCAGAGCAGTATGTGTAGGGGCCTTGTTTGAATTTACAACCAAGTCTACGGATGACAAAGAGTTATAGGAGTTGTAGTTCATTAACATTATAAATGCAGCTTGACACATCCACGCTAGAGCAGTGGGGGTAGTGGGGGCAATGAGCTCTGTTCTGAGCAGCCATGATGTCACTTAAATTGTGTGTGTGTTTTTTAACTGTTTAAAAAAAAAAAAAAAAAGTGTTGAAAAGAAAAGGCAAAATAAAACAAGCTATATGAGAAGGCAGTTGACAAGAGTGGAGTGATGTGAAAAGGGTTTCATTTGAATTGATGTTATGATTATTGGGAGAGGATAAAGGAGAAATTAGATGAGAGATGACCTACAGGGTGAAGTTGTAGGAAATGAGAAGGTACAAAGGGAAATGCACCTTCCAAATGCTGGAGTGCTCAGTTAATTATGTCGTATTTACATTGCGTCTGATGGTGAGAGTGTCTTTGAAATCAGTGGCAAGATCTCAGCAGTAATCGATAGGTGCTCACTGTGCCAGAGAGATCTGATTTTGGTGTTTGATGTAAATCTGAATACCGGTATTTCAGAAACCGGTAGGAAGTATGTATGCTCCAGAAAAAGAATATGTAACAACCGGAAAGATAACAAGGGTTCTGCAACATACCCCGGATTGAACAAGGAACAAGGAAAAATTGATACATTATTATAAAAGATTGCAAACTAAGCGTGTCCAAGGAGTACGATCTCAAACGGAAGGAGCAAAGTGTCCGTCAGCACTGCTGACATGTGGTGACCAAATGTGGACCGTACCCATACATGAAGTTAGTTGTGCACAGAAGCATGTAGGGAACACCAGGGTCACAACATCAAAGGCACAATAACAGAGGGACCATACCATAAGCACCACAACTATTATTAGAGATTAGTGGGGAAAATGGACAGTATTAAAAACTACACAATACTCATGGACTGCCTCCACTTAGGTGACATGGTATTATCTGTCCATTCTTTCCATCCATCAATCCATCTATTTGTCTGTCCACCCTTCCATCTTAGGGCATCACCATCACTGCTTATGGCAGTTCTAGTTGATTCCTTTCCCTAGTACTCTTCATTTTATCAAATAACCATACGCAGTAAGATAAATCCTTTTTAGTTTTCTTTTTTTGCAGGATGGCTTCCTATTTATCTGTCTCCTCTCTGTCTGAAATGGAATACAGCCACGTTGCTGAAATGCAGCTAGGTTTCTGCATTCACTGCACCAATGGGCAATCACGGCAATAATATACAGAAAGCCCTCTGTCAGTAATACATGTCTCAGCCTTGTAACCATGTCTTGTCCAGGAAAGCTACAGCTGGAAAAATCTTTACAACCTGTAATAGTAGACATGCTGGATCATGATGAAAGAAAAAATAGATGCCTTGGGGGACAAAGACATTATTGCCCCATTTAGGACAAGAAAAGGGAGCTGTAGATCTCTCAGACAGAAACATTAATAACTCATCGAGGATTTAAAGACCTCTGACACATTTGAAGTGTGTGGAATATAAACATATGCTGAAAAAGATGCAGCTGTGTCTAAGTAGGCTATTAAATAATTTGTTTGTACATATCACTTATAGGAAAAACGGTTGCCAAAGTGTTTAACCATTTAAACACACACACACACACAATTTTTATTTATTTTTAATGTTTTATTATTTCCTGATCCTCTGTCTTGATCAGCAAAAAAACTGACGAAACAGATCTGTTTTTCTGAACATTAAATATTTTGGCTATAGATCTGTTCCTTGACAAAGCCAGTGGTTCTGTTTTTACGTAGGCAAGATACTACCGGAGTCACAAAGGTTTATTTCTTAACAGTGAATTGTGGGGAATTGAAAAGTGAATTTTAATTTTCGGAAATTAGTGGAATTTTCACAGCTCAGTCATTTTGGCTTACGTCCGGAAATGGGGTTTTGTCGTTTACCTCTGGTTCTTGTTTAGTGAATAAACCTCTATCGTTACATCTGAAAGGTAACATTCTGTCTGCCATCATGAATAAGAGAGCAGACATTATTGTATTCCGTTATATACTCAGATTTCCCCTGCTTGCAGTGACTGCCATGGAGACCAACAATGGATAATAAACACTATACAGTGCTACATTGTGATTGTAATTTCTCCTGCCATTGTTTTCAAGTTGTGATTAAATTATGCGAATAGACATGTTGGCTGCCTGCAGAGAACTCACGTAACCCATGGAGTTTAACTATGATATAATTTGTCACTTGGCTATGCCGCTGTAGGCTTTATTTTTGATCCCCGCAACCCAGAGGAAGCATTTCATTTTTCAAGACATTTTCAAACTCCTTACTTCTTAATGTCATGTTTCAGCTAAGCTTTTCCCCACATTTCAGCCTTGTACCTTCCTGTTTCCAGAAATTCCACCGGCGATGTGTCATTATCCAGCTGCCTAATGATTAACTTCTCAGACATTGTTAGATCTTTAGATAACTGGGCAATGTCAGTTTCAACTCTGTACAGTAACTCCTGGTGTTTGCAGACATAGTGCAGGTCTATGTAGTGTATACATTCAATGTATATACCGGTTATGGTAATCTGACCCAGATAAAAAATGGTTTCTGGATAAGTAATGACCTTTAAATTGGTTATCTTTTGTGGCTGTCTAAGATTTTTTTTGACCAGACTATTGCCTTTGGTTTATTGTGTTTATTTTTAAAGAACCAATGTCCATTTTGGAATTTTTGCAAAAAAATGTGTATAAGACCTTCAGTCTTCGCTCCTGTTACCTTTAGAGGAGCATGGACTGCAGACCATTAACAGATCTGGACGAATAATGCTCTGGATAGGAAGTGAGACACATGGTATCATTGTGTGTGCTTTGTGAGATTTTACATATGTACATTTTTAAAAGCAAATATAGTGAATTTCTTTTCATGATCCCTTCCACTGATCAAACTAATAATGTTAATTAGGTTAATTTGACTCATGCTTTGATTAAAAGCACACAATTGAACATTCATTGCAGAATGGGAATGGGGTTAAAGCTGGCAAACTATGCAGGAAGTGCTATTATCTGCACAATGTTCTAAATTAGAATACTGGAGATATAGACATACTTTGCCACAATAGGCAAAAATCCAGTTTGCCATTCACTCATGCACCCATCGCAGACCTACAGAGTTCTCGGGAGGAGAAATGCATCCCTATATTCTACTATAGCACCCCCAACGGTTTTCCTATTGCCAACCTATTGGCCAGTAAGTGCTATGTGGTCCGTATGGGGAGATAGAAATATATCAGCTTAATAACTCCCTTACACCAGGGGTATGCAACCGTCAGCATGCCAGACATGGTGGACTACATACAAAAATCATAGATGTGTACTGGAACTCTTCCATCCAAATAGGTGCTGGATATCTAGGTAGCCCACTCCAACTACCTCAAAACGTATATACATATAAACCTATGATACCGCACTCAAACTGGCTTAAGAGAAATATATATAAGTACGTGTAATCACACGAATATTCGTTTAGAAAAATGCTTGATTTTTATTCCATTGCCATGTCTATTCCATTGCAATGTCTTAACAGATAATGACTTAAGCTACTGTGATATATACAATTCGTAATATACACCCCATACCACTATAACTCCTGTGGTCATCCCAAAAACACCAAACATAAATAAAAGCCCCAATAGAGTCCGACAATATCAGTCACAGGGCCGGACTGGGGAAAAAATTAGGCCCGGGCATTTTTCAATCAGAGCGGCCCCCTAAGAAGAGGGCGGGGCCAGAGAGGGTGTGTTTTGTCATCACTAATGACAAGCACGCC
Organism: Pelobates cultripes; assembly: GCA_933207985.1. NCBI lineage: Eukaryota > Metazoa > Chordata > Amphibia > Anura > Pelobatidae > Pelobates > Pelobates cultripes. The sequence goes on from OW240920.1 coordinate 115,734,145, forward strand.
TCCTCTCAAAGTGAGCATGTTGGTTCAATGCGCAGAGCTGCGCTGAAGAGCTCTGGCATTAGAAAATGGCCCTGTATTTGTTCTGCGCAGCGCAAGCAAATCTAATAACATGCTTGCGCTGTGTTTGCTTTTAAATTGTCTCTGGTGTCTCAACAAGTGGGATACCAGAGGACAAAAGGGCCAGGAAAGTGTATGGTGCATGTGTTTGGAGCCTGCTTGTGGAATTGCGTGTGTGTAGAGTGTGGTGTGGTATTGTGTAAATAGGTCAATTTCATATGTGTTTGTGGTGTAATATGTGTGGCTAGGGGCTGTAGAGAGTGTGTGTATAGGTGGCATAGTGTTATAGGGGATGTAGCGAGTGTGTGCATATGGGCTGTAGTGTGTGTGTATAGGTGACTTAGTGTGTGTAGGGGTTGTAGAGAGGGTGTGTTTAGAGAATGTTGTATGTGTTTGCTGACAAGGAATGTAGTGTGTGTGTAGGTGGTGCAGTGTGTGTGTAGGAGATCTAGTGTGTAAAGGACCCAGAGTGTGTATAGGAGATTGTGTGTGTGTGTGTGTATAGAGGATTAAGAGTGCATATAAGGTAAGGGATCTAGCGTGTATCTGGAGCGTAATGTATGTAGTGCTGTAGTGTGTGTGTGTGTGTATATATATATATATATACATACATATATATATTTGGACGTATTGTATGTGTGAGGGGCGCAGTGTGTGTGTATGTAAGAGGGGTGCTGTGTGTGAGGGTGTTTTTATCTGCCGTCACATTCTAATTTTCTTTGTCTGTTAACTCACTGAGAGTTATTTTATATATATATATATATATATATATGTGTGTGTGTGTGTGTGTGAGCGAGGGTGCTGTGTGCCTGAGTGCGCTGTGTGTGTCTGGGGGTGCTGTGTGTGTCTGGGTACTGTGTGTGTCTGGGTGTTGTGTGTCTGGGGGTGATGTGTGTGTCTGGGTACTGTGTGTGTCTGGGTGTTGTGTGTCTGGGGGGTGTGTGTCTGGGGGTGCTGTGTGTGTGTCTGGGTGCTGTGTGTGTGTCTGGGTGCTGTGTGTGTGTCTGGGTGTTGTGTGTCTGGGGGTGCTGTGTGTGTCTGGGTACTGTGTGTGTCTGGGTGTTGTGTGTCTGGGGGTGCTGTGTGTGTGTCTGGGTGCTGTGTGTGTGTCTGGGGGTGATGTGTGTGAGTGTGATTTTTTTTAAAATTAATAATAATAATTTTAAAAAAAAGTTATATCCCCCCCCTCCCTTCTTACCTTTAGCCTGGGAGGGGGGGGCCGTTCTGCCATGGGAGAGCCATGCTGCCTAATCCCTGGTGGTCCTAGTGGTGAGCGTGAACTCTAGCCTGTAGGCTAGAGTTCACTCTCGCGAGATCTGAGCGTTGCCGTGGTAACCGCGGCAACGCTCAGAATCCCGCGAGAGGACCCGGCGGAGCTGCTGGATAGAGCTCCGCCGGTCCTCTCCTCCCTCCCTCCCTCACACCCCAGCAAGCGGCCGCCTGGAAGTGTCTCTGGGCCGGTAAAGGGAGATCTTTGATCTCCCCACCAGCCCATGGAGGCACACAGCGGGGCCGGCGCTCGGGTAGCGCTGGCCCTGCAGGAGCCGGCCGGGGAGATCCTGTGATCTCCCCTGCCGGCCTCGGCCCCACGGCCATCGCGGCCCACCGGGCATTTGCCCGATGGCCAGTCCGGGCCTGATCAGTCATAATGGTGCTTAATCATACTGTGTAGCTGAGAGTCCTCCATACAATAAGGACCAGATTTCTTCCTGGCAAGGAGACCATATATTAATAAGTGAAAAAATGAAAAGGTAAAAAATGAAAAAATACACAGAAGGGAAAAAAAGGAAAAATATTTACACACCAAATACATGTCCTGTATTAATAATATATGGGTAGATCTCACCAATATTCTCTACTGATTTCAATCTTGCAAAGGGTAAAGAGTTGTGGCTTATTCGAGACTCTGGGCACAAAGGCTTCTGTTTAGGGTGCTGGTGCTTCTTCAATATAGTTCTCCAGTCAAATCCTCTCTGCAGTGTGGTCCGAGATAGAGGGTCTCTCTGTTGAAGTCGGTGGGGTACTCGGGCTGCCGCTCGGGCTGCGCGCTCGGGATCCAATGCTCCCTTCGATCAATTCTCTGCTTGTTCGTGTGATTACACGTACTTACATATATTTCTCTTAAGCCAGTTTGAGTGCGGTATCATAGGTTTATATATTGTGGACTACATCTCCCAAATGGGTTCTACAACCATAATGCAGGCAAGGCATCAGGGGAGATGTAGTTAACAATATCTGGACTGCTGCAGGTGGTCTCCCCTGCCTTACACACATGTGTGGCAGTACTCTGAGGATGTGATGTTATCATTTCCCCTTCCCAAAGATATGAGGATGTCTCATGGGGTAAAAGGAAGTTCCGAGACATGATTGAAGTCACCCTCCTCCAGCCAAAAGACAGTACAAACTAAAGGGAGGTTAAAATAATGTGTTGTAAATATATATATATATATTGTAGCTAAATTTCTGTGTCATAGAGTGTGTATCTGAATGTGTCTGGAAGAATGTGTGTGTGTGTCTAGGAGTATGTATCTGCGCCTGGAAGTATGTGCTTGTTTCTGGCAGTACATGTGTGCGTATACTTGGGAGTATTTTTTCAGGTAACATTTTTTCATTTGTAACATTCACACTTTTGTTAGCACTCCTGTCAACGCTTGCATTGTGAGTCTGTTTTCCCTTCTTCTTTTTGTTCTCCTATTTTCTCTCTTTGGCAGTCATTGGGGGTAAACTCAGCTTTGATCTACAGCACTGATTGCACTGATGGCAAGCCATGACACTGAAAGGTTTGCTTGTAAGTGAAAGATTCCATGATTTTATGTGCATTATGGGGCATGTAGTTCCCAAACATTTAGAGTGCCAATGTTAGCTATTTGTGGTTTACACCATACTCCAGGCCTGTTCTGAGTCCTTGACTGGTACCAGTTTAGGACTTTATGGATGAAGACACCAGAATGGTGTATGGTCATTGTTTGGGCATGTTATCTAAAGCTTCAATGAGGTTAATTGGGCTAATTCCTTAGCAACAGTAACCGATTCTAACATCAGTGTTTCTTCCTTTGAAAATAATTATAGAAAATGAATAAGCTTTGCCCCAAGCTTCTCTTAGTGTAACCCCTCACATACTAAAGATCCATCATTACAAAGCATTGCGGTTTTGCTATTGACTTTTTTGCAATTTAGAGGTTAACCTTTTTAAAGCGTCCAAAAATGAAAGGAAACTCCTAGGATCGCTTGTTCCATTCCCACTTCATTTCAAGGGAACCTAAACTATTTTAACAATATAATTAACCTCGCTAATGTAAAATATTCCTTTTCAAGGACAAATGTTTATTTTTCCCACGCTGTGTTTAGCTTCTTAGAGATGTGTGAATCCAACCAAATCCAAAATGCAAGTAAATCAGTCAAAAGAAGAAAAAATAAGCTTTTTTTTAAAAAATCTTCATTTCCGAGAATTTGTGAATAAGAAAAAAAAGGGGGATTTTTTTTCGACATCTGTTTTGGTTCTCCATGGTTGTAACAACGCTAGCAGTAATGTTGCTGTACAACTATGTTCGAATAACAAATCGTTTATATTTTTGTTTTGAATTTTCAATTGGCCAGTATTTTAAATATGTTTTATATTAAAACTCACCTTGTCATTAAATTGTTTAATTATGTGGCGTGTAATTAGCGCCCTTTTCTCCTCCGAATCCTGCACCAGTTATTAAATATATTACAAAGATTAAAATAAAATAAAATCCCATCACAAGAACAGACTAATATTGCAATAAAAGTGCTACAATATAAATGTTCCTCTTTTAAAAACCAAAAACAAAATGACAGTCAGCCAATCCCAAACATTGGATCACATGGACAAACAAATGTTTCTACAAATAGTGTTCGCACCACCAAAAATATTTAGCAGGTGTTGAAATCAGTAGCAGTTTACCCAATGGGCCTTCCCAGTAGGTTTCCCCCCAAAATATAATGTATTCTAATTCAGTGTGGCGATACATTTTTAAACCATATTACACTGTTATGTTTTTCTCTTGTGTTAGGTTACAGCTGCATCCCTTTGTGTTTGGGATATAGTTTGGATAACATGGACTAGGGTAAAATATGAGGTGATAAGGGCCTGTGAGAATGTAGTTGGTAGATGGAGAGGGTGGCCTAGGACTCCAAACTTGGTTGCACGATCTTCCATTCTTGTGTTTTACAGTGAAATTTTGTTGCTACAGTGGGAACTAGACTGAAGTTTTTCTGCGGACATTGCAAGTCCTTACAATTAGGTTTATGTGCTTTGACATATTGCAATTTTCTAATAGGGGCTCATACTACCCAGACATCAAGACATGAAAAGGTACCGACTTATGAGACCTATGAGACCATTCTGAACCCAGATACTATATGGTCTAGAATCAACGGATGGTTTGGAGTGGTGATCATTTCTTTATTCTCAGTACACAGGGAATAGTGCCATGATAAATGAAACTGGCTAATGATGTTTTGGTTTTGAGAGATATTAACTAGAACTCTGGGGGTTTACCTTTTTCCCAGCATTTTTTTTTTTTATCATTTCCCTATCAACGCATCATTTAATAAATTGTTAAGAAAGATTTACTTGATTTTTTTGTTTGTGTATTAAGGTGTCAAAATACAACTGGAAGTGTTTGATGGACACTCTTCCTGTCTAAGTGCTTTATCACACCCTTGTGGACAAAAGCCTGCCAGGTGCTCTGGTGGAATGATGTCATAACTTCATGACATCATTGTTATCTGCAATTATATAAACAAAACTGTTATTGATTTTGGTGCAATGACTCATATCTGGCACAATACATTTTCGCTGATTTGAGAAAAGCTAAACCCATCTGAAATAACATAATTGTAATTTGTATAAACTTGAATGACAGTTTGTACTTAAATTTTTGCACGGAAGTGAACACAGGGTGATTGTGAACAGTGCACAGATCTCCATCATGTAAAGATTTGCTGGTGGTTTTGTACATCTTTAAATTATTTTCAATAAATATTTTTTTGTCATATAAATGCATATGTGATGCTTATGGTAAATGGCATGGTAGATTTCATCTTATGCAAGTTTGATTTGTATGCATGTTACTGTATTTAAAATGGGCAAAGCTGCATTGTGTGAACACAAATTCCCATAATTCCTAACCTCATGTCACAATTACGTAGGGGAACCCAACACTCACAGACCAGATTAGATCTGCCATCTAATAAGAGATATATACCACCTATTACCGGTTATTATAGTGGCCGGAGTTAACATATAGAATAGTTTAAGAAGAAGCTGAGGTCAAGCGTAGGATAAAACAGGACAAACGATGAACAAGCCAGAGGCAGGAACACAGAGAGCGGAGAGGCAGTTAAACAAGTCCGTAACAAGAAATCAAAAACTACAATAAACTGCAAACTACAATAAAGTGCACTCTTGGGAACTCAAGAACCCCACCAGGGTAACTTCCTACAGAAAGCCCTGGCTTTATATAGCCTGGGCCCTAACACTTTTGGTTGGCGTCACCTTGGAGCACCTAAAGATGCAAATTCGGCCAAATGCCGAATACGGGTCCTTTGTCTGCTCTGAATCACCACTTAGAGTCATGCTGTTTTGACGTCCGTGTGACGGTATCCAAATAGAATTGCATGGATAGTATGCAGCTTCTGAAATGATCGGGGAGCTCCAAAACGGGTACGCACTACACCTCTAACCGCAACACCTAAACCATAAATCTAACCATTAACCAATAAATCTTAACACCGCCTCCTAATCCCTAAATCCAAAATCCAAATTCTAACACCTAAATGTTGACTTCAATGCCAGACACTTAAACCTTTATTCCAGCGCCTAAACCCCTAATTCCAATTATATGGTTATTGGGTAATGACAGGCACCTAACTGGAATAGCTAAGACTGCTGAGAAAATCTCTGTTGGCTCTCTATTGTGTAATATGAAATCCAGTACTGCTTGCTGATCATGGTGTTACTGCGGATCACCAATTGATCCTCTGTGGGCCTTGCTGGTCTATGTTACAGTGCCTACGGGAGCCAGAGCTAGATTTGCATACAATCTGGCTGCAGGGTCCTAAAAAGAGCTGAGTCTAGGGCATAGACCCCACTTACCCCTGCTAAGGGTGAACCTTTCCCTAACCCCTTATTTCCCTTATCCCCAGTTCCTAAAATCCAATCTCTAATTCCTAACCACTAACTAACTTCTAGCTGCTAACTTGTCACTCTATCTCCTAACTGAAACTCGCAACACTAAATAAAGCTGAAATAATATAATTCCATTTTAACTTGCAGTTTCTTAATTGGAAATGTTATGGGAAACTGATATATTATCACTATAAAAAGTCCACTCAGAGTTTGAACTAGAATATATTGTGCCGTCTCATGTTGGACCTTTTCTGCTACCAGTCCTGTAATGAGCAGCTCCGACCTATACTGAGATGTTATTCTCTGATGTTTCTCCGTAAGATCTCGTCCATGTGTAAATTAATGGAAGATCTGGGGAGATGCTAAATTTGGCTTCGCGCTTTTTAGAAAAATTCCTGCATCACAGACTCTTTTGCTGGTGAAGAAATGAACTGTAATCTAACTTTCATTCATTCATGTCACCAGGGAGCACAGGGAATAAAGAGCAGCTAGCAATGGCTATTACAGGAATGATCTGCTTCTCAGTATGTAATACGGATGGAGCCCATTATTGTGTTTCAACCTCTTCCCTTTTAGATTATAACAAAATATTGGGTCTTGTATTCTGAGAACTCAGCTGAAACTGATCTGATCTGAACTCCTAGCCATTCTGGCCACGCTGGGTTTAATGAAATTCCATTTGGAACTTCGTAAAGATTCAATTAGAACATATTCCAGGTTCAGTGCTAAGTCGATAGAGCGCTACAGGCTCTGCATAAATGTGACCTTGTGAGTCCAACGTAAGGCCAAAGTCACCAATAATGATTATAATAATTGATAATGATTAATGTAAATTGGGTACAGAGTTCGACACAACTTAGTGGAATTTTTGTGTTACAAAGAACATCAGAAATTTGCACCAAGTGGGCAAATTCAGTACTTCAGTAAATTCAGCTGTAACGTTACCAAACTACAGACAACCGCAGTTACTTGCAAGAACAGACAAAAGATACCCAAGTCAAAAATGTAGCAAGTCACGACCAAAATGAAAAATAAGAACTTGAGGGACTTGAGCGGTGTGAGTTTATTATCTGCAAACAATGGTAAATGGAAGTTCTAGCATGTTGTTAAGTTAGGAGTTCCTTGTTATTTGCTTCAATTATCTACTCCTTATTACAATAATTGTTATTATCTGAAATTACAAAAGGTTTTCCTGCTCAAACTTGTAGTGTGCCTGACCGTTTTTCAAATGTTCATATACCCTATGGTCCGACTCTGCCGACCTTTTGCTTGGGGCACAATTATGGTATTTACGCCAAGGGGGGGTTTATCAACTATATAGTGCATGGCGGTGAGATGTCAACTGACTTGTAAAATTTAGATTCAAGCAACTGATTGTTATACACAGCAGCGTATTATTATTACATTTAAAAAAAATTGAAACATTCCTCAGCTTGCTGTTTGTTTGTTTTCCATCAAGATTTAATCAAGGTGGTTCTTTATTAACCCCTTAAGGACCAAATATGGAATAAAAGGGAATCATGACATGTCACACATGTCATGTGTCCTTAAGGGGTAAAACAGGGAATTATGGCGACTGAACCGCCATAAAAACAAGCGATGATGTTACCTGGGTTGGAGTATTGTGTAATTTGCTGTTTAGTGAATGAACCCCTAAGTCCTGAATTTAGAAACATGGTGCCAGGTTACTGGATACACAAACACCTAAATACCGAATGCCTCATCCTAACATGTCTCCAATTCCAATTATATCTGATGTGATTGTTTATAGAGGATTTGTTATCATCTTGCTTAAACAAGTAGCATGAATGTGATTCAACTCCCCAGTTGCCTACAGAAAGCTTTCTTTGTTATTGAGCTCCAATTTCAATGACCCTTCGCTAGTGTATTGCACACCCCATGGTTTATTATCCAAGCGCTGTAACTAACCGATTAATTCATTACTGCACACTTTGTTCAAGCCAAGTTATCATAGAGATCACTGTAATTGATTTTAATCAGGATTTCATTTAAGTTGTTAGAACTGTAACAATTCTGTGGGGTGTATTCACAAAACTACGAATTGTAGCCAACTGAAATATAAATAGGAAAAATCAGTTGTGACTATATCCGAGTTGGATGTTTTTTTTCAGATCAACTATTTTTGGCACATTTTGCCATTTTGATATTTAGTACAAAGTTTGGTTAATAACCCTGTGTATTTTCTTTTCTTGGGTATGTGATTTGCAGTTCTTCCAATTGATTCTCCCCTCCACAACTTTTTTTATTCTAGCTCCACCGCAGTTCACAGACTTTCCCCATGATGTTGAAGTGGAGGTTGGGGAAACTGTATTGCTAACTTGCAGTGCAGATGGGACTCCCACGCCACACGTTACCTGGGCCAAGCTAGACGAGGGTCCTGTGGAGCCGTCCGACACTACAGAGATCATCGACAGCCCCGGAGTGAACACAGTCCACATTAAAGGTATGACATCGGAAACACTATAGTGACATAGTGACCAGGGCTGGAAAAATAGGCAAATTAAACATCTCACATTTACCACTGCTGCAATAGAAATGAAAGTGTTTTCCAATTTAGCTCAAAATTAAAAAAGCCCAATTATTTTCATTCTATCTAGAATCTAGTATACCTTTGTATGTATATTTATCTAAACAGTAAGTTGTGGTGTGTTAAAAGAGCACTTCACTATCTAAAGCACTTCAGTACTCTGATTGGAGTATGGGAAAAAGGGAAGGGCTTGAAAAAGCTGCAGACAAGAGATCTGCAGCTTATGCAAGCAGTATTCGGTATGAGACTATATATAAATAAATGCATGCATGTTTTTCATTGGGGTATATCTAATAACAGTGGTTTTTAGCTGGCTGGAAATTGGTTGCAGGCCGCGAACGAGAGAAGCGCAGGATGCTGGGTAAAAATAAATTGCAGCAGCGCAAGCACAGTCCAGTCAGCTTTTACTAAGTCAGGAGCAGCGTGGACCTTCCTCTGCCCTCCCTCCCCTTACAGTTATTTATTTCTTTATAATCATCTGTCGTGGTGCTTTAAAGCATTGGGGCAAAAGTCATCCTCAGGGTCAAGTTCTGAAGAAGGATATGGTGGCAAATGGTTCTAAATAAAAGGTGGTCAGGTCAGCTAAGCTAAGCCTGACTGGCAATATGGTGGTTTATAAAGTTAAAAGTTTTAAAAAGAAAGTTAAACTTTATGTAATATGTTTTATCGTTATGAAATTATGTTTGTAAGCCTTTGAATAAACACCACAAACTAGCCTATTGAAATGTAAGAAACTAGGTGTTCACTGTGAAGAATTTATGCAAAACTATTGCCTACCATACATATGTACAATATACGTGGGATTCAGCTGATGAATCTAAAATAAAATAAAATAAAATAAAACATAGCATAATACAGTTTTTGGAAATATAATATTCCCTGCTATAGGTTGCACTCACAGGATGTTGAAATTATATGCGCTCTATTGGTGCCTTCCCTGATGTTTTGGGGGGCTAGTATCTTCCTCTTAGGATCAGGTAACCCAGTATCAGGAACCATGCAGGACTCCAAAAGGTAGATAGGTAGAAAAAGAGGTTTATTGATTTAAAAAAAGAATAATAAAAGAGGATTGGTCTTGAGTGTTTCGTCCACTAGAGGACTTCCTCAGAGACCAGTATACAATAAAAGACAATGATATTATCAATAAGCTCCCGGAAAAAGGCTGCTTTTTGATGATGTCAGAGGAGGGGGCGTGTCTTCCACTGCTCCCAGACTCCCCAACGGTCTTCAGTGGATCTCCTGCCTCCAGCTCCTGTCTGGCCCGTACCACCTGACCACCAGGGGTAAGATCCCCCCTCTCCCTGGCTCAAGGTAAGTCTCAGGGAGGGTGGGATACCTTTTAGATAATTTTTATTTTATTGTATTTTTTTTATAATCAAAAGGTTTTTTGTTTGTTTTTGTTTTTAAAGTAGTCCCTGCCTCCATTATACCACTCATGTCCCCATCTACAGCCCCTACCCCCTTATCGAGTCCCTGTCCCCCCCTAACCTTCAACTACAGCCCTTGCCCCCCACACCACTACAGCCCTTGTCCTTCCCCATGGCAGTCCCTGCCCTGCCCCACTACAGTCCCTAGACCACTACTACAGTTCCTGCCCTCCCCTACGACAGCCACTAACCCCCTACTACAACCCACTACCAGTCCCCTTCCTGAGATAAGGTTCTGGATCTGCCCCTCCTCTGTATTCCTGTGTCTGTATGTCTCTGTATGACTATATGTCTATGTATGACTGTGTATGTATGCCTGTGTCTGTATGTCTCTATATGAATCTGTCCGTATGTCTCTGTATGCCTTGTTCTGTATGTCACTGTATGCCTACATCTTTATATCTCTGTATGACTGCGTCTATGTCTGTGTTTGTATATCTCTGTATAACTGTGTCTGTATTTCTCTATATGACAGTGTCTTTGTGTATCTGTATGTCTGTGTTTTTATGACTGTTTGTGTGCCTGCATACCTCTGTGACTGTACCTGTATGCTTGTTTGTGTTCCTATTTATCTTTGTCTATATAGCTTTGGAGGAAAAAGACACACAAAGGGCCCTGGTGGGTTGGTGGGGAGGTGGGGCGACAAAACTGGCTGAGGGGAGAGACACACAGAAAAGGGCTGTGAGAAAGAACAGGGTTGTATGAGACATACAAGGGAGTGTAAGACAACATGTTTTTTTTTGTGTGCATATTTTTACAACGTACAATGTAAAGATTGAAGAGGTGTCAAACTACCTGAAGTGCCCCTCTAAAGGGGTACAATCACCTGGATTTTTTATATTACGTTTAACTTATTCCATATATTCATCAAATGTCAGTTTGTAAAGTCTGAAAAAAATGACATATAAAAATTCACTCTGTGTTTAGTTCTATCCTAAAACAGGCTACTAGTATAGAATGTGCAAGGAATGGGATGTTTAGGGAATTAGGCTGTTTTTTACTATTAGGAAAGCCAATACTCAAACATACTTGATAAAGATATGAATCAAAAATGAAAAAAGAACCTTTACAGTTACAGTTTCCTTAAATATAATTTACGTGGTGTTACTTGCTCGGTGATTCGTGACATGTCTAGCTCACCCCACCTGCAGTTCTGTCCTTCAGGGATTTATATGTCTTCCGGATCAAACAGTAACACTTCATCAATCTACACTAGACACGGTTCCAGAGTCTAAGGATGCTGTAATTTTTGCATGTCTTTGTCTTGCTCGCTTACACAGCAAAGGAGACGATCACAGCTCTGAAGAATGCGTGTGATGTAATCATGTTTTCCTCCTTCATGATGCTGACCCTGGGGCCTTGCAGTGTCTACATGAACTTGTTTTTAAAAGTGATTTCTAATATCTCTTTCAGTTGCAAAGCCTGATGATGCTGGAGTCTACGTGTGCGAGGCAAGGAATCCTTATGGCTGGGTCCAAGCTGAGATACTGCTTAGTGTCACTGGCCTTGGTAGGTCACACATAAATATTTTTTTTTATTAGTTCTGTGGTTTGGTTGGTAATGAAACTTGCGCCTTTAAATATTCTAAGTGCTTTATATATACAGACAAAGTTCAGTGATGTACAATTCACTTTATTGGGATTAAAATGGGTTAGTGTAGTCAAACTAGAAAATTCTCAGAGTCAACTAACCTTCAAGTCTGGCTGTTTTGAACTTAAATTTGACATTCACTTTGAATTCCTGACAATTATCACTTTGGTAAAAATCCCTGTGTGAGTATATCACATACAATGGGTTCCTCAACGTTTTTTCAAATTGATTACTATTCATAGCAGATTTTGCCAATTACCCCCTTACCAAAACCAGTGTTTTTTTAAACACTTATTAACAGAATTAATGGCTCCTAGGAACAGTTTTATATTTTGTTAAACCGGTACTAACAGAGAACCAACCTTGCATTTATATATTCATTCAATAGAATGTAAAGTTTATTCTAAGGCACAAAATTAGCAACGACACGTCATGACCACATGATATGTGGTCATGTGATCCAGCCTCCCAAAACACTGTATAGATTTATTTACTAGATCTGAAATTTGAAGAACTGACAATCGAAAAGCAAATCTCAGATAAAAATAACAGAGTTTGAAAAATACCTTAATTGGAAAAAATTGCCTTTGTCTATTTTGGCTTAACGAACTTATATTGACTTACATAGTTATTTACTAAACTGCAAATCGTGGAGAACTGACAAGGGAATTGTCATTTTTAGGTCTATATTTGACAAAGTGGAAACAATACAGCTATTTTTCCAGGTCAAATGTCCATTTTGCATTCTCCACGAATGTCGGATTAGTGAATAATCCTTGTAAAGTTGTTCATTGACATGAACATACAATCCGTCCCTTCCCCCTACAGAAACACATTTTCACTAAGAAATGCCTTTTTTTGCTTTGCTAGTTCCTCCACAACTCGCTGCTGCATCTTCAGTGGTAACTGTTGCTGAAGGACATCCAGTGTCCCTGCCTTGTACCATAACAGCTGGAAATCCACGTCCTGTCCAACGCTGGCTGAAAGATTTAAATACGGTAAGAACTTATCCAGCGTTTGGCAACTATGTTACTTGACTCTAGGTAGATATGTTTTCTGGAATGTTGCCAAGAAAATATTCTCGAGGACCTCTGAGAAAGATACCCTGGAGAACTGCCATGAGATTATATTTTGGAGATCTGCTAAGTGATATGTTCTGGAGGGTTGCTGAGAGATATTTCACAAGGTCTACCAAAAGATGTTCATATAAGATGAAACATATTCTGGAGGACTGCAGAGAGATATTGTGAAGGCCTGTTGAAATATAAACTCTTGAGAACTGCAAATAGACAATTTCTGCAGGTGTACTGAGAGATGTTTTCTGGAGATGTGCCGAGAGACATCTTCTCAAGACCTGCTGGAATATATATTCTTGATGACTGCTAAGTCAAATGTTCTGGAGTTCTGCTGAGTGATAACACCCGGAAGACTGCTGAATGATAGAATCCTGATGGCTGTTGAGAAATATACACTAAAGGGCTGTTAATATATACGTATATTATTGTAAACTCATCTAAATGGAGAGTGTGACCCATAATAGATCCATGAGCCTCGCAGACTCTGCAATCAAAACGAGTACCTCCCGAAGTGACATAGAGAGGAGTATTTTACTTTATTTATTACTAGTGTGACATGCTACATACATTACTACATGTGACATTAAAACTGTCCAAGTATTAGTTTTCCTTTTCAGTACAATCTAAAAACTGATTGAACTCTCTTCATTACTAAGGACAACAGGTTTGCTTTAACAACAGAAAATTATTATTATTATTTAAAATGTATTCTTTGCGATCTCTTTCTCTGATCAGCTGCAGTTTCAGTGGCGCCACTCAGTAGATGGTGAAGGTGCGTTGCACATAGAGCCAGTGTTGAGTGAGGACGCAGGGTCGTATGTCTGTGAGCTGACGAATGCTGCGGGATCAGCGAATCACACCTTCATTCTTCATGTGCATGGTGGGCAACAGGCATAAATAACATACATAGGGTAACTTGTAATAAGTTTTAGGATCATTCTGTGTAACTCACAGGATTAATATTTATTTAAGTTAAATTTTTGAGAATCAATGTTTATAGTCGGGTTATAATGGCCTATAATTTGAAACTCACATTAAATTTTTGACAAAGTACACTTTAATAAAAATCCTGTTCATCTCCTTTCTTTGGCAGAACATTGTCCATTTTTTGTGTGAGTAGGAACGCCAAATAAGCATTGTGACTTTGACTATTAGCCTTATATTGACGAGTCTGCCATATGGATTGGAGCTCTACAGTGTAATAGAAAGATCATTTATAGCTAGGTAGAAAGGACAGCATTCATGCTCTTTTTTTGTATCTTCAGTGGCTCCAAGCATTACACTCGGACCACCAGAATATACCACCCAGGAAGGTAGGGCTGTTACCCTGCAATGCCACACCAAAGGACAACCATTTCCTACCATCACATGGGCAAAGGTGATTCTATCTCCTTTCATTTGTTCTATTTGTCTTTTGTCACCTGGCCCCATCGGGAAAACTGTTCCTTCTTCCCATTTATTTTCTTCTTTCCTTTTTTAATTCTTTTCTTTCTTTTTATGCATTACTTTTCTCTCTTTTTTTTTCTTTCCTTCTAACTTCTTGCCTTTTTATTCCAATCTGTTTTCCTCGATGTACCATATCCTTTTCTTTATCATTGTTCTATCATAATTAATAAAATATTGCATAATCCATTGTATGGTTTCCTGGAAAAATCTAATTGAGAAATTTGTTGCTTAAAATGTAGCACCTCATGTTAGACTGCTTTTTCTCCAAACTCATTTTTGCACAAGTCTTGTTAATTATTAGATTTGCCATCACAATTTATTTTTATTTATGTCAATATTTAGCAGAAATTATTAATTAAAGACATTACAGTGTATAGAATTGGATAATATTTTATTGTTCAGGGCCATTATCTGTATAGAGATTATATGATGAGTTTTTAGTAGTAATTGTTTATCATTTATTTTTGGTAATAGTATACATAATTGCATTGTTTACTCTGATATTTAATTTCAGTAATATCTAAAGATTAGTTTGTATTTGTTTTTTCCATTTTTAGCTTTTCCCTTTCTATTTTTGTCACTTAATAATTTCAGTTAATTTCTATAACTCGGCAGGGAGAAAGTGCTTTAAACATTGAGAGTACACATTACCATGTGAACAAAGATGGAAGCCTTGTCATTGCACTGCCCTCTTGGGCTGACAGTGGTCATTACACCTGCACAGCCACCAATCCGGCTGGTACCACCAGCAGATCAATGCAGCTCTTTGTGAATAGTAAGTGTATCTACGTTTGCTATGTGCACTGCCAATATATAGACATTTGTCAGGATCTTCCTCTCACTAAAATTTTCAATCTCTCCCTTTCCTCTGGCACATTTCCCTCACCCTTCAAACATGCAACTGTAACCCCGATTCTGAAAAAGCCCAGCCTTAACCCCAACTCCCCATCCAACTACCGCCCTATCTCGCTACTGCCATTTGCCTCCAAGATCCTCGAGAGAGTTGTGTACACAAGACTGACTGACTTTCTCGAAACCAACGCTCTTCTTGACCCCCTTCAGTCTGGATTCCGCGCTGGTCATTCAGTCGGAACTGCTGTGACCAAAGTATCCAGCAATTTAATTCTATCCTGATTCTCCTTGATCTGTCTGCTGCCACTGTGATCATCAACAGCTTCTTCGCATTCTCCGTAATTTTGGTCTATGGGATACTGCTCTCTCCTGATGCTCCTCCTACCTCTCCCAGCGCTCTTTCAGTGTTTCTTTCTCTGACTCTGCCTCTTCCCCCCCCCAACCACTCTCTGTCGGCGTCCCCCAAGGTCCTGTCCTTGGCCCCCTACTGTTCTCTATCTACACTGTCTTCCTTGGTAAACTCATCAGCTCCTTTGGCTTCCATTATTATTTCTATGCGGATGACACGCAAATCTACCTGTCCTCTCCTGATCTCTCTCCACCCATCTTGACTCATGTCTCTGACTGCCTCTCTTCGATTTCCAAATGGATGGCTGCTCACTTCCTTAAACTCAACCTGTCCAAAATAGGACTTCTGGCCTTTCCTCCCTCAAGTGTTACTACTCCCGTGTCTGTCTCACTCCAAGTCAACGGCGCTACTATCACCTCTACCTCGCAGGCTCGCTTCCTGGGTGTTCTTTTTGACTCCAACCTCTCCTTCACCCCTCATGTCCAATCAATCGCCAAATCCTGTCGCTTCTATCTCAAAAACATAGCATGCATCCGCCCCTATTTAATCCCGGATGTGGCTAAGGTGCTGGTCCATGCCCTTGTTTTCTCTCGCCTGGACTATTGCAATACTCTTCTCAGTGGTCTTACATGTTCCCAGATTGCACTGTTGCAATCTATAATGAATGTAGCGGCAAGGCTCATTTTCCTGTCTGCTCGCACCTCCCACGCCTCCCTGCTCTGTCAGTCCCTGCATTGGCTTCCCGCTAGATATAGGGCTCAATTTAAAATTCTGGTGTTTGCTTACAAGTCCCTACATAATGCTGCTCCAACCTACCCATCCTCCCTAATACACAAGTATGTCCCGTCAAGGCCCCTACACTCTGCCAAAGACCTACTTATATCCTCTGTCCGTACTCCCACCTCTAATGCTCGCCTCCAAGACTTTTCCAGGGCTGCACCTCTTCTGTGGAACTCCCTTCCCTTCTCCGTAAGAATTTCACCCAGTCTCCACTCATTCAAAAAATCATTGAAAACTCTCTTCTTCAAGAAAGCATATCAGTTAAACGGTTAGCAGGTTTTTATCACCCACCCCCATGACTCCTCTGCTGCAACTGTCAAAAATGACCTACTAAGTCATCAGTATATACTCTTCTAACAACCTACTTCGTACCCCTACTTTTACCCTTTGTGTCATTATACCCCACTCCCTCTAGAATGTAAGTTCATTGAGCAGGGCCCT
The DNA here is from genome assembly GCA_933207985.1 of Pelobates cultripes. Taxonomy (NCBI): domain Eukaryota; kingdom Metazoa; phylum Chordata; class Amphibia; order Anura; family Pelobatidae; genus Pelobates; species Pelobates cultripes. Next base: position 115,750,865 of record OW240920.1, read on the forward strand.
CCACCTCTCTGTTCCTGTACGTCCAGTTGTCTGGTTACAATTACATGTTTGTTATTCCACCCATTGTACAGCACTACGAAATCTGATGGCGCTATGTAAATAATAAAATAATAATAATCACAGTTGCTGTAAAGATGTTGGTTTGAGTAACTAGATTCCTAATGGACTATAACTCACTTTCCAGCTTATTTTATAGATCGATGAAAATTTTGATTGGTATAAACTCCTTATTTGTTTTATCACCGATTACACATTTTAAGACCCAATTATTTTTATTTTTCAGAATTGATAAATTTACATTGAAATAGTTATAGTGTTTTTGTGCATGGGGAATGAGTGACTCTCATAAACACACATTTATGAATAGATTTTGACCCCAAGGACAGGAGGTACATCTTCTTTTAGATATGCTTTGAAACTTGACCAGTACAACATATATATGTTATTAATGTATTTTTTTTTTATTTTTTTTAGCTAAGCCCAGAATAAGTGTGAATGGGTCACACGACCTTAGTGTTCCGATAAATGTGGTGGCAGCAATGGGATCTGAAATAATTCTCCCATGTCAGGTTAACGGAAATCCTCTGCCCGTGGTTTCCTGGAGGAAAGACTCCTTGCCACTGCCCATCATCTCTGCCAGGTAGGACTTGAGGTCTACTCAGATTTGGAGTACATTAACATCAAATATCTACAGTACTGTAAACACGTGAGGGCTATCAAAGAAAATGTTACACCGTTACACCAAAATATAATTTTACCATTTTCTGTTTTCACATTTGTGCACTTTTATGCTACACATTTAACTTAAATACACATAGAATAATGTGTAAAATCCAGTATTATTACAGTATTATTTTATTGTGAATTCTAAAGCATAAAAAAAATATTAAACCTGGATGATTGAAACTTGAACATTTCACCCAGAAACCAACAAAATCATAGGGACTACTAGCAATCTTTATTTGGAAATTGTGATATTCACTTGCGGAGAATACTAGGGTAGTAGTCATACTCCTAGAAAAATAAAAATAAATTGTATATATAACCAGATCTTTACACCATTGCAGTGGGAGGATCTGGGAGGGAGGGTCTGCTGCTGATTGGCTGGAATGTGTCAGCTGACTGGAGTCCGCGGCAAACCGTTCGTGGCGAACAGTTCGGGACATCACTAGTTGTCAGTAATCCACTCTTGCATTGTCTTGATTGTGTGCTTAGGGTCATGTCCTATTGGAAGGTGAACCTTTGGCACAGTCTGAAGTCCTGAACACTCTGAACCAGATTTTCATTTAGGATCTCTCTATATTTTGCTGCTTTCAGTTTTCCCTCAATCCTGATCAGTCTCCCAGTCCATGTCACTAAAAAACACTCCAAATCCTGATGAGAGTCCTGGTTGTTCCAAACACTTCCTCCATTCATGAATTATGGAGGCCACTGTGTTCATGGAAACCTTCAATGCAGTCAAAATCTATTGTAGCCTTCACCAGATCTGTGCCTTGACACAATCCTGTCTCTGAGCTCTGCATGCAGTTCTTTTGACCTCATGGGTTAGTCTTTGCTCGGATATACATTTACAGATGTGAGGCCTTAGATAGACAGGTGTGTGCCTTTCCAAATCATATCCAACCAATTGAACTTGTCATAGGGGGGACTCCAATCAAGGAGTAAAAACAGCTTGAAGATGATCCAGAGAAATGGGATACAGCTAAATGTCAAGTATCAGGTTTTTTTATTTTTAACACATTTGCAAAGTTTCCAGAAGGCTGGTTTTACATTGTAATTACGGGGTATTGAGTGTATAGTAATGTGAAAAAAGGTGACTTAAATGATTGTAGCATAAGGCTGAAACATTAATCCCCTTAAGACCAATTGGATTTTTGTTCAGATGCCTAAAAATCTCACCAGCATGCAAAGTTCTACTTTATTTACATCTAGCAGCTCTCTGCAGCCACCATGTCATTGAATTAATGGATCATTCCATTTGGAATTTGATTCTTAAAAACCAGGTTATGTTTATACAAATTGGCATTAATTGTTAAAGGGACACTATAGTCACTAGAACAACTACAGTTTATTGAATTTGTTCTGGTGAGTAGAATCATTACCTTCAAGCTTTTTGCTGTAAACACTGTCTTTTCAGAGAAAATGCAGTGTTTACATTACAGCTTAGTGATCACTTCAGATGGCTGTTAGAGATCCTTCCTGGGTCATTGCTGCGTAAAATGCATCCAAACATTCAGTATCTCCTCCCTTTGCATGCAGACATTGAACATTCCTCATAGAGATTCATTGATTCAGTTCATCTCTATGAGGAGATGCTGATTGGCCAGGACTGTGTTTGAATCATGCTGACTCTGCCCCTAATCTGCCTCTTTGTCAGTCTCAACCAATCCTATGGGGGAAGCATTGTGATTGGATCAGGCCACCACTTCTAATGATGTCAGCAGACTGCTTGTTTTTTTGTTTTTTTTGAGGCAAACAGCATGCACATCTACAGCTTCAGGCTTGAATACAGTAAGATTTTGCTATATTTATGGAGGCATGAGCAGACCAGGATGGCTAGATGGTGGTTTTAACACTATAGGGTCCGGAATACATATTTGTGTTCCTGACCCTATAGTGATCCTTTAAGGGGTTAAAAAATGTGAAATAAAATGAAGGGGTCTGATTACTTTTTGAAAAGACTGTATTTAACCTATCGTAGACTATATTCATGCAGGCTACACAGGAAATCATTGGTTTACAGTTTCTTAGCAGTGAAAACAGTTCAAGGTGTCTGCACTAAGACACAACAAAAATTGTTATATTAAGAAAAATGCTGAAATAAGCCAAATTGGCTTATGGATACGTTGTCTGCTGTCGGAGGGTCCCTGGAGTTGCCATTCAATGTAGATTGTTCTAATGTACATAAAATCTTCAACTAGTTGTACTTACACGCCAGGTGTGAACTGTACGTACACTAGCTATGGCAATCCCCTAGTTATCTGTGTTTCATTGACAGGAAGAGATTAACGAGGGAGCTCCCTGGGCTCATTGCCTGGCTGATAAACTGGCTATTGTATGTGTCTATATGTTGACATGTGACGTGGCTCCCATTATTATATCATTTGCATTTCACAAGCAGCCAGCCTGGCTCCAGTTTTTGACGTAATGTGTTTATTTTTTGCCTTTAGCCCATGAAAGATCGTGTTTCAGACATGTGTAATGTCTTAATTCGTATTAATTTCAATTTGCATCTAAATCCCCCCGGACTGATAAACAGTATTCAAAGTAACTGAATTGTATGTCTCCTGCCTGGGAAATCGGGGTAAATTGAGGTATCGAGTGTGATTGAAATTTGGCAACCAAGCCATGCAAGTGTGGGATTACTGAAGACACAACATTTTCTTTTTGTAAGAAGTGGATTTAAATATGTTCAAGCAAAAGCTATGCTAATTGGTTTTGATAGACTTTAGCCAGTAAACAGCCTTGGGATTATGTTATCGGGAGTCTGTCATAGACCACAGAGAACTATATTGGCTATGTCCTCCATTTAACATTTTTGGTTTAGCATTTAAAATAATTTTTTTTTCAAATTTAAAAAATATAAAAAAAATATATATATATATAAATATATCATTATATAAAAAGATCACATTTTAAACCTCCTGTCAAAATATAAGTTTAGAGGCTTATCCAAAAAATATTAAATCTGAACAAAGCCAAATACCAAACGTTCTGCTCAGGAGTAACATATTTGACCTATAATATCATCCAAAACAATAACTCTGAGAAATGTATTGAATATACTTGAAAAATGGCTAGAGGGGTGGCAAGTAATAAGGGATAGCAAGTGATATATGTTCATTAGAAATGCAATAATTCCTGCTGAGAAAGTAACTATGCAACCAGATATATAAATACATGCCAGTGTACGATACGTGTCTTTAATATCAGCCCATTTGTATGTGGCACAGGAGTCAAATGGAAATACCATCCTCTTCACTGCCCCAGTCACTGCCTGATACATGCTATTACATATAGCCAATATGTTGAATTTCGTACTTAGCATAGTATAATTTCCTAACTATGGCTATATGATGTTAAGCTTTTTTTTTTTTTTTGCTTTTTTTTTAATATGTCTGTTTTATTAGTTATTGGTAAGAAAAAGAATTGACTGGGAAACAGGACAGAAAATGAAGGGAAAAAACACTTTTCTGTGTATTTGTGTAAGAAAATTAGTGTATTCTATTTTTGTGTGATAAAGAAAGGACTGCTTTATCTTATGGCCCTTCTTTGCGAAGTAAATCTAAAACCTATAACATATATACAGAAGCTACCAGTCCCTCTTTGCGTTTATCATAAACCATTACATTTAGCTTCACTCTTGACTAACATAAGAATGTTCTTAACCAATAATCAATGTGCTAATGTTTATCTAACTAACTCTGATATTGCTGTAGGGAAAGGATTAAAAAGCTAGACAGCTATTATATTTACTTAACAATAATTTGAAAAGTGGACCACAATGAAAAGCAAAATAAACATTGATAGAGTTAATTACTAAAGTGGAAATTCAAGTGAATTTGAAATTTAAGGTAAAATAGCTTAGCTGGAACATTTTTGCAATGCTTTCAGTTTGGCTACTCTGGCCTTAAATTGGAAATTCACAGGGCGGACCTGAACGCTGAGCTGAGAGGATGAAGAACAGAACTGCTCCTGCTCTTCCAGGCAATAATCGCTACATACAAGCTACAAACAGCTCTCAAACGACCCAAATGGGTCACCAATCGAGAGGTGAACTCGCAGGGCCCACACTGACACCAAATACACTGCCATTCCTGCAGGAATTCATTACTGACATGACTCTGGTAGCCAGCACGGGCATTGGCTGGATAGCAGCCATGTCAAGGGTGGGGGGATATTCAAAGGCGCCTGGAGAGGTCCCATACATCTGTAGAATATGAGCACCCTGCAGAAGCCTGTTCCCTGTTGTAAATCTTGTTAATTTAGTTAAGCATGTTTCCTTATACTACTACTACTTTCTTTTACACATCAGGGCATCTTGCAATCTGTCGGGGTTCACGCGCTGCGCAGGCCTCAACCGATAACATACTTACCCTGCTTAGTACAGCACTGCTATACAACTGCCCATTAGGTGACGCCTGTATCATTTATGTGTAATATGCCAGCTTCTACCCCTACCCCTACTCCTAAATTTATCTAGACAAGCATGGTTAGCCTGTTTATTATTATTACAATACGTTTATATTACTGAAGCAATGGCAGTTGGACTAGCTATACTGCTAATTCTTGACACCATACTGAAGCACTAACCATTCTGTTTATTGATCAGCATGAATTCACTCTACCCAAACAAAAACAACTGTGCGGTTATCTCATATACCAGGTCAACGTTATATATGATTGCTAAATATCTCAGCATGTAACCAAGGCTACGCGACTTCTTTTAATCAATCTTTGACACTCCTTCATAGTGCCTATAATCTTTTTAGCTACTTGTATTCCTGTTTTGAAAAAAATGTGCAGTATTCTGTATCTACATTGATTACCAGATATTACTTAAAATGCAAAATTTTCAATGTATGTGCTGTTTTTTGTTTTTTTTTGGGCTATACATACAAAATAAAGAATTTAAATTAAATAAAATAAAATTGAAATTCACTTTGAATTCTCACTTTAATAAAGAACTCTGTCATGGTTTTATTATCCTAAAAATAAAATAATGGCAGATAAAGCTTAACTGCCAATTAGAGATTGCATCACAGAAAGCACTGGGGTCCTACTAAGCAGCGACTGAGACCACCTTCCATCCCTTGAATTTGACCAAACACATCATGTCTGATCCTTAATGTGCAGCATTATTATTATTGCGATTTATATAGCGCCAACAGATTCCGTAGCGCTTTACAATATTACTAGAGGGGGGATTTGACTATAAATAGGACAATTAAAAGAAAACTCACAGAAATGAAGGGTTAAAGAGGGCCCTGCTCAAACGAGCTTACGGTCTTGTTAACACTGTCAAATCTACAGCTCATGTTATGTTGTATCAGATTCACACTGATTTCTACCAAATGCCTGTGTGACATTGTGAATTATATTTGTGACTTTGTTTTACAGACACAACATGTTGCCTTCATGGTCTCTCAAGCTAACTGAATTAAGAGTGATGGACAGTGGATATTACACCTGCTTCGCGTCCAACACTGCGGGGAATACCTCACTTACATACAACGTGGAGGTACAAGGTATATGGGAGGAGGACTTCGTGCTGTGGGAAAGATAGGATTTGTATGCATTGTAGGAGTTCCATGCTGTCATGGAACGTTCATTTTCTGTAGTGCCTACCACTTTACTGGTATCTGCTAGGTAGAGATGGGTAAGCCAGATTGCACTGCTATCCAATTGTCTTCGTGATAGAAGTTGGATCCACTGGGACACCTTTAGGGTTGGAAGTATAAGTTTTACTTACCTTTGCCTCCTTGGCTGAGATTATCAAGATCCAATGCCGTACTGCTCTCCCCGCGGCTGGTCCCACCCATTAATCTTTCCCAAAGTTTAGCATAGTTACATAGTTGCTGAAAAGAGACTTGCGTCCATCAAGTTCAGCCTTCCTCACATTTGTTTTTGCTGTTGATCCAAAAGAAGGCAAAAAACCCAGTCTGAAGCGCTTCCAATTTTGCAACAAACTAGGGAAAAATTCCTTCTTAACCCCAAAATAGCAGTCAGATATCTCCTTAGATCAAGCAGCTATTACCCCTCTAATCAGAAATGATATCCCTGTATGTTATGTTTTTGGAAGTATTTATCCAATTGCTGTTTAAACTTTTGTATGGACTCTGATAAAACCACCTCTTCAGGAAGAGAATTCCATATCCTTATAGTTCTTACTGTAAAAAAAACCTTATTTTCGCCTTAGATTAAATCTCCTTTCTTGCAACCTAAATGCATGACCTCCTGTCCTATGTATAGCCCTATTTATTAATAGATTTCCAGATAAGGGTTTGTACTGGCATGTCGTTCAACTCTGCCAAACGATCTTGTGTTAGAATTAAAAACAAGTTAGCTGGTGAAGTTAATCTACAAAAAAAATGGGAAATGTATCTTGAAATGTATTGGCTTTTTTGTACTTTATTTTTTCTATTTGAGACTGCTAAACAGTTTGATTCATAATGCATGTGGAAAAACAATACTGTTACTGTATCTAAGATTTGTCTTGTTCCCAAAACCATGGAGGTTTAAAGGGACAGATAAACCCAAATGCCTCCCACTCTTCTCAAAACAATTCCTAGCTGCTTTGTAAAATAAGAAACCCTTTTAGCTGAGAAGACACATGCCAGATATTTTGATGGGGTTCACCATAGGGCAGCGAGCTGATATAGGAAGCGTTCTGTTTGACTGTGTAAATACACTAGGGAGAACACGGAAGCTCTGAGCTGAGATCCACTAAGCTGACTGCGTAATTATCACATCGCTGCTGAGGAGAGAGGATGTTTTCCCAATGCTTGGAAGTGCCAAAGAAAAATGAGACCTTCCAAACATCTGGACTGCACCCTCCGCCATTCTCCCTGCCTAAAGAAACATATCGGAGCACGGCTCGTGTTTCCTTCAGATTTCAGTCCCTAATAGATGTTAACTCTTTCCATTTCGGATTGAAACTGTACATGAGACGTTGACAATTCTGCTCTGTTGATTTTGTGTACGTTTGAAGATTTTTTTTAGTCATATAGGCAACAGGTAGCCTATGTAATGATGCAGACCACAGTGAACGCAATGCAAAACATTGGAATTTGTTTGAATAACAGATGATGGCAAATGTGTCAGTACGGCACAAAAAGGCTACTAAATTGGCATTTACAGTCTACCTACTAAGAATCTTATTACACCATGTTATCATCATTAAGTAACCAGTTGCTAGTTTTATTATCTGTACAATTCAAGCTTTGTAGTATTGCCAATTCAGGCAGCAGACAGACAAGTAGAACCCCATACTGGAAGTTAACTAACCTGATTTGTAGAACTAAAACTTCTTTGAATACAATTGTTACCTGTTTAAGATCAGGTGATCATGAGACAAATATTTCTAAGAGCCCTTCAGAGTCCTTTGCTATCTTGAGTATTTTAGTAGCATCTGGATCTGGACCATCTGGGGTAGGTTCCTTATCTTTGAATGATGAAATGCATTTAGCAACGGATGCTTTTCTACTACAAGGAAGGAAAAGCGAGCGATGGTCTGGCTTCAATTAGAGGGAGTACCTTTATCGATCATGTTATCTGCAAATTTTCTTGTAGTCCATAATGGAAGATTGGAAGATAAAATGTTGTCATTGAGAACGGAATCCTGATGAGTTTTCTTACAGGCAATTGAATCCTTGTTCTAATAAATGAAAACGGATGAGCAGTGAGATTACTACTTACCCTGAGGGGGGTCACAGATGGCACCCAGACTTGAAGCTGCAGCTTCCTGGACAAGTTGTTGTTTTTTCTGGCTGTTCTTCAAATTATTATGAATAGAAAACTATCCTTAATGTGGTACTTAAGGACTTTTAGTCTGTTTCGGGGGCATGATAAAACTATGCAGTAATACAGTGAATATGTGCTGAAGATTATTTTTTAATTATCTTTTATAGACTTTGCGTGAATTAAACATATAGTGAAGATCTGTGTATCATTAAAAGTCAGACAAAACATAACCTGAACATTCTAGAACATTAAAGCATCACTCCATTGAAAATGATATTTATTATTTTTTACGTTTAGTAGATATATCCACATATAAAGAACATACATGTATTTATGCAGCATGTTTTCTTTGGTGGTATGTAAAAAAAATAGCATGCAAAAGCTGTGCCGGGAATACTCCAGTTGGAGGCTTCTCACCGTGATCTCATCTTTACTATGCTTCTCAATGACCTCATCTAGACCAATGTACCTGCCACTTCCGTTAGCTCTGTGGTGGCAACGGAAGAGGAAATCTCCTTGGCTATCTGATTGACAGCTAGGGAGGCATTTCAGCAAAGTTTTATTAAAGTGCTGATTTATACACAAATCGTGACTCTTAAACTGCCATACATATTACAGACTCCAGACACATAAAGCACTTCAGCAAGCTCAAGTACATTTGGTGTCTAGAGTGTTCTTTTAAAAACAGATCTATAACCCAGCCCAGTAAGAAGCTTTGTTTTCTGATTAATTAATGGCAAAGTCTTTCAGACTTTCATTGTTCTCTTATGTCACATGATTAGGACTTAAAGGGACACTAAAGTCATCAGAACAACCATAGCTTATTGTATTTGTTCTGGTGAGTATAGTCAGTCCATGCAGGCCTTTTGCTGTAAACACTTTCTTTTCACATAAAAAGCAGTGTTTACATTGCAGCCTAGGGACACCTCCAGTGGCCACTCCTCAAATGGCTGCTAGAGGAGCTTCTTGGGATAGTGCTGTACAGTGTGATTGACATTCAGTGTCTCCACCCTCTGCATGGAGACACTGAACTTATCTCATAGAGATGCATTGATTCAATGAGGAGATGCTGATTAGCCAGCGGCATTTGGAATTGCTCCCAGTCCACCTCCTTGGCTGAGATCATCAGAATTGACAATCTTAGCCAATCCAATGTGTTCCTGTGGGAAAGCATTGTTATTGGCTGAGATCATCACTTCTGATGATGTTAGCCAAGGAGGCAGATTATGGGCAGAGCCAGCAGACTGGAATAAAGGTAAGATTTTACTATATTTAGGCGATCCAGGGGGACAGGTGGACTAGATAGTGTTTTAACACTATATGGCTAGGAATACATCTTTGTGTTCCTGACCCTATAGTGTTCCTTTAAAATTATAAGGAATTAACAAATCTTGATTTTTAGGCAAAGTATATTCCTATGTAAATATGGAGCAATGGAATGTTAATGTGTGTATTAGTTAATTGACGCCGTGTAGTCTGCAGAGAACCAGTAGCTGCAGCTTTTTCTTTTTAATCTTCTTGCACAATAGCTGTTGGCAGTTCTTGACAGAGACCCAAATACTTTTCATGGCATTAGGCTGTTGTCCCATTTTTCATTTATAAAATTATTTCAGAAGGCATTGTGTGGCAGTCATCATAGCGATGACAATCTACAGAAAGGGCGGAATGGGTATGTCCAGTTCCGAGTCATTTAACCAAATACACCTCAAAAGGCATACTCCAGCCAAAGATTCCACACCTTATAGAAGTGTGATGTAGAGACGCAGTGAGATTGTCCATCTGCATGTTATTTTTAATTTTAAGAGCAATGACTGAAAGATGGATGCGTGCAGCCACCTTTCGACAAGACCTCTTTGAGCAGTTACAGTTGTCCTAAACAATAGCTTGTCTTTGAAAGATTTAAGAACCTCGATTGACTTTGATAGAAGAAAGGTCCAGTGATCCATTGGCTTAGACTGCAAAAGAACAGTCTCACACAGGTGATGTATCACATACTTAAATTAAGTGAGTTGTGGGCATGTCCACTACATGTATATGCACGTACCTCTCAAGCCGCACAAATCCTAGCAGAGGTGTGTACACCCCATACATTGGAGTGAGACATGCGTGATGTACCATCTGAACGTTGTTTTAATCCCCTGCTCTTGTAGGGTAAGACACACGGATGCCTTAGCTGTGTTCTCCCACATACCACTCCAGTCATCTCTTGTGATTTCCCCTCCTAGTTAAGCCTTCCTCTTCATTACATATGGAAGATCCAGTCTACAGTAGAGGTCAGAGAGGAGTAACGCATAGATATAAAGCCTTTTTCATATTTTTCATAAAAGCTCAAAATGTGTCAAGTCTCTAATTTCTGCTCTATGACTCAGCTTTCTGAATAAAACTGCATATCTGGATGTATCTAAAGAAATCAGAAGTGGTTAGCGAGGCTCTTGTTTTCAAGTCTTCAAATGTTTTTATTGATCCCTCTTCGAATAAATCCTTGATTCTTTGTAAATCAACATTCTCCAAGCAGGCAAAGTGAGACTGGATCATTTCAGGTGGGAAGTCTCTGTTCCTTAGGAATGGAGTCATTGGGGAAATATCTCAAGTCAGTTTACAGTTTACATTTCACAGCGTAATTGTCTCAGATTCAAGGAATGAATAAGAGCTGGATATTGTATATGCAGGAAAGGTGGAGAGGTTTTGGTGAGCCAGATAAAAAATTGGAGAAGGTCAGGTGAAAAAAGGTCTGATTCTAGGTTGACCATTCTACGATGCCCGAAAGGAGAGTGCCTTGTCTGGACCTGTGCTAGCAGCATAGCAGAAGCTCAAGCTAGGCAAGCCCAATCGACGTTTCAATTTTAGTCAGTAGAGCACTGTTCTCAAGAATATCAAGATAAATAAGTTTTCCCGTTTGATATATGTACACATATAATTAAGCCACTATCAATATATATATATATATATATATATATATATATATCAATGCAAACAATAGATGCAAAATACAATATGAGGTTGCAAAATCAATATATGAAAAAAAAATGACTGGAAAACTAATAAAGAAAACTACTGTACAAAGTGTTTTACCTTCTTGTACAAAGACGCTGTGTGAGAGAGACATCTGTAGCACCCAACAAGCTACCTCAATACTTTTCTCACGGGTGAATCATCTTCACTAAATGTTTAGTTCATAGTATTACTAAGCTAATGTTTTACTTAGCTTTGTGATCTAATCAAGGACCCCAGTGTAACCTAGAAAACTGCAAACAAATTACTCTTTAAAAAACAAAAGGCTAAAGAGGCATGTGGTTGACATAGCAACCAAGCGCCAAACAATATGCACATATTAGATGAATGATTTATACATATTGGCCCCAACAGTAGTCCAATATGATAGAAGCCTACCTGTGGATCAAACTAAAGTAACCCAATATCCTACAAGCGGCAATGTATCCTGGGTATCCTGACAAGCGATGTATCCTGGGTATACCTGCACAATGGAAAGTCAAACAGACTACAAAGCTAAAAATCGTGAAATATCAAACGCGCTTGTCCACAAGTATTAATTGTCCCAGCGGTTATAGAAGGAGACTCTGACCAGTGTATATTTGAAACCACCTGACAGACTCAATATTAATATTATGTCTGGTGTTCTCATACACCTGTCTTCCCGGGATGAACCCCACCTGGTCTGGATGGATCAAGGATGGCAGCACTGAGTTAAGACAGAGGGACAAACGTTTAGCAAACATTTTAACATTGATGAGGGATATGGGTCTGTAACTCTACTGGGTGATCTAGGGGTTTACACAACTTGTTGAATTGAATCATATTGGCCAGAAGTGGAATGTAACTTTATTGAAATATTTAAGGATATTGGCTATTTGACAGAAAAGTGTGCATATTCAAGTGCTTTTTATGCTCTCCAATTTGGAGGTGTTAAATTCACTTAGTTCTCGGTGGTCCTTGTTAAAATGTAGATAATTCGTCTTTGCGAGATTTGTGTTTTGAATTTTACAATTATGGTAGAAATGATTTCAAATAGTATCAGAACACTGAAATTGTGATTGGGTTGACCATTGTAGTAGCTCATTGGCAGCCATTAGCATATCGATAAATATTAGATATGAAATTGTATTTCCTACCAAGGAAACACAATAAAATACTACAGGAGCATTTTTTACTACGAGTAAAAGATCCACTGAACTAAAAGAAACTTGTCTTTATCATTTAAGAAAAACATCAATTGCAGCCTGCGGTATGACAGGAGAGTTAGTGTTAATAAAATAGGTACATTTTGTGAGATAAGCTACGTTATCCTCATTAGTTTCAACTGCGAGAGACCAAAATAATGTATGAATGCCTGTCTGATATGGCAAACCTCAGCTCAGTGGTTTCCTTGCACAATTACTGTGTAGGAAAAAAAGACTTCCTTAGGGAATTTTTGTAACAAATTGCAGCTTCCGCAGACAGTCTGTACATATCAGAGGAAGATGGTGACGGCATTTAGTAAATATTCCAGACGGTGAAGGCAGGTGCTGTGGAGGTCAATAGTCATAACTTTGTTCTAGTGCTCAGTTTAACACCTAACCACAGACTCAACAACTGCTCTCTTCTGTTTTGGTACTCCCCTTTTTCTGGTTTATAGATTAAGGAAATGTGGCTGTTTTTCTTCCTGAGATAGCCCACTCAAAGAGATAAAGTTACAAATTGTCATGTTTTAAACAAAAACAAGAAGATTACATAAATAAAATCTTAAAATTCTGTTTTCAGTTCCACCCCGTGTCCATCCCGGGCCCAAAATTTTAAAGGCACTTCTAGGGCACACATTGACACTGCCCTGTCTCGCTTACGGGGATCCGATGCCAAGGCTCAGCTGGTATAAGAATGCTGAAGCATTGCGAGTTGGAGGCCAAGATTCCCTGCCAGGTCCTGATGGCAGTATTAGTGTACTGGAAGTACAGCTCTCTGACTCTGGGAGTTACAGATGTGCAGCATCCAGCAGTGCCGGTTCAGACTCACTGGAATTCAGGCTGGAAGTGTTGGGTGAGTGGTGGAATGTTGTAAACAGATACATTTACCCTTTGGGTCTTATCAGGCTATTGTGGCTGTTTATTTGCTGAGACATTCAAGTATGTGTTTCCTCAGAGTCACCAAATTTTGACGATGGTTCAGATGTCCTGTTGGAGCAGACTGCTTATGAGCCAGTGATATTGCCATGTCCAGTACGAGGTGAGCCCCAAGTTGTGTTATACCAACATCACTTCAGCTCTTCCAATTGTAATTTGGTTCGTCATGCTTGAACCTAAACCAATAGCTAGCTGTTATTTGTAATCAATAAATTGGGACGTAAAACCGTATCCCCTCATCTTATCTCATAAGGTACACACGTGTAAATCATTTTATTTTCAGGTTTCCTCAGTCTTAACCAAAATCTTTTTCAAACTCAGTTGTTCATAACCAGTATTTATTTCACTAATAATTTTGTTTAACGTTGATATACATTGTTTGTTTCCACTGTTACTGTTGTTATGTGTTATAAAGACAAAATACCAAGGAAAATATTTGTATGTGGATCAGAAAGAATAGAGGTCACCTATGCCTTGTGGTTAGTGAAAAGTGTAGATGTAAGAAAAATTATTTTTGTGCTACTGTTTCAATTTTCCAGGATCCCCCACACCTCAGATTCGCTGGCTAAAGAATGGAATAGCACTTACTGGCAATGTACCAGGAATGACCCAGTTGGGCAATGGATCCCTTATGATTGACATTGCTTTGCCTAGTCACAGTGGAGACTACATATGTCTGGCAACCAATGAGGCTGGCTCTGCCAGGAGAAAGACCAAGCTAGTAGTGTATGGTAAGATCCAGATTTAGTAATGCCAGGTAATCATGTTGAGCCCTCGGAAATTTTATCTTTGACGAGTTATTCTTGTTTTATACCTCAGCTCCACCCAGAATCTTCGATGACGGACAGGGCCAGAATATCTCTGTGATGGCCAATCAACCATTAATCTTGGGATGTGAAGTAACTGGAGTGCCATTCCCTACAATATCCTGGAGCAAAGATAGCAAAACGGTGAATCTTTTGGCAGAATGGGTAGAGTTAATTGTGGATTCTTTAACCCTTAAGAACCAAACTTCTGGAATAAAAGGGAATCATGGCATGTCACACATGTCATGTGTCCTTAAGGGGTTAAAAAAAGAATTGTCCACTTGTTGATGAATCTGTGACACAAGCCAAGATTGTAAATCTATTAACCAAATTCTTGTTTTCTTTCCATATTTTCAGCTGACTGAGGTTCCTGGGATAAGTCAACAGGCTTCTGGCCAGTCTCTGCGCTTCCACCGCATACGGAACCACGATGCCGGGTTATATACCTGCAGAGCAGTGAACCGTGCTGGGGAAACTCATCGCAGCTTCAATATTATCGTTCTAGGTGATTACTGTTGATCTGCTACTTTTAATAATGTAATTTGAATAAGCAACACATTTCCTTACAGTCAGTAGTTGCCCATTTTAGGACAAATATAAAAAAAATATATTTCTAGGCAGATTGTGATCAATGACCACAGATCAGAGAAAATGCAATTTTTTATATAATGTTTTTATTATATAACACTTTCTTTATCTTACTAGTTCCCCCAACAATCTATGGAGCTGGACAAATCCAGGATATTACAGCTAGGGATGGATCAAATATCGAGCTGCACTGCAAAGTGTCTGGAGTTCCAAAGCCGCAAGTGGAATGGTCGAAAGGTGGACAGTAAGTCAAATACTGCACTTGTCTAACACAGTAGTCTTAACACCTTCAACTCCTAATGCCTAGCAGATGTACTTAGAATTCAAAAGAGCCCCCTACTGATGAGGCCAAGAATGTACAGTGTTGTACTCAGTCTGTAGGGATTAGCCTAAGTGCACTATTTAAACATTTAAGACAAACTGTCCCTTTTGAGTTCTGGTGTAAAGTTAAAGCGCTAAATAAAACTGACTGTCTGGATGAACAATTAAAATGTTATTTTATATACAATGGTAGAGAAAGTTAAAAGTTAAACAGAATTTCAATCCCAAATATGGGGCATAATGGCACATTTATAGGTAACAGTATGCTTGTTTTAATGAGAAAATTATTAATTGTCAAGTTTTTCTGGTGGAGGTTTTTGTAAATATTTATTTTTTCTTGCCTATTGCATATTTTATTTTATTTTACACCAACAAACACTGCTATAGTGTTTATTAACATGATAAAAAATGATCCATCACTAGCAAAAACATGATAGTATCCAGGGCCGTCTATAATATGATTAGGACCCTGGGCAATGCATTTTCTTGGGCCCCATGGGCCCTGTCCCTGCCACTGCCTCACCCCCCAATTACGTCCAACACGCAGTCACCCTGACAGACGTACTGGCACATACACACACAGACAGACATTAAAACATTCACAGATACATACTGACACACACAGTCACTACACACAAATATATACTGGCAGACATACTGACACACACACAGACATACATACATACATATACAGACACATACATTAACAGATATACTGACACACACACAAACACATACACTGAAAGATATACTAAAGCGCACAGACACATACACTGACAGACACATTGACACACACACACAGGCATACTGACATACACACTGACACACACACGGGCATACTGACATATACACAGACAGACGTAATGGCTGATACAGACAGACATTAAAACATTCACAGATATATACTGACACACACATACACTGACATACAAATATATCCTGGCAGACATACTGACACACACACACACACAGACATACATACATACACACACAGACACATACACTGACAGACATACTGACTGACACACACATACACACACAGACATACATACACACAGACATACTGACACACAAAGACATGCTGACACACACACACAGACATACTGACATACACACAGACAGACATACTGGCACATACACACAGACAGACATTAAAACATTCACAGATGCATACTGACACACACATACACTGACACACAAATATATCCTGGCAGACATACTGACACACACGTACACACACACACAGAGACATACCTACATACACACACACACACACAGACATACTGGCATACACACAGACATACTGACACACACACACACTGACATACACACACAGACATACTGGCATACACACAGACATACTGACACACACACAGACATACTGGCATACACACTGACATACACACACAGACACACACACACAGACATACTGACACACACACACAGACACACACACACACACAGACATACTGGCATACACACAGACATACACACACACACACAGACCTACTGACATACATTTAGCCACCCTCCAGGTTCTTACCTTTTTCTGGAGGGTGGTTTCCCTGGTCCAGTGGCAGGCTGAGGCAGATGGGAGTTCTCCTCTGGAACTCCCCTCCTCCCTGCCTTCCTCCTCCCGCGCGGCTATCTCCGGTGAGAGGAAGTGACGTCACTTCCTCCCAGCCGGCTGCAGAACCGGAAGAGGGGCCCGGTCGCGCTGTTTAAGCGCCACAGCGCCCGACCGGGCCCCTGCTGACACATGCTCCCCGGGTGGCCCTTAGTGCATGGGCCACCCGGGGAGCCTCCTCAGTGTGCGGGAGCCGCACCGCCCGGTCCATAGGGGCTGCGCAAATCGCAGGGCCCACAGAGCTGCTGCTCTGGGCCCCCAGGAGCAACTGGGCCCGGGGCAGCTGCCCCGTTTGCCCCGCGTTAAAGACGGCCCTGATAGTATCAGCTGTTTGGCAATATATTACTTTCATGCCTTTAATGTACAGTTTTCCGTTGTAAGTCAGACTAGAGACAATACCCATTACACAAGGCCAGATAATTTATTAGAGTCCGAATGATCACATTTAATGTTGATGACAAGTTGACTGTCTGTTAGACACACGTTTAATCTGTACATTGAGATAACGTATCGTTTAACCCCTTAAGGACACATGACATGTGTGACATGTCATGATTCCCTTTTATTCCAGAAGTTTGGTCCTTAAGGGGTTAAAGATGAACACAACTGAAGATTACTTGTCACAGCAGTTTTCTGAGCTACATTCACTGTCTCGTCACCCCTTAATAACAAAGAATGCACCCCAGTCTTTAGCATGTGGCTGTACGCTAAGCAATGATTGTGTCATACTGCATGCCTAGCTGGGGCGTGAGGCAGTTTTATGTACAGCTTCTCACAGGTGCCATATTTGTAGGCATATTGGTGACTAGAGCACTACACAGATTTAAGGGTTGCTCCAAACACCATGAACTCTTGAGTGATTTGAAAGGGTCATGGTGCCTGGAGACTATATTTATAGCAAAACGCTGAACATGTAACTCCGCTTCCAACAGCGTCATTGCGGTATTATCAGTCAGGAGCTAGCGTTCTTGGCCGGTTAATGTCAATTCTATGCAAATTTCATTGAACAGAATATCATTGCTTTGCTGAGAGCAGTCAGGTTTCGCTCTCAACCAGTGAATAGTGAAGGCTGCGGTTTCCAGTTTATGCAACTCTGCAGAAGCTGGAATGCATCACTCTGACTATCAGACAAACAGTTTGCCCCATTATCAGGGACCCGGACCAGGGTACTCCTAACATCATAACCAAAACAGCAGTAACCATTTAATATTAAAACTATGCATTTGCTATCAATTTGGCATTTACATTATATAGCCAAAATTATTTTCCACAAAAACAGTTACTATATAAATTTTGTTATGACAGATGACATCACAGACAAATTCACCAATGTCTGCTTATGGTTTTTGTGGCCTTCTATCTGCATCTTCTATCTGGAACTTGGATGTAACTTGGATTAGCTCTGAGAGTGATTATACCCCATCCCCAATCATTAGCCGAGGTGAAATCAGAATGCCTTTATTGTCTGAATGTCGCTTGTTTATGCCTGGGTCCACAACAGGGAAACGATTGGTCTTGTGACATACCTAGCGCTTACGTGTCTGTACCTGACCTGATAATTTTATTAGCAGCCAGACACCTCATCAATTAATAAAATTTTACCATAAAATATATGTTCCTGTGCCAACATCCAGGAACCAGTGCCACCCGATTAGCTCTCTCCCGAGCACCCATGCTGTACTAAAAGTGCTTGGATCAGAGGTGTCTAACCTGAATAGTATGGATGTTACATTTTTATTGGGCCACGAACATCATCCAAATTGACACAGAGTTCCACAACACTGGACGGGAAGTCCCGGTCACCTTCAGTGATGGCACTTTCGGTTTGTACATGGAGTTTCCTAAAGGCCTTGGTATCTTTTGATGCCTCACCACCTCCTCTATTACCTCTCCAAATAGCGCCCTACTGGGTGACTGTAGGACCAAGAACACCCTCAATATAGTTTTGCTGGATTGCGGAAACTTCATGATCCGAAGGTCCAGATCGTTTATGGTTTGCTCCTGGTCAGGTGCTCTGGGGTTGCTGGCAAAGGGCACTAGGATGGGAAGCACATGCTGGAGAGGCAAATGTGGGTGATTGTAGTCTTTTTAGAGGTGGTTGGGAGCCATGTACAAGTCCTAGGTGACCGAGTAGTCTATCATAGTTTTTAACCAATCAAAATACAGTTAGAATTGGAATCCTGGCCTGTGATTGAAATTGTAGATAGTAGCTATAAAATGGAATAAGATAAAACATAATGGCTGCCCCATCTGCTTTAAAGTGCATACTTTCTGAAGCAATAAAAAGTAAAAATATGTAGTCAATTACTTTTACATACATGTTTTGACTTCTCTAAATGTGGTCTGTACATACACTGAGTCAAACTTGGAGCATTATGGTTGATTTAAACCGCAAACCTCCACGATTGGGATATAAATCACGCATCTCTTCATTATGTTTCTGAAAGACACCTTCTCTATTATTATCTCACTGTTTATCCCACATAAATGTGTCATTTTAAGACAGGTGAAGTCAAAACATGGAATTCTCTGTGTTAACCATAACATCCTATATATACGTGGCATATTTCCATTAGTAATATTGTGGGAGACAATGATGTCAGCATCCTCCGGATATGTCTGTTCCTTCTTTGTCGACTTGCTCTGCTACTCTCTTAGATCCAACAAGTATATTTTTTATGTGTTCATCTTAAATGAGCTATGATATATACAATGTGCTTTTATTCTATGAACATAACTTTTTCACTTTGATTTGCCAAACAGATCAAAGACTATATTGGCATTAAATAGGATGGTAGGTCTTGGAAATCATGCTCAAAGATTTAATTCTGTTGATTCCACGCGGAATCACGTCTTGAGCGTTGAAGTGTGGATTAAAGCATCTTTATAATTCTATAATCAAAAGATGAGCTTTGCTAATTAGTAATTATTTCCCTGGCTGGGATATGGTCCCGAAGCATTTGAGTTGTGATAATAACCTAGACTCAGTGAATTAGAACTCTGTTGTATTTGTTTGTGTGTGTTAATGTTTGTTGTTGTTATAAGTGGGGATCTGTGGCATCTTAAAATGTTTTTTTTTTTTTTTTTAAAGTCACATATTTGCCGACGTCTGAATGTGTAGCTTTAGTATAAGTTACACAATGTGTAACAATAATTGAGTAAAACAGCATATTTGATAGTTAGATAGGATAGTAGACAGACCGTCAGAAATCGGATAGAAACTTATAGTCTAGTAGGTCCTAAACTAATTTAATAGCATTTCCCTCACATACATCTGCATGCATTAGACTTTCCTGCAATTCTTTTTCTTCCATTGGAGTTTAGTCTTTATTCCACTTATTTTCCAGTAATTGATAGAATTTTTGACATCAGTGGATTTCAACAAGTGTGCTTTAAGCCACCTGAAAATGTGCCAGTAACACATTGACTTCTGGGCTGTAATAGGCTGAGTGCGGTACTCGAAATGTGTTTTTAATCAGTGTCAGCATTAAAATCGGGATTCCCATCTGGTAATTAATTAAAACGAATAAGTCAGTTGGGTTAGGAGTATGGATGTAACTATGGTAAGGTTTCGATTAATTGTGACTTTTATAAGCTGTGGCTGAAGGTAAAAAGCAAAAGATAGGTCTTGGAAATGTTCCCCTCGTTATAGTGTGGCTTTAGAACCACTTTAAACACTGCAGACATCATCATGTGGTTCAAACCCCGAAACATTTGACCGTACTTGGAGTCATATCTTAATAGAGTTGAAGAAATTATCACAAATTATATGTAATTCATTCCGTATATAAAAAAGTTATTGATCTATAGTCATATTGTATATTAAGGCCATTAAAAGTTTTGGCCTGCTAGCTACATCAGCGTAGCTCAGTTCTGCTACGTTCTAAACTAAATTAATTACATTCAGAGAAGGTAAATGTGTATACTCCAAACACATGTTTCTGTTCGTTTGATGCCTTACTGTGAATTGTGTTTTTTTTTAATTCACAGTGTGATATCATACTGTGAAACATGGCAATTCAAATCATGAGTATGTAAGCAACCATCTTAACATTCTACTTAGAGAAGAACAAAATGTGCTTGTCACAAAGTCTAAAACATTTGTGACTCGTTGTGTTTACTGGAAATATGAAGTAGTCTAAACAGATAAATATTAACTATATACCCATAAATTCTGAAATATCCCTATAAAGTGAGGCTTTAAACATAAAATCAATACCAAATTGCTCCAATATGTGTAGATAGTATATAGTTATTATGGAAATATTGTTAGATATCTACTCACAGTTGTATTGTGTCTAGCTCATTAGATATCCACAAAAATAAAATACTCTTAATTGTTTTAGACTTTGTGACAAGCACATTTTGTTCTTCTCTATATAAGGCCTGGGGTTAGGCCCCTTGAGATCCCTGGAGTCTCTTCTTGGTACTTCGGGTAGCTGGCCACGGCTGGAGCACCATCACATGTGGTTGGTGCTCAGCAGTGACTAGCTATCATATATATATATATTTGTTTTTAACATTCTACTTAACAAGCCAAATTAGGGCATGCGCCATAAAAGGCCTGTTTGCATGAAACAGTTGGATTATTATGATTTACATTGAATGCCAGGGTGTGCCCTGACTGTCTATGATAAAAATGTAGAAACAAAAAAAGTCTGTAGCTAATTGCTTTTGGTTTGTGCAGTTGTTCCATGCAGTATTTGTGAGGCCTGAATAAAAATTCAATTGGAGAAATCCACACATCTAACTTGGATCTGAGCGCCTCCATTTTGTCTATCAGCGTTATAATCTCTGCATCTTTCTTGTGGCAATCAGTATAGAGAAAGAAGGAGAAAAGCATTTGGAGTTATTTGTAAAAGTGTTTCTGTGAAAAAATGTGCAATGGTCACACAATTAGTGTCTATGATTATGTATCAAAAAGATTCTCGCCAGAAATTCTCTTCCCAGAAACTGTACTACCTCGCTACAGTCCATAATACATGCTGCTACCAGACTGATTTTTCTGTCCTTTTGCTCTTCTTACACATCACCCCTCTGTCAATCCTTACATTGGCTTCCTGTGCCCTGTAGGATTAAATGCAAAATACTAACCCTTACCTATAAAGCTCTAGACAACTCTACCCCCAACTGCATTTTTTCACTAATTTGTAGGTACATCCCTTCTCGATCTTTTTGTTCTGCCGGTGGTGTTCTGCGGTTTACTGCTCCTACCCCTACTGCTAACTCGCTCTTGCAGGACTTCTCGTTGGTGGCTCCTCTACTTTGGAACAGCCTGGCTACTCCCATCAGACTCTACCCTAGTCTTCCATCATTGAAGAAGTCCCTCAAAACCCATCTCTTCAGAATAGTCTATAGCCTCCCATAGTAACTCCTATTGTTTTTGTACCCCACCTCCTCTATATTGTAAGCGCTTTCTAGCAGGGTCCTCATCAATCTATTGTTACTGTAACATTTTGTAATTATCTAATTTAAGGTGAAATTCCCTACTTTATAATATTGTAAAGTGCTGGGAAATATATTGATGCTACATAAATGCTAATCATAAAAATAATAATTTATACGTAACTCCCATTGCTTCCATTACGCCTTGTGTGCCCTAGCTGTGCCAGGACTGAATTGGAATGGATCTTAATTGCTTGATCTTTAATATACATTTAAAAGAAAACAGAGCATCACATGGAAAAAAAGCTCAATGCAAGATCTAGGTATTTTTCTTTGTTTTAGCCAGTGGTGAGATTCCACAGTTAATTTGACAGTTTCCATTTAATTAGTAGCAGTAAGGATAGCATTCAATTTGTAACCCTGCTAGTACAGTCTAATATTCCCAACAAATGTTAGTCTTCACAGCTGTCCTACTAGCAAATATACAGATTGGCAAATGGAACATGCAGGTTATTCTATCAGCAATCCTTTGAAAAAACTAATTAACTATATGGATGTTTACGGTAGGAAACCACATTGCCAGCATCCCCCTTAGCCATACAAGATGTGTAAGGAATGGGTTAGAATAGGAGGAGGCAATGAGGAGGGGAGTCTTTGAGTTTTTAATTACATCATGAATAGGACGGCTGAAAGATGCTTGGTCTGCACACCTGTGGGTTTGGACAGCTGTTGTAGAGCTGTGTGCAATGGAGGGGAGGATGGAATCCATGAAAAAAACACCTCCCTAGAAACAGCAGTTTGAAGTCAAAACAAACTGCTCACGAGACAGCCCTGGATAACATAGCATCAATAGTGTGTATGTAAGAGAAACAGGGAGGAATACTTTGTGGTCAGATGTGTTCTCGAGCTCTAGGGAGTAGAGCATTGTTACTCGATCATGTTCTATGAAAATGTTCACAAAACCCTGTGTTTTACAGTTTTATACAGTGATATGGAAAGTAGAAATGACAGCTAAATCCGAATCTGGAAACTGGATTTGTAGTGAGCCTTGGTCAGTCTAGAAAGATTGGTATTGTTCCGTAATTAGAGGCTGATGTAATTAGGCCTGTACCAGCAGTGGATTTTGACAGTTGTCTTGCTCTCTAGAAAAAATAGAACTTTTCCAACAGGGTGGTGGCTAGATGCAACAAGAACATCTAAACAATTATACAGTGGATGAGTGACAAACAAGGAATCACCCTGACACCATTAAGGCAGTTAATGTAACACTCTACTAAAGTACACTCTACTGCCAAAAAACAAAGAAACAAACAAAAACACTGTTTAGTAGATATACCCCTCAATGAAAATATCCATGCGTTTCATTGGGAGTATATCTAAAAGTAGCTTGCAAAAGATGCAGACCTCTTGTCTAAAGCCGTTACAAGGCCTCCTCTTATTATGTTTTGACAATCTTTATTTAGACAAGAGGTGTCTAAAGCACGTGTAATACTCAGGGGCAACAATACTGTTGGAGTATGCCCTGTAGTGTCCGTTGTAGTCCTGCTGGGAAGGCATCAGGCTTGGATCAGTCCATAAATGAAACCGCAAAGTCAAGTGACGCCAAAATTACAAGGTTGCCTTAACAAAAGGGTTTTGTCATTATGTGTCCTTTGTATTATATAATTTATTAAAATTAGGGTTTGGGTTAATGTTCCTTTATAATTTTAGACATACATGTCCTCATTACC
>OW240920.1:115779898-116202190 GCA_933207985.1 Pelobates cultripes
TGACATAGAAATTGCATTTTGGCTTGCGCAGAAGCCCCTATACAACGGTGTAAGCTAAGCACTTTTCACCCCATGGTAGTACCCAGAGGTGGGGTTGCTCCGAGGCTATATGTCACCGTCAGTCACGGTTTTTACCATAAGCCTAGTTTTTATATCCACTGTTATGTGTGCCCTCTCATCTATCCTTCGCGCCGCAAGTGTATTTTCAAACCCTCAAGTGCAAGGCTATCGGGCTGCTGCTGTCTGTTGCCTGTCTACCCTCCCGACTGCTAGGTTCAGCCCCCTCCCGCTGCACTCCCCCATCTCGCCTCCGTCTGGTGCATGTTGAGTATGCTGCTGGCACTCTCTACTAGGCTAAATCCCCCGAGAGGGGATTAGAGAAACAAGAAGAAAAAGAAACAGAATAGGAAAGAGAGAGGAGTCCTTAGGCGGCCCCGGGCACTAGCCCGGGAGGCCGAGGGGCGGAGGGGGAGAGGCCGGGGAGCAGGGGTCCCATTGGCCAAAAAAAGCCCCTCCCTCCCCTTCGGAACCTACCCCACTTCCACCTCAGTCTATTTCCTAGGTCGCGCCCCTCCCTCCACCATCTCCCCACCGGGACCCATCCCATGGCTCCCACACCCGTTGAAAGGTCCTAGAGGTGCCCCTGACCCTAGCCGTAAGGTCATCCATCAGCCGCATGTCTTTAATCCTATCTATCACACTCCACACATCATTTTAATTTATTATCAAGAAAATGCCTTAAAAATTCAAAAAGTATACTGAGCAGAAATTGAATTTCTTCTGTGCATAACATTTTAAAAAAATCTAAGTATTAATTATTACTAAAAATGTAAAACAAGGGGAGCGGGGCTGGGCCGCCGAGTCGCATGGAAGCAGACCATCAGAGCTCCGGGCCCGAGCCGCAATAAACGGCTCTAAACCCGCATATGCGTTGCCTGAAAGCCGGATATTAGTGCACAACTAAACAGAGAATCATCTCAGCTCCGTTTCAATACCGAATATGACCTTAACAATGCACAGGGAGCGCTGAAACTGACATACCCGGCCTACCAACCTCCACAAGCAACGACATTACACAAGTAAGATCCTGCAACAGATGAATACACGGAAAGACACACATACCGGAGACACCCCCGCGTAATCCCGGCCACGTGGGGACCGCACACACCGAGGCGGGAGTACCCGACCGGAGCCTGTGCCGCCCCCCTGCACTGGCAGAGGCTGTTCAAATGGGACCCGCCAGCAGAAAGAAGCAGGAGACGGCTAGCCCATGCATGGAGGTATGCTCTGGCGCCCACCTTTTGACCCGCGGTGATTGGGGCCGCAGGCGGTCTGTCCGGACGGCCCAGGAGCCGACGCTATGGCTGCTCGACCTCCGGATGAGGAGGGCACCCGGAGGAACTTGTCCCCACCGCTGTGAGCCCAACGGGGCTGAGGGGTGCGCGCCTCAGGCGGACAGGTGGCTGCGAGGCCGTGTGGACCCGGCCCTGTAGAAGCGGCCGGCGATGGGAGAGGCATACAGAGCGGACCATGAACCTGCCGGGGTACTGGAGGTACGGGGGAGGTTGTGGGGATATTTATGGGATGATAATATTATACAGTTGAGAATTGCCCACTATTTCAATTCTCATAGATCTTAGAGATCGTTATCATGTAAGTGAAATGTATTCTATACAAATAAAATCACAATTTGTTATAAAAATAGATATAATTTATTGTGACAAATAAAATAATAATAATATGTAACATGCGTGATAATAATCAGTGAATATTTAGTATAACGTCGTATACAGTGGCAATGGCTAAACACAGTACAAAGCTACAGCATCAACTGTCAAGACTTACAAGTTTTATGAGGGTACTTCACAGACACAGAAAGCAAAACTTCACACAGCACAACGAAAAGCCATAAAATCTTGGCTCACAGTCAGATCAACTGAGTAACCCTTTCAATGCTGGCTAGATCCTCCTAGGCATATAATAACCTATTCTCATGTAATTTTCAATTAAAATAACATTCAAACCTGCTCATTAATCATTTTCTGGAACCATCCAAAAGAGTCAAATCTACAGATTCTATAAGACAAATTTTAATTTGCCTAAAAAGATATCTTATCTTATTTCAGAGCAAATCAACACACATTGATAAAAACAGCAGTATGCTAACACATGGTAAGATACCAGTACTATGTAATTATCTGACTCCACCTGCAGAATGGAGTGTTATAACTACATATTCTTTATTTAATTAAGATTCCTCAATTATGGGATCTGATCGTGATTGATCCATGCATGTATCCTGCTATTAATAGATTTTAATTAATTTAGATTAATTAAATAAAACCAGCATAATCATGATGTAGATGTTCTCATCAGATGAGTAGGTAGTCCCAGGAACTTGAATGCGAGTATGATTGGTTGTATGGAGGTGTGTAAATAATAGAGAAAAGTGATGTTGGTTAGAAAGTAATAGTAAAATTCTAAGTGTCAAGGAGTGTTTCTTGAGTTGTGTCCAAGAGAGTTTGAGAGTTCAGTGTTAGTCCCAGAGTGTCCTGAATATCTCTGCATTTCAATCTGAAAGCCCACACTAACCTCTCTCTTCCCTTTGTCCTAACTTTTTAAAGGGCCAGACTCTCTGTACGTCATTAGTTGAAAAGGCCAATAGGAAACTGTAGGTGTGTCTACGTTATCTAGTATTATCTAGTTTTTGGTCAATAGAGGGTGCAATTGCCTCATCAAAATTTTATGTCCTCGAAAGAGTTAACCCCTTAAGACCGGAGGGCATACAATTACGCCCTATTTTAAGCGGCTCTAAACGCCGCCGGGCGTAATTGTACGCCCTCCGGTCTTTTCTTACTTACCCGGTCCCAGGGAGCCCCCCCACGGTAGATCCTCTTCCTCCGGTGCCCCCCGGCCATGTGAGAGTGAGGTCCTTGTGAGGACCCCACAATCACATGGCCAGGGGTAGCTGCCTCCTGCATTGCCAGCAGGGGGGCTGCCTGTAATGACAGGTGGTCCCCCTGCTGGCTGGAAATGAAATTAAAATAAATGAATTAAAAAGTAAAGTGTAAAAAAAATATATATATACTTAGATCATATATATATATTATATATATGTGTTCTAAGTATATATATACACATATACATACACACACATACACTGTCTAGCTGTATTTTACTATTAATATATATATAAATATATATATATATTAATATCAAATTACACGTAGACTGTTACTGATTAAATATATATATAATTATTGTTATATATATATTTATATATAATATAAAAAAAATTAATATGTAAATACGTTAAAAAATTAAATTAAAAAAATAATTAAAAATAAATAATTAAAAAATATATAGATGTGTGTTATTTTGTTCTAACTGTATTGTGATATTAATATATATATATTTATATCAAAATACACGTAGAACGAAATAATATATATATCTACATACATAAATATATACGTATATATCACTACATATATACCTATATATAAATAAAAATATTTAAAAAAAATTATATATATATATATATATACATATAGATTCACGTACGTATATATATATATATATATACATATATTAATTCTACTTATATATTTATGTTATATTTTTACATAATTAGGTATCTTAATTAATTACAATTAGCGGGACCTGCCTGACAACCCATGCCGAAAGTAAAGGGAATTTAATTTGCTAGCACTATATTTAACCCTATAACTTTCCAAGACACCATAAAACCTGTACATGGGGGGTACTGTTCTACTCGGGAGACTTCGCTGAACACAAATATTAGTGTTTCAAAACAGTAAAATGTATTACAACGATGATATCGCCAGTAAAAGTGACGTTTTTTGCATTTTTCATGCACAAACAGCACTTACACGGATGATATTATTGCTGTGATACTTTTTACTGTTTTGAAACACAAATATTTGTGTTCAGCGAAGTCTCCCGAGTACAACAGTACCCCTCATGTACAGGTTTTATGGTGTTTTCAAAAGTTACAGTGTCAAATATAAGGCTTGCGTTTCATTTTTTTCACATTAAAATTCGCCAGATTGGTTACGTTGCCTTTGAGACCCTATGGTAGCCCAAGAATGAAAATTACCCCTATGATGGTATACCATTTGCAATAGTAGACAACCCAAGGTATTGCAAACGGGGTATGTCCAGTCTTTCTTAGTAGCCACTTAGTCACAAACACTGGCCAAAATTGGCGTTTTTTGCATTTTTCATACAAACAAATACTAACGCCAGCTTTGGCCAGTGTTTGTGACCAAATGGCTACTAAAAAAGACTGGACACACCCAATTTGCAATACCTTGGGTTGTCTACTATTGCAAATGGTATGCCATTGTGGGTGTAAATTTAATTCCTGGGCTACTATAAAGTCCCAAAGGCAACGTAACCAATCTGGCGAATTTCAATTTCAAATGTAACGTGCTATATTTGACCCTGTAACTTCCCAAAACGCCATAAAACCTGTACATAGGGGGTACTGTTTTACACGTGAGACTTTGCTGAATACAAATATGTGTATTCTATTGCAGTAAAAGCAAACAGTATTATGACATTGACAGTTAAAATGTCATGTAGAACTAAAAAAATCAAACAAAATCTTATTTTCTCCCATTTTTTTCATATTAAATTATGTTTCATAGCTAAATATTTGATATTCAATGAAAGCCCTGTTTCCCCTGAATAAAATGATATATACTAAGGGTGGGTGCATTTAATATGAAAGAGGTGAATTATGGCTGGACAGACATGTAGTGCAAATGCCAGGTTTTGTTTACATTTTGTTTCATTCACAACGTGTACATTTGGCTCCGTCCTTAAGGGGTTAACTTATTTTGATGACGATTCTGACGTCATTTGGCTTAAATTTGCTGTCAGTTCAAAGCGTTTCTTTGGATTTTCTGTTGTAATTTCTAAAATTGACATGTCTAAACTCAATTTCACCCCTTACTTACAATGGGACTCTGTCACTAGTGTCTGTGTTTAAAATTATTTCTATTCCATTAACATTTAAACAGAGCATTCCATCCCCCTGCTTCATTGTTTATCACTTGGCTTGTTTACATAATGCATTCCTTAGCTCAGGCTAGTGGCTAGTTACAGAAAGGAAAGAAATTTTGTGTCTGTCTTGCCTGAAATCCAAAATGGAGTCCGCTTTGTTCTGAGTGACTCTGGCAATATACACTTTTAATTTCTATCTTAGCACAAAATGTCTGCCGATATTAATATCCGGACAAGGTGCAGGGGACACTGGGTGTGTTGACTCTTTGGGTGGGGGGGCCGCAAGTGCTCATGTCGTCCCCGAGTGCCCACCGGGCCGCGTTGCATACGGGGGGCGGCCTGGGCCAGTCTGGGGGGCCGGCCGGGACCAGCACCCGGAGAGACGGAGAGGCGCTGGTTGCTTCCCGACCTGTATGAGCGACCCGGACACTCCACATGCTAACAAGGGCCATACCAGGCACCGCTCCCACACAGCCAGCCAGACTATGTAATATTTCAACCTGCACGGAAAACTTGGATGGAACGATCAAGCTCCTGATACTGCCACTGGAACTCATACACTGAATCACAAGAAGTTGCAAATGCCCTGAATAATCGGTTTTGTTATTCTGAAGTTTGAATCTGTTTTGCTAGGGCTAATTATGCTATTGTTTCCATCCGCATAAGCCCTTGTGATATGATTAGTTTATTGTTTCACCCTTATCCGCTCGCTGCATAATTACCTACAGCTTCTACTGTATATGTTGATTATGTAAATATGTGTACCGCGACTTAAACCTGAATATGTCCTTCACGTTACATGGCTTCAGCGGGCATAGGCTACATGTTAGCCATTGTAATCAACTTACTGGCAAACCAAATGCAAATGTGACACGTGGCACAACCTATATTGAAATTATCCTTAGGACGTTACAAGTGGCTTCTGCGAGCACATAAGATATTGGCGCCCTATAGCATCCAGAGGCTATCTGGTACGCTGCTGTAATTTGTTATATTTCTTCTGACCTATATTAAGCTTACAATAGAAAGGCAAAACTTACTTAGTTACATATAAGGTTACATATACTGAAAGCTTCACCACATGCTTAGTTAAACACAACTCAACCACGTAGTAAAATATGAGGCCCCATTTTGAAATTAGCCACTGCAGAAAAAAATATATGAAAAGTGTACTACATTACAGTGCTATAACATGCTATGATAAACTTGTACACATATCTATCCATGTTTTTCCAAAACGAATGCATTGTTTACGCTTTATCCCCTGCGTGGGAAATCTACTTATTGTGTTGACCTCAATAAAAACAGATTTAACACAAACCAAAAAAAATAAAAAATAAATATATAAAACAAAATAAATGAGTTTGAAATAAAAATGTATGCATGACTGAGCTTCCCTAGTTGACTGTGATTCTGTAACTTTCACATGGGCCAGGACGGGGCTGAGATTTTTCTATCAATCCTGATCCTCTCATTATTTATAGAAGAGGCACTCTATGTATTCTATAAACCCCATTATAGTAACAGTTTATGGCTTGCATGGTTCCGTTGTAAGTAGTTCCATTCATGGAAGTATATGAATGAAACTGCTTGACCTGCTCCTTGAAGCTACAGCACAAAATATGCTAGTTAACACAATGGTTTTATGCATTTCACGTTCATAATAATCTAACATTCCTCTCTTACTGTTGCTCTGGTTATAAAGCAACATTGATGGAATAGGTTACAAATGAGCAACCAATAGGGAAGAAAGCCAAAAGCACACTGGGAAATGTATTTTCTATGTGCAAGACGTAGGAAATGTGAGCTCATGTGGTTTATTGAAGTGTCTTATATATGACTTGTTTTCCATCTCCTTTTTGCGTATAAGTTGGGATATTTGCACAAATTGCTGCCTCTTAAGTCCAACCCCCTCTCAAATATATTACCAGTGAAAGCTATACTGCCGGAAAGAAGTCGTTCTTAACAATAATAATTTTTCTTTGTTGTTTTATGAAAAAATATATTAAGACATGCTCTACTTAGTTGGTGTTATGTGATCATGCATGATTTGTTGATAAAAACACTTCAACCATTAAGGACCAAGTTTTATCACAAATGTAGTCCCTAATGAACTTTTGTTGGCCTAGGATGTCCTTATTTAACTTTGGCAGATCCCTGCAGCTTTATACTCATAAGGTGATTAAGCCCAGTCTAATGATGTCTGATTGCCACTGGACTTTACAGTGCTGATGTTTTTTTTTCTGTATGGGCCTGTTCTTGGCAGGGATGATCATAGTATTTCTTTGTTTACTAAAATGTCTTATTTCTACTGTTTTTCTTAGCACCTCCGACAATCTGGGCATCTAATGAGACAACAGAGGTCGCTTCTTTGCTACATGGCTCAGTGGAGCTAAAGTGTGAAGCACGTGGTTCTCCCTCTCCCGGTATCACCTGGTTTAAGGATAGACGTCCCATTGTATCCAGTTCTAAAGCCACCTACAAGGACAGTGGGAAGAGTCTTCAACTGAGCAGAGTGCAGCTCTCTGATGTTGGCACGTACACTTGCAGAGCCAATAACCATGCTGGCACAGCTGAGAAATCGTACCGACTGGAGGTTTATAGTAAGTTTTAACCACATTGCATATATAACCTTCTCCTACCAGGTAGCCTTCAATGAATTCTTGCCTATAAATTTTAGGGTTGCACAGCAAACCCCATGCTCCCACACAGTTTCAGGGTGTACATCTTTGAGCTGTAGTACATCGATTTCCTTGCTAAGTTTGTGTGTGTGGTCTACTATATGTAATCTTTTGGTGACATCATGTATGAAGAGTAATTTGGGGATAAAACATTCTAAAATAAAAACTGTCACCATGGAAGCAAATTGAGAGTCAATTCTGATTGTTCTACTTTTAAAATTTGCCCCAAAATTGCAGAATAGTTTTGGAGAAAATGGGAGTTAGATTTTATACAAGTTTTTTCATCCTCAGAGGATTGTTTTATGCCATGTTAAGCTTTGGGTATTGGTTTATGCAGCGGTTATACTGGGCTGAATACACATATTGAGCAAATGATGTGCAGAACTAAGAACCGGACCAGAACCAACCTTTGCAGGGCCTCTTAGAACCACCCTCTCCTACCTATTGTCTGGGGACATCAGCCGTAGTGTTGTCTGCACAAAGTGTCTGCATTTCACCATTGCATGCGACACTCTATATCTTCCTCCACACCTCAGAATAAATTAGTATGTTACATCATATCATCACTCGGGGTTGCAGTGAGAGGACATTGTGTGTGTTGGAGAATTTAATATCACTAATGCTGCGACATGTGGGTTGCTTGATAACATAACATAAAGCCTTCACTATTGTACCACACATAAAGAGGATATATATATATCTCTAAACAAACATTTGCCTTGAAGGCACATTGGACTGGGACAGGGGGTCCATGCACCACTGTTCATACACACCTGTGTTCATCATGTTACGAAGACTATGGGGCACCTACAAATAAATACAGAACATATAACAACACAATAATGATAATAGATTAAAAAGTAGATTGAGGCAGGAGGAGGCGAAATGGCTTAAAAATGTAAAACTTAGATTCGGTAGATTAGAAGTTTTTCCGCTTTATCTTATGGTGACCGCCATGTATTTGGTTGAGGAACATTGTAAATCAACTAAAACCGAGAATGTGAGTTCCCTGAGAATGGGCAAAAGCTTAGAGAAACTCATCTCTTTAGCTAGTCCCAACTCACTGAAATTCAAGTCTAAAGAGATTTTTTTTTATTGATTTGCCAGGGATTCATTGATATTCAAATTCCTATAGTCATTGATTAGCATAACTAATGGTCAGAAATGTAGCTTGCTATAATAAAGTCATAAAAACTGACAATTTTTTTGTAAACAAATTACTTTTTATTATTTGCTTATTTGTTTTTTTTTGTTTTTTTCTTGCAAGAGACTGAATATAGAAGTTTGACAATGAAATGTCACTTTTACAACTTTTTTATCATTTGGCATTTCTATTTTTTATCTAACTGGGTTGCGTTTAATATATATTTTAATGTGCGCCTTATCTGTGATAAAAGAGCACCTTCACATTATACGTAAAACTGCTATTATAAACAAAAAAACAATAGCATTAAAATGTCCAATAAGCAGCTAAACGCATCCAGTAAATAAAATAGGGAGAGAATGTTTGTACTTGTCGACATTCCTGTACGTCTTTGCCCTGAACTGACTTCTGACCTCACAGTTAATTTATAAATAATAATAATAATAGATAAAGATGATTTGGTTAAACAAATAATACAAAAACAAAGTCACATTTCTTCATATCGTAATAAACAGACTGATCCAGCATCGACTGTATTTGTTGGATTATCTGACGATTTAGGTCTCGTAACTGTTGGCAACTCATTAACCGGTAATGACTTCAAACAAATATTTATTGTACCTGTTCAAACGAAGATGGGGTGTAGTCTGCAGCGAGGGAAGCATTTTGTGGTACTCCGGTGGTATGAATATGATTTTAGTATGCCTTACTTGTAATCTGTTCAAAGGGCATATGTGTTTGCCTAGCTAAGTCAGGATGTTCGAGCTGAGGATCTGCAGAGCATCTGGTATCTAATAAGTCTTGGGATGTTTATGTAAAGAGTGAGTAGTATACTTTTAACGCTTTTTTGTTATTGCTTTTTTTGATACGTTTTTATAAGTTTTGTTGAACAGACTTATATGTATGGTAGGCAATATTCGTATAAATAAAACTAGACACACAATAACCACAGACAACGTTTAATTACTTTTCAATGGGCTTGGCCGTGGTGTTTATTCAAAGCTCAAGGGGCATACAACCATAACTTTGTAACCATAATTTTGTAACCATAACCTTATAACATATAGTTCACCAACTTTCAAAACTTTTACCTTTATTAACCACCAAATAGCCAGTCTGCCATAACTAACCTGACCGCATTTTACTTAAAACGTTCAACTTTATTGCCAGTCATAATTAACCTGACCGCCTTTTATTTAAAACCACACCACTTTCATCCCAATGCTTCATAACACCACTACAATACAATTAAATAAAAGTAAGGGGGTGGGGGGAAGATCTGTCCAAACCGTTCCTGCTTCAGTCCACTCTAACAGGATTAATCTTGTGCTGCTTCTTTTTATACTGTTCCAGTTTCCCGCTCTTTTGCTGCTTGCAAATTTCAACCAATCCCATGCCAGCTCCAGCCCCCAGAAACAGCTGTGTCATCAATTCTGCCCAGATACCTGTCTAACTGACCAACTACCACAAGATGTAACATTTCTCAAATCAAACAAAACAGATTAACTACTTCATTGCCACCATACATATTTGCCACAGTGCTTAGTTCCTGTGGCTTCTTAATTTGTTCCATATGGATTTTGCATCTTGCGCTGTCTTACTCATGGTAGTATGATGTCACATTAGTGTTTTGTATTCTACGGTTGCCCATTGCCATAACCTCTTATATTATGGGCAGACTAGGGAGGACTTTCAATTTCTGGCCACTAGGACAGATGCAGAGGCAAGCACTAGTTATATAAGATTCTGGATCGTTCTGGGAGCCTTAGATGGGAGTAGATATAGCAGGAACATCTCAATTGTGGATTCAAAGGCAACACTTTTCCAGAATTCGTTTATTGGTCCACCAAATGTTGAGCATGGATCCTGTCTAGGTCTTGCACCTCCAGCATCTGTCGCTTACATTTTGGTAGATTTTTGCCAGTTTGGACGGTACCAAGTACCACCTATGTAATATCTTACATGTGGTATCTAAATGCTGTAAACTGTTACCCTTTGATTTTTTGTTATCACTTGGAGTATTAAATGCCTTGTTCTTGTAGTGCTTTTATTTGGTCAGCTATTCCTGGAAAGATTATACATTGTTTTTAGTTTTCTTCATTTGTGTACATTTACATGGTCATGGATTGACAGCAGGAAAGGTGTATAAAGCTTTTGTAACACGTTCCAGACATAGAATCTCAAAGAACTTTGTTTCTGATGTCCCATGAAATCTCTTTTGATCAGGATATGATTAATTTCACAGACCTGAATTGTGATAGCAGACTTCACTGGTAGAAACCAGGGTTTGTGGTTGTTTCATAGAGATGGCTTTCTCAAACTCCCGCCAGATATTCATCTCATTGATTGGAACATCTGACTCAAATTATCCCCTTAATCGAGCAAAATATCCTAGTGGTTCACATGCAGTTTTCCAACAAACAAAGCGAATGTCAAATCAATGGATTTAAAAGAGACATGAAAGAGAATGGTTTCCTTTGAGTTTTTTTGTTTAATCAGATTCCTTTTATCTACTGAAATGATTTTGATGGAGATCAGATCACATATTAGTTAAGATTAATGCAGGAAAATATAGATAATTTTGAATGGCTTACAAACTTCCTTTCAATGCTGTACATAACTCTGCTCATTGACAGGATGTGTCAAAGCATTAGATTACACCGGAGAGCAAACCGTTGTGAAACTTAAAAACATTTATTTTAAAGGAGAACCGTTACTTCACTTCATAGGTAGAACTATCAAACCCTAACTGTGATTTTAGATTATTTGGGGGGGGGGGGGGTTTAAACTCAGTTTCTTTTCTGTTTGGATTTGTATCAGATGGAAGGCCTAGCCTGGCATACAATGCAAATTCTAAATTTCCCATGATCCTCTGCACAGAATATATAACATATAGTAACAGCTTTTAGATTACTGTCTCTAGTTTGAAAAGTAGAAACACTTTGTTTTTCTTTCATTATGTGCCGAGTGCCTTTCTTGTTTATTAGCAAATTCAGATCCATTTTAATTCATATAGCAACAGATATTGGTTGGCAAGACATTGTGGATTATTTTTTTTTCTTCACAAATCTGACATAAAGAAACCTTTACAGTGATTAATATGGAGAAAATTGGACAATTTGCAAATACACTTGGTTGTATAATCAGCTCAGAGCTTTTGCTGTTACACTTTTTTTTTAAAACAGCAATTCTGTTTCTTTATGGATGGGTTTAGTATGTTTCTTTTTTTTTTTTTTGTATGTTCATATTTCCAGTTTATTCTATTCGTCTCTATTTAGTTGGGAAAGTTCTGTGTATATATATATATATGTGGGGTTTAAAATTTAAACTTGATTAATATGGGGTTATGTCTATTTGTAATGCAGATGAAGAAGTCTGGGTGACTATAGTGTCCTTTTAAGCAGAGACATATTAAGGAATGGTGACCACCAGACCCCATCTTACATAAAATCATGAGTTATAACGGCACATCTCATTTATTTAATAAATTATAAAATGTTAAAACTATGATCTCTTCTCTCTTTCTGTTATCCATTTCATCACCCTCCATGAATTTGTTCTCTTATTTCCCTTTGTTATCCCTTTTTAGTTGGTACTTAGCTTTGTCTCTCTGCTGATCAAATGTTTTTGTCTTCTCAGTTGCCCCTGACATTGAAGGTGGTGGTGGGAAGCCTGTGTCTACCAAGGCTGTTCTTGGTCATTCTCTAGTGTTGGAGTGCTCTGCGAGTGGCCATCCTCCACCAGTCTTGTCATGGCTGAAGGACGGTCTCATGGTTTCTGAGAGAGATGGATTGCAGATCAAGGATGGTGGTCGTACCCTACACATCGAGCCAGTGACTGAGAGCACCCAAGGAACATTTACCTGTATTGCCATCAGCCTTGCTGGGGAGAATGTACTACACTACTCTGTGATAGTACTCGGTAAGATGATGAAGAAATATTAATCTAAATATCCATATCTTCTTTAAAAAGGGTGCTGGAAGAAATCAAAAGAAAATTCCCAACTATATAAATGATAAAATAGCAGGTAAAATTTGTATCTTGTAATACCTTTTTTCTTGGACTAACAGAATTTTGTAATGACAAGCTTTCAGGGGAACCTCCTTTCTCAAGTCAAAAGCATTTCTGAGCTAAGACGACTCATAGAATTCAAAGTTAACTTGTGATACAGGGGTTAAAGCGACATGAGTTCAGATAAGACACAGGTTTGATAGAAAATAGACATCATTCTCGCAGAGGGTCGTAAATATCTTGTGTGTAGATCACAGAATAAGATTAGGAGAGAGAAAAAAAAAACATGCAAACAGTGCAGAAGATGGTGCTAGAAGGGGAGACTTGACTTGTCATTACAAAATTCTGTTAGTCCAATAAAAAAGGTATTACAAGATACACATCTTACCTGTTATTTTACATCTGCATCACTGGACTAAAACGACTACAATCTCTACTATATAAATGATAGTGATTTCCCAAGACAAATAGCCCAAATGCTTATTTTAGTAGACACCTCAAGTTACTTTGGTTTAAAGTATTACAATTAACTCAAGATCGTGGTAGTTGTTGGAGAAATGATTACCAAACAGTTGTTGATTCATAAAATAGTGTTCAGGTAGAAGAAGCCGAGACCTAATACAGTTGAATAGAAGTGTGTGAATGCTGGAAATGGACAGATTAAATAGCCCAAGTGATGTTTATCTATCTTTAGAAATTATGTTTCCAAGTGCTAAATCCAAAGAGGCTTTAATATGCATCTATTAAATAACCTAATCTACGTGCTTGTTTCTGTTGCTAGAGCCACCTAAAGTGTTGATTGGAGAAGGTTCTAGTCTTACGAAGATGACTATAAATGAACCACTCATACTCTCCTGCCACGTTACAGGATACCCAGCTCCGAAAGTCTCGTAAGTATCAAAAACAGATTTAATAAAACCATTACAAAGTAAAAATGTGTAAGTATAATAGCAAAAGTTGATAAAATAGCTACTAAAGTAGCTATTTAAAATTTTCTATAGCATGCAACTATACTTGAAATGAAGAAATGTAGAGATCTCTACATTCATTCATTTCACGTATATGTGCATGTTATAGAAGATTTTAAATACATTTTTCCAGCACAGGTATCCTGAAAACCTCTGGAGTTTTACAGGACTACGGGTTTTATGATTTTTTGAGCTATACCTTTCATATTTAAGTTAACCTTGTTGTAAAAACTGTGAGTTAGAGCACATACAGGATGTGACTGAGGATAGAGCTTTTTACTAATTGCCATTTAAACATATATCAGAGGTTACAGCCACATGTTACGTACCAATATATAACAGAGGCTGCAATGTTCACCAACTGCCATTCACACATGTACATGTCCTTACCATCATTTAGACTGAGTTTGTCTAATTATATTATCAATAGTTTTCATCGCTGACTTTGTTAGCCACTAATCTAAATCAAGCATGTGTATGGGTTTTATGCAGGAAATATGAATTAAATACATAAGCGTCATCCTACCATTTGTATAATGATACATTATATTATAGGAATCTTTGTTATTCCATTAAATAGAATACGAGATGAAGTGCTAGCAAAATAGTGGAATTATTCAGAGCATCTTTTTTTATAAGAGCATAGTTTTAAAGAGTCCAATATTAAATCTGATCTCTTCTCTGTAGGTGGCTGAGAAATGACCAACGAATCATGGAGCAGGATGACGTGGAGATATTAGATGGAGGGAAAACCTTAGCCATCCAACAGGTTCAACATGGACACTCTGGTCAGTACACGTGTAAAGCTGACAGTGATGCTGGTTCAGCAGAGGCCACCGTGGACGTCTCTGTACAAGGTGATTGTCTTTTGATCATTGACATTTCTCATCCCAATTATCCTGGAGTGTTCGTTTAATAAAATAAACCCACCCAGGAAAACTGACTGTAATCAAACCTACACAGGACACCTAACATGTGTGGGAGCCTCAAGTGTTCCTTTAATACTATAAACCCACCTAGGAAAACTGACTGTAACCAAACTTACACAGTGCACCTAACATGTGTGGGAACCTGGAGTGTCCCTTAGTAATATAAACCCATATAGTATAACTGTAACTGTAACCTAACCTAAACATTGTACCTATCAGGTGTGGGAGCCTGGAGGTTCCCTTAATAATATAAACCCATTTAAAATGCCTAACTGAAACCTAATCTACACGGTGTACCTATCGTGTGGGATACTAGAGTGCCCCTTCAATAATACAAGCCCACCCAGGAAAACTGACTGTAATGAAAACTTTACTGTGCACCTAACATGTGAGAGAGCCTGCAGTGTACATTTAATAATATAAACCCATTTAGTATAACTAACTGAAACCTAACCTACACAGTGATACCATCATATGTAGGAGCATGGAATGTCCCTTTAATAAGATAAACCCACTTAATATAACTAACTGAAACCTAATCAATGTACCTATCTTATGTTGGAGACCTGCGTGCCCCTTCAATAATGTAAGCCCACCCTAGAAAACCGACTGTAGCCAAAACTTCAGTGCACGTAATGTATAGAAGCCTGAAGAGTCCCTTTAAAAATATAAACCCACCCATTATAACTAACTGTAACCTAATCTACAAGGGGAACATAATGTGTGGGGGAGCCTGGGATGTCCCTTTAATCATATAAACCCACCCAGTAAAACAAACAGAAATGTATCCTATGCAATGCACCTGAAATGGTTGGAAGTCTGGAATGTCCCTTTAAAGTGGCACTGCAATCAATTAATTTGCTTGAAGTGGTTATTGTGTCTGGAATCCCCTGGCACCATCCTTCCATTTAATGTTAAAACGTTTGAATGGTTTAATGCCAAATGAGAGTCACCAGCAACTCCTCCCCTTTGGACTAATGAGGAAGCTGTAACTTGAGCAGCAATGGGTGGAAATAATTGGCTGAGATTTCCATCTGACCATTTTTAGCCTATCAAACCTGCCCTTTGCTGGTATAAATTGGTATGACTAAAGAAGTGTGTAATGTCTGGGTTAGCCATACCTCCAGTGAAGGTATGTAGCTGTGGCGGGCCCAGGAACCCTCATTCAGTGCTAACATTGCTTGAAAATGATTTAACACTAAATGGAGGGACAGTGACAGAGGAATACAGGCACTATATTTTTGTTTTCCCATTTTTTCCTTTATTCTTTTTTTTGTCTTTTTTTCATTTTAAAAAAAAGTCCTGGTCTCTCACCTCCCCTCCCATTCCACAACCCTGGTCCCCCCAACCGAAATCTGAATTCTATCTACCTTCACTCCTGGGTAAAAAAAAAAACAAGTAGGTATCCCACTTAACCAAACCTGCATTCCAACCCACTTGACCCTAGGCATCAGAGCCAAATTTACAGGCAATATAACCCATTCAATTAGATGAAATTTTTTAAGTGTCTGCAGTGTCCCTTTAAGTATCTTACTAACACCTAACACATCTATTGTGCTCTCTGACTCCATCTGTATAATTAATAAACCTGTCTGCTTATGACTGGCAGCATACACTCACAAAAATTGTCTTGTAGTCTTAAATATTATTTATATTTGTGTATCCATATGACAGAGCTTCCTGTGGTCACCATCACTGGTGGTAATAGTGTGTATGCCACTTTCCGGGAACCACTAGTCTTGGAATGCCAAGTTTCAGGAACACCGCCCCCTACATTAAGCTGGTGGAAGGACGGAATACCTTTACCTTCCAGTGGGGCCAAGCTACAGGTAAATTCCCTGCACAGATTTAGGAGTACGAAAGTACTGTTAATTTTATTTGACTATGGGGTACAGAGATTTTAATGACCATAGATTTAATTATACAAAAACTAAGCACAGAATCATTATGTTCTCCAGCACTATATTCTAGTGCTGTAATATTGTCCTGAACTTGTGTCTGTCTTGTCCCTTGTATCCCTTCATTTTAAGTCATAAGAAGTTGTCTACCACACTTATATCCTAGCACTACCTATGAATGTTAGCACTAAGCCGCCTATTTGGGGGTGTGTACATAAATATGTACGCCCTAGAACCTCGGACCTGCATGGATGCTTGTTAGCAGGGCTCCATGAGTTAGAGCGGGCAATCCACTACCATAAGGTGCAATGGTTAAGATGGGGCACCCCAAACGCTCCTCATCTGCCCACCATACTTCGGCCAAGCAGACGGGAGATAAATCAAGCGCTCTGACCAAATTTTTCAGAGATAACGCCGATCACCATGCCGAGGCACCTGGCTCCAACATGGCGCCGGAATCACTCCCGGACGTGTTGCTGCCCTCCAGGCCAGCAAACTCAGAGGGTTCAATACACACCCTCGACCACGACCTATGAGAGACTATAAAAAAATCTCCCTTCTAAAAGTGATATTGCCTCCGTGCTGCACAAATTAGAGATGTCGTTCCAAGTCAAAATGGACGCCATATCTACCGACATCAAGCACATGGGAGACAGAGTTACCACCCTAGAAGATGATTGAGACCTCACACAAACTCAATTACACCAACTCCACGCATCTGTTGAAGCACACAACGTGCAGATGGCGGCGATGTACAGGTCCCTAGACGACCTACACAATCAAGGGAGGAGAAACAACCTCAGAGTAAAGGGCCTTCCAGAAAGGGATCAGGAGGATCTGCCAACTACCCTGCAAGAAATATTTAATCTCATCATCAGCAGGTCTGTAACGGAGACCATGTTATTCGACAGGACGCACAGGGCATTATGACCCAGAGGTACCCCAGCCAAGGGATGTAATCTGCCGACTGCACTACTACGGAGTCAAAGAGGACATTCTCCATATGCTAAGACAACACAGCCCTTACTATTTCATAATGCACAAATACAAATCTACCCTGATCTCTCCTGAATGACTCTTCAAGCAAGAAGGGTACTGAGGCCAATCACCGATATGTTACATTTCAGAAACATCAAGTACCGGTGGGGCTTCCCCCTTGCTCTTACTGCCTCAAACAGTGGAGCCACTGCCACCCTGTCATCTGCAAATGACGTGGCGGTCTTCACACAAACCCTAGGCCTCCCAGAGGTCCACATTTCGGATTGGTATGGCCCTCAACAGGCCCAACCTCCAACGTGAATGCCAAGACTGATTCGTTGGCAAACGCCGCCGAAAAGACGATGGAACAAAACCAGAGATCAGGCACTTGGCCATCAGTCACCTGCAGGCCCTCCTCTCCGACACTAGTCTGCTTATTAAGGCCTGCTGAATATCATCCCAGTCACCTACCCCTGGGCTCGTTACCCTGGATACCTCCATCTATAAGAAAACTGAGGAGGCCACCAACCACTGCAAATTTCCATCTCTAGATCAAGCCATTCTGCCTTTGATCCGCAGTGGGACACAGGATGAAGAATTTACCCAGCAACTCCCAATAGAGACTTCCACTTCTTCCTGATTTACACACCCGTATGGGTACGCTCACAGAGCTTTTACAGGTGCAATGGTGAGTTACACTGACAAGGTACCAAGCATTATACACCACCGTGTGAGCTCTGGCAGCTCCCATGGAACTTTCCGCTGCCGCTTACCTCCACAGATGCACTGGGACTGTTCCTGCACCAAGCTCCTGTGTATACTCCTCTCCGCTACTGCAAACCTGGGTCAGACATTTCTCTGTCTTGTGGCAGATCACATCGCATCATCCAAAGACTGGCCCCGCCACACTAGACACTGAACTTCTCATGAACGAAACGCACACAGTTTAACTGTCCGGAAGGCGGTAGCACTTACAGGAGATGGGGTATCCACAGGTGATAACTTGTTATTCACCAAAAGTGTACATGTTGCATGCCACTAACCACTACTACTATCCCCCTACGACTCTCACCGTCGTACAGTACATCCTTTTGCTCATCCCTCTGACAGTTGGCAAGAGTCCAGGTCCAGTTGGTTTTTCAGCCAAATACTATAAAACCTTCTCGTCTGCACTCAATGGCCCTTTCACGACAAAATAGAAATCCAATATACAAGTCACGACAGCCTTCAATTCCCTCACAACATCCAACACCCTTCCTGATGCAGCCTTAGAAGCCCACATAAAACTGATACCCATACCAGGAAAGGATATTACAGACTGTGGGAGCTACAGACCGATCTCCTTGATAAATATAAACCTTAAAATTTTCACAAAAATTCTTGCCAACCAGCTTTGGCCGCTCTTGCGGGGACTAGTCCACCCTGACCAAGTGGGGTTTGTGCCAGGGAGGGAGGCCAAAAATAACACTACTAGACTGCTTAACCTAATCCACATCTCAGGGATGGAGCCCTCACAGAGCCTCATCCTCACTTTCGATGCCGAGAAGGCGTGCGACAGGGTGGACTGGTCCATGCTGATGGTGATGCTTCAGACAATGGATTTCTGTCCGAACTGGATGAAATGGATTTCAGCCATATATTCCAGACCAGGGGCTAAAATTAGGGTCAACGGCCAACTCTCAAGGTGCAGATAACGAACATCACAAAACCATGGATCCTTTTCTCCAAGGTATTAGAGACCACCCAGACATTAGGGGTTTTCAAACCGCTGACCAAGAATACAAAGTCTCTGCCTTCCGGGATGATCTACTTTTCACGATTACGGACCCCATCAAATTATTTCCGCACCTACTCACAGATGTAAACACTTATAACCGGATCTCTAACTTCAGAGTGTATGTAACCAAAAGTGAGATTTTCCCATTAAATACCCATTTCGCTGGGCCCTGGACTCCTACACCTACCAAAAAATCTTTACTGGGTTTATGACCTAAACTTTCCACCCTTTTTGACAACTATAGCAAACCACCTTACGACTTGGAATAAACCACATTTTGGATGGATATGCAGAATACACATTCTGAAAATGAATGTCCTCACTAAATTGCTTTACATGCTACAAACCCTGCCCACCAAGATCCCTACACCTTTCTTCAAACAGGTGAAGCGCCTTTTCACCACCTTTCTCTGGGTAGACTCCAATACAAGTGTTTAACAAGGCATACGTTGCAAGGAGGCTTAGGTTTAACAGACCTGGACACATACCACCAAGCTATCATACTCATTAGGATATACGAATGGGTGATACATCAAAACAACAGACAATGGGTGCGATTGGAATCTTTCTCCTTCACAATCCCGATTCCCACAATACCGTGGCACAACACGGGGAACAACTTCCTATTACCATCACTCACCCCACACCCCACAATCACGCCAAACCTACGGCTATGGATGAAAATCAGACACATCCCTAACTTATCTCCTCATCCATCAGCTTTATATCCACTCACAGGAAACTAACTATTTTCACCAAGCTGCCAAACAGAAGCGTTCCAAAAATTTACAGCCAATGCAAATTACCTTCAACTGGGGAACATACTGAATGACAAGGGCGTGAAACCTTACCAAGAACTCTTACCGATAGACCAACAAAACAAGATAATGCAGTTCCGACATTCACAACTCACTTATTTCCTTCATTCCATTCCATCTCTCTTACAAGGCACCAGATCTTCTACACAATTTGAATCCACATGTGCACAACACAACCTCAAAGCCAAACATCTGTCCACCTTCTAT
This sequence comes from Pelobates cultripes, assembly GCA_933207985.1. Taxonomy (NCBI): domain Eukaryota; kingdom Metazoa; phylum Chordata; class Amphibia; order Anura; family Pelobatidae; genus Pelobates; species Pelobates cultripes. The sequence continues at coordinate 115,800,341 of OW240920.1, forward strand.
AAACTCCTACAAAAGCGACCTGATGACTCTCAACCAGACTTTATTAAACACTGGGAAGAGGAACTTAACATATCACTACATCGTAAATACTGGTCACGCATATTTACCTATATCTTTAAAACATCCATAAGCAACAACACCCATGAGGGAAACTATAAATGGATTTCACGGTGGCACTACGCACCGACAAGAATCAACCAATTCTTCCCCAACTCACCAAATACATGTTGGAGGTGCATACAACATGTAGGGACCCCGTTACAAATATGGTGGAAGTTCCCCTACTATACAAGTCCATAATTCACACAATCTCAGGAGTTGACATTCCACACACGCCTGAATCTCTGCTCTTCATGCTTTATCCATTCCCTATAGTTAAACACAAACGCCTGCTGATAAATCTTCTCCTTATAGCGGCCAATCTCCTGATCCCCATTAAATGGAAACTTACCACAGTCCCCTCCATCAGGGAATGGATCCAAAAAGTGGACTTCAACATTGTAATGGAGGAATTTTCCTACTCATTCTCACAAAAGTATGACGAATACACCAATACCTGGGAAACCTGGCTGACCTTTCTAAAAGCTTCTCATCGTAGGGTGTAAATAGACTACGTTCATTTGTGTGTTGTTGAACCAGGCCATCCCCGTCCTGACTGTTCTATAGAATCCCAGAGTTTCCTTCCCACTCTAACTGCATTAAGTGAGATCACAGAGGTAATTGGGAATGGGCACCCATACTCACCACTGGGACCTAAACTCGATACCAGTGGAGGTATTTAAGCTGGAGCCATGCTCATGGCGGAGGGGCTCAACAATACACATATACACCTTCCAGGATGCAGCATGCCCTAGGCGGTGGGGCTAACCCCAAGGTCTGATTATCTGATACATGCCCACTACCACGGCCGAGACAACACAAACCTAGATTTCTCCAATGACATATCTGGATATCCAAGGTGGATTGTTTCCCAGCTGACTTCCAGGGCAAATGTTTATGTTTATGTTGACAGGCTGCCACAAAACAAGTCTCATACGTGCAACTTTATATGCAACTGTTTGGCATCTGATATGATACTGTGCTATTGTGTTCCAATAACTCTGACTAAATCCTCAGATACAACGGCAGCACAAGTTATTCCTATAATTGTTAAGATCCTTGATGACAATTACTAGCCATGTAATATGACTTGATTTTACTCAATTCTGTACTGCTTACGATCTTTTTGCATTTCTATATTGCTATTCCTTAAATACTATAAATGTTTGTAATTTTTGCAAATGTTAAATAAATTTTTTTAAATATGTACACACTAGTCTGGCCCTCACAGCTTTTGTAAACAATTGCAAAGAAAATATCTCCCCACTCTTCAAGCACAAAATTGGTTAAACCAATGTACTTTTAAATTCTGACTTTTAAATTCTTCTTTTATATTATTTTGCTTCGAAGACCTAATGTTTGGCAATGCAAGAAAGGTAACATACTTTTAAAGGGTACATTTCCAGTTTGATCACAGTACATCGGATGCCAGCTTATCTTATCTTGTCATATACCATATTGACCAGTTCATCTCATGACCTCTTGTTACATTGCTAATATTTTTCCATTCATTTATTTTGTCCTGTTATAGATTAAATCAATTTCATTGGATGACGAAGGCGTGTATACATGTGTGGCTACCAATCCTGCAGGAGAAGGACGGCAGGATGTATTCCTGAACGTGCTGGGTGAGTGAAAACAAAATGTGATGATAAAAAAGAAAAAATTGTTAGGAATGTTTTATTGACCATGTATGTTCCCCATCGAGGTGAGGAGACCGAGACTGGAACCGAACAGCAGTGGTTCAAATGTATAAAATACTGGTCCTGTTGAAAAGTTCTAAATGTGGAGCTAACACCATGGAGACCAATGGAATGCTGCCGATGATAACACTTTCAGAATTTTGACCCACAATTACTTTGTATTTAATCCCTAGTGACTGGTTATCTCTTTAATTCACAACCAAGACTCAGATTATCTGTGTGAGACTGTAAATTAGTTATACAGATCTGCTAAATCATAACAATGATACTGGCAAAAGGAATAATCTTTTAATGGACCATCTGGCCATCTCAGTCAAAATATTCAAACTATCGATATTACCACCGAGATCAGCAGAGCTGCTTGTAATCAGTTTTAATAAGCTGGTTTTACAAAGATCCTCACTATTTGTATACCGGGTCAGCTTTTGAATTAACTAGCAGCGTCAACTAGTAGCTATTAAATAAGTAGTAACAACTATTATTATTGTTAGTAATAATTTTTATTATTTGCTCTTCTATTACCTTTTTGTACCACTTGTGTACTAAACGCTGAGCCTGTTTTTTGGGTCATCTGGGTTGCCTTGCTCTCCATTGGGTCTGGGATACTGGGATAGAATAGAACACAGTGGATGTAGTTTAATAGACATGTAGTATACCTGTCTCAAAATAACAACAAATCCACCTTTAACTTGTTAGTGAATTTGTGCAAATATATAAAATAGTTAAAACAAACTTAACTTCTAGGCACACAGCTTCCCAAGGTTATCTCCCAGATGATAACCAATCAACATAGATATATATATATAACGTGGAAGATTTAGGGATTCTGCTAATGCACCTAAAGACAAGGATAAAATATAGTGCAATATTGTCTGAAAATAGTCAACAATCAGATTTAATGTTGCATTTTTATACTTGCTTTTAGGTGCACTAGCAGAATCCCTAAACCTTCCACGTTATATATATGTAGTATACTCGCACAGCAGATTTACTGTACTCAGTCGTTTTATGTTTTTTATTTTATTTTAGTGCCTCCTAATATCGAGCCTACAGATGTGAACCATACAGTGGTGGAAAATCTCCCAGCATCCTTAGAGTGCCTCATTTCTGGAAGCCCGTTTCCACGTAAGCCATCTCAGTTGGGTTTGGTGCTGTGAATATCGCCTGTTCCATCCTGTTAGCGGTTTATCCAATAACCTCCCAGTTTACCCTTCTTAGAAATTAATGATTTATGGACAAAATCAGTGTTCACTTCAAACAGTTTACAGGGTTATTCACTAAAGTGAGAATTCAAAGCAAATTTCAAGATCAGGGTAAAAATAGCCAAACTGGAAACATTATCTAAGGCAGCTTTGCTTCCAGTTTGGCTACGTTGAGCTTAAATTCGGTGGGTCCCCGCTCAGACCTCAAGCTGGTTTTAGCTCATTTTGTGCCATTACAAAAAGAAACAGGTTATTTGTATATCAGACTGATCCCACCCAAAAGAGCGGAACAGATCCAAAATGCAGGCCGGTTCTCTCTGCACGAGAGATACAGCAACCCCAGGCGATCATTTCAACCTTGTTAGGCCTCGCCACTGCGGTATAGCTTATACCCCTCTAGGCACCGTGCACAAGGGGTCCATGTTTGGATTACCCTTTAAACTTGGGGAGAGCAAAAATCAAGGTGCAAGAGAGTACTAAGAATGGACAATAGCTCAAATAGCCCTCCTTCGGTGGGTCCCCTCTGAGATCTAAAGCTGGTTTGAGCTCGTCTTGTGCCATTACAAAAAGAACCACGCCATTAGCATATCAGGCTGATCCCACCCAAACGGGCAGAACAGATCCAGAATGCAGGGCGTCTCTCTCTGCACAAGAGATACGGCAACCCCAGACTAACGTTTCAACCTTGTTATCCATCGCCAGTGAGGTATAACCAATATCCCTTTAGGCACCACGAGCAAGGGGTCCACGTATCGGTTAAATGTTAAATTAACTATTAATTTTCACTTTCGTAATAAACCCTGTGAATCTGTAGTTTGTGGTGAGTATCCTTTAGTACTACAGAAAGTGCAAGGTATGGCAGATTCTATTATTTTTTTTTACTATTGGATCATTCACCAAAAATGGTTAGGGGGAACATTGGGCAGAATTTTTAAAAAGGTATGCATTGTACTAGCTGTTGCCCTTGCAATTCAGATTAACCCCTTGTTTTTACAGTTGTATCCTGGTACAGAGGCGAAGAGCTGATCACCGCCATGCCTGGTATCACCCTGTTAAATGAAGGAAGGATTCTGCAGATAGAGAGAGCTCAAAGATCTGACAGTGGAGAATATCGCTGTGTGGCATCTAACACAGTCGGCACTAGTGAACTCCTGTACACTTTGGATGTTTATGGTGATTTTCTTGTGATTTTAACGCTTTACATATAGCTCAGGACACCAGCACTGGCAAATCATATCAGACAATTATCAGCTTAGTTTTCCATTACCATACTATACTGTTGCACTGTCACGTACCTTATCCAGAAGCTTGGGCACTGGGATGTTAGTAGTTGGTACAATTTTATTTAGCAAATTGTCTTTAAAAAAAAAAATATATATAACTGGGCAGACTAGATGGGCCGAATGTTTATCTGCCGGCATATTCTACGTTTCTATATTGTGTAATGAGGATCTATAAGTTAATACCTCTTTTCAGTGCATCTCAGATGCATCCTTTCATTGCAAATCGGATTAGTGGTGCTTCTGATCAAAAAGGATGTAAAGATGGCCGTCCCATGGAATGAGGATAAAACTGGATTATCAGAGAAAATGTTATCTAGTTACTCATCAGAATGTGTTATTAAATAATACACAAAGGGGGTATGTTAATGTAGTCTATTTTCAGGAAACAAAAATGAAAATGATTCTTTAATTTAAAAGTAACAAACTACAAAGTTACACCCAACTACATGATGAAGTAAGGGAGGATTTTTCCATGCAATGTATTACTTTTATTTATTTTTTTCGTTCTTTGTGTTTAAGCTGTAGATAAGACTTTGTTATTCAGTTTCCAAGTTTCCACAGTCTGGTGTTTAGTAAATAAATCCCTTCGAAGCATGGCTTTAATTTTTTCTGGTCTTAGAAACATAGAAACAGAATGTGACAGCAGATAAGAACCATTCAGCCCATCTAGTCTGCCCAATTTTCTAAATACTTTCATTAGTCCCTGGCCTTATCTTATAGTTAGCATAGCCTTATGCCTATGCCATGCATGCTTAAACTCCTTTACTGTGTTAACCTCTACCACTTTTTTTAGCAAAACATAGTGAATGTTATTGAATATGTATGTTAACACGCAATGTTAAAACTCCACTTGTTCTATATTTTCGGCACAGTGCCTCCCAAGATTGCACCAATGACAGACCTTGCCACATTCCTGGCGAACGAGGACGTTTGGTTGGAGTGCAATGCAACCGGAGTGCCCGAGCCAACCATCATGTGGTTAAAGGATAAGATTCCTGTTTCCACTGCAAATGCAGGACTTCAGGTTAGTGCCGTCATCTATGCTCCCTTTTTTAGTTTGAGACTTTTAAAGTGGAATGAGTATAACCCCAGCAGTCATTTTATCATTGGTTGTCCGTGCCGGTATTAATAAAGTTGTTTGAAAAAAACAAACATTTTTGTACAGTGCGCCACTTACCTTCATATCAAGTAAGATGAAAATATAGGCTTGATTTAGCACTGATTCAAACAGGCAATTGCTTAATGGCACATCAGACATCCATTTTAAAAATCAAATATTTTCTTTTTATATATGTAGGTAAAAATAAATTGTGCAATGTTCCATTTTTTTTGTTCAAGCCATTGTCCTGGTTTTATTTAGATTTTAGAGCAAGGACGGCTGCTCTCCTTGTCTGCAGCTCACGTGTCAGATTCTGGCGTATATACCTGCGTCGCGGTCAATCCGGCTGGAGAAGACAGCCGTGACACTGAGCTTCAAGTTTACGGTAAGTAGCAGAGGTCGATCGACTCCATCCTAAGTTACTGTTGTTCATTTTAAGCTCATTTGAGCAAGACTCTCTTGCTTAATTGTTTCAGTTGACCTCATTTTCAGTGCCTTATATACAGTTATTATATTTATTAATTTTCAGTGAATCCCAATTCATAGGCAAGATCGGGGGCAGAAAAAATATAAAACCACAATAGATGCATTTATTTGCATCTAGCTAGTAAAATTATGTGTGTAGAGAATAGATAACTTTTCAAATAACTTGTATGTATTAATAAAATTTTCACAGACTATTTCCATACGACACAAATTCCTGATAAGAATCTCTATTATTTTTTTATTTATTTTTTTAAAAAGGGAAACAGTCATCTTAAATTTCCTAAACAAGAATTAATAGTCTGTTACTTTTTTCCATTTGGATATATATTTCCATGTAGTACCATCAGCGTTAGAAAAGGTTATATCTATTCTTTAAAATGAACAGTTTGCTTCTGTATTCATTACTCAGAAACTATTGTCAGTTCCCATATAATTTGGGGCTATATATACGGAACTCTGTATAATTCTTTCAATGTGTATTATTCTCTGTACAGTGCCGCCGAGCATTGTGGGAGAAGAACTCAACACCACGGTCATTGTTAACCAACCATTCATCCTGGAGTGTGAGAGCAGCGCCATACCCCCACCTATTATCAGCTGGCTAAAAGATGGGAGACCCCTTCTTAAGAGACCTGGGGTCCAAATCACAGAGGATGGACGATATCTCCAGGTGAGAGAATGTGAAAGTAGAAAATTGGAAAAGGGTTAGCGAAAATAATTAAAGGTTGCTATACAGTTTCTTAATGTGTACAAAGGCTGTAGGGTGGCCATATTTTTTTTCAAATTGTATTTTATTGGTTTTACAACGAGTGGGCAAAACACCGTACACAGTCGCATGTACAAAGACAATAACATATTAGTAGTGCAAGTCGCAGCTTGCTTACAAAACATAAGTATGTACTTTAACATAGCCTAACATATTTATAAGGTTGTAGTTCCAATAACTTGCAAACATGGCATGTCATATACCTGCAAATGGTTGCATGCATGCATCTGTGTATAGCATAGACAGAAGGGGAGCAGTAGTAAAACGGGGAAGGGACGGAGATGGGGAAAGAAAAGGGAGAAACAGAACAGGGGGACAAAGTGTAATCCGTTTGGTGGCATATTTCACAAGATTATTTATCAATCCTTTAGGGGTCTAGAGGTCAGTGTTTGTACCCAGTATGTCAGCTCATGTGGCTTGTTGGTTCGTCAGCTGGGTCCACTTACACCATGTTTCTTGAAACTTAAGGGCTTGGGAGGGGGAGCCCAGAGACATTTTTTCGTAAATGTAGTATTGTTGCAATTTATCCTTTAATTGTGACATGGGCGGACATATTGTGCTTTTCCAATTTGTCGCTATGAGGTTTCTAGCTGCTAGAGAGGTTATCGCTACTAGTTGGTGGTAGATTGATTTAATCCTGGTTTCGGGTAGCAGTAATATGCAGTTAGGAATGGACGGGGAGAAAGCTGAAAGTCCCAATTGTCTCAGAAGTGTTCCTACATCTTCCCACAGAGGTGTGATGCCGGTGCAGGACCACCAAACATGCATCATCGTGCCCTCCTCCACTCCACATCTCCAGCACAGGGGAGACACAGTCGGGTATATTTTATGTAGCTTAGTTGGGGTAAGGTACCAACGGTAAAGTAGTTTTTTGTGGGCTTCTATGTGGGAATAGCATTTTGTCCATTTAGACAAGCCGTTCAAGGCACCCAACCAGGTATCATCCGGTAGGTCCGTACCCAAGTCCCCCTCCCATTGCTTTTTGCACAGCGGCGGTACATCTGGCTGCATTGCTAGCCATGTTCTGTAGCAAATGGAGAGGGCTTTAGGTTTGTTCGGTGTGTCCCTACATCTAAGCATAATCAGAGAGGGCATTAATGGGTTATTCGTGTTGGTAGGAGTAGGGTGGCCATATTTTTTATAAATTATTGTATGTAAACTTTAGGTACTTCTGAAGGAACCAGTTTCACTTAAAATGTCAATGCTGGTGTCCTCTAATGACCAACTGTTATGATGTGTTTTATCTTGTAACTGTATGTGCTGTTGGGGGACTGCAGTTTATTTTGTTATACTTTTATGAACAAAAATAAAGAATTATAAAAAAAAAGTTAATGTTTGAGGAAAAGTTGATAAATTATTGGTACTTATTGAATGGATAGTTAATACTTTCCATGGAAAAGTCTGTTACATGTCACACTCCAACTGGTGGACGATGGGTTTAAGGGATCATGTAAGGAACACAGTATTCCTCAGAGGATGTTCTGTATTATAAAACTGATGTAATAGGGTTTAACATTAGACTGTGAGTCAGAATATAATGCTTGTTCTGCCAGCAAATTAATAAATACATTTTAGAAAAAGAAGAAGAAAAAAAAAAGAACAAGATGTATACTACCCCAAACCCTTCCTGTTTTCCTTCTGATGGAATTCTGCAGATGTTTTTTAAAAAACCTCCTCTGTTATTTCCTGTTCTCCCATCCATGTTAAATTGAGGGGAAAAGATACCTCCCTAGGATTGCCTTAGGACATTCCCATGTTGGTACAGCTACTATGTTGGTAATTACTAATGCCTCATTGATTGAAGATGTCTTGAAAAATACATCTTCCTGAGTGGAGTTTATAATAATGACTTTGTGGATCACATCTACGGGTTTTAAAGACTGTCAGGATTACTCACTAAAGTAAGAATTGTTAAGCATTCAAAGTGAATTTCAAATTTAAGGCCAAAGTAGCCAAACTCGAAACACATCTGACTTGTAGAATTTTTCCAGTTTGGCTGTATTGGTCTAAAAAAATGTTCATTCACTTTGAATTACATTTGATTTCCCAACAGTTCTCGTATTTAGTGAAATGTCCTGTCTGTGTTAGCTGTAGCAGAGGTATTTAGCCAGCTGCTATAAAAGTTAAGATTGTGTTTTAACTATTTATTTTATTTTTTTCAATTGTAGATAGAACATGCTCATCTCAGAGATGCTGGGAGGTATACATGTGAAGCCTCCAATGATGCTGGCCGTTCAGAAAAACATTACAATGTCATCATTTGGGGTAAAGAGTTTGGATTGTGTGCAGCACATCCCCCCCAAAAAAATACTTTGTCAAACTTCAATATTTGAATTCCCAGGTGCCATCTGATCACATCACTGTCACGTCTAACTTCTTTCACTCTTTCACAGTGACACCTTCTTTCTCAACATCTCTGGGGCCGCCACAGTCTGTGATTGCAGGGCAATCTGTCAGTTTCACTTGTGAATGCCATGGGTTTCCTTCACCATTACTCACCTGGAATAAGAATGGTGAGAATCTGGTTAGGGAATTTGAGAACTGTGAGTATGCCAGTTTGTTTAAAATATCTATATTAACATTGTTTCCTATGAACAGGATCCCCTCTTGAGGCTGATGACTCTCGGCTGACAACAGTATCTGCTGGTGGTAGGCTTCTACAAATTAGCAAGGTGCAGGTGTCCGATGAAGGCTCATATACCTGTGTGTGTAACAATGAGGCTGGCAGCAGTCAACAGGACTACTGGCTGGAGGTTTATGGTAAGAGGGCTGGCTCATACTACAAACTTTCTTATCTGAGACAATTACTGCTGTTCTCTCATTAAATCTTTTTTCTGTGCTTTTCATCTCTCTATCCGCCTATATTTTGGGCTGTTTTTGTTATCTGCTTTCTTAATTCTTCTTGCCTTTTTTCAATCTTTTATCTAAGAGACATCCAGCATCAGACCGATAGCTATCATTGGACTGCATCTCCCACCATAACCTGTCAATAGAGGACTAGACCTATTCTACTGATTCTTCTCATCTTATTACATATTCTATTTCCATGTGGAAGAAAAATATCTATTTTCCTTCTCACATTTAATTGTTGTCTTTTATTTTCTTATTGTTTATTTTTTTGGCTGTAATAAAATATATCTCTGTCTTATCAGCTCTACCATTAATCACAAGCAGCAGCACGGTCCCCAAACAAGTGTCTGCAAACAAAGACAGCCACATCAAGATGGAATGCATTGTGAGTGGGAAGCCCACTCCATCCATAACTTGGTTAAAAGATGGTTATCCGATAGGGAGCGGACAAGATCTGGTCCTAAACAACAGGGGGCAACAGCTGAGCATCCCTAAAGTACAACTTTCTCACTCTGGACGTTATGTCTGTGTGGCAGTCAATGCAGCAGGACAGACGGACATGAAGTATGATCTATCGGTACAGGGTAAGCTGCTCAGTAAGCGAGGCACAAACTGCCAAGGGAGAGGGAGCAAACTTGTAAGTCAATACTTGGTACACATTATGGTGGTTATATATGAAAAGAAGCAATTAGTGTTTTAGTACTCTATGGAAGACATAAGACTAGTGTTGTTAGGGTGCATGCATCTTCGGCAGCATAGAAATGCCTGTCCTTTTGTGTTCATCTCTCTAGTCTTCTTCTTGTTGTTCTTAGTTCTTGCCCAGTTAAATGTAGATGTTTTTAGAGCTCTCACATTTTAGAATAATTGCTTACATTGCAAGATGTTGACCTTTGTTAGAAAAAAACTTCATATTCTGCCAGAGTTAGATGTCGACTCTTCTTGGAGATTTCCCAGAGTTAGATGTGGACCTATATTACAGATCCCAGTCCCAATGCTCACAGTTTTAGATGTTGACCTGTCTTAGAGAACATGTTGGCCAAAAGGTTAGATGTTGCATTTTAGGCCAACATGCTCTCTAACAATGGCCAACATCTAAGAGTTAGATGCCATATGTTAGATGTTAGCTCTTTTTAGAGAGCATGTTGGCCTAGTGCTCTCAGATTTTTTTAAAATCGTTTTATCCAGATTTACATTTAGACCATTATTAGATATGCCACATGTTGGACTGAAGGCACACCGAGTTAGATGTAGACAATTCATTGAGATCCTTCATGTTGGTCCAATGTTTTCCATTTCATATGACATGTTTTATTAAATGGATTTCCTTGTTGCTCTTAGTTCCCCCAGAGGTCAACCACAAAGAGACAACCAATGTAGCCATTGCTTTGCATGGCACATTCACGCTCACCTGTGATGCAACTGGAATGCCTCCTCCGATTATCACATGGAAACGAAACAACAGCTCTGTTTCCCAGGGTGTGAACATGCAAATCCAGTCAGGTAATGCTCACCTTTCTTACATTTTCACCTATCAACCTTCAAACTTAATACCCAGAAACTAGAAGAATAATTTTCATTGTCTCGCTAGGTGGACGTGTTCTGAAGCTGACACATGTCCAGGTCCAAGATGGAGGACTCTACACTTGCTTGGTGACTAATGCTGCTGGGCAAGCTCAAAAGGATTTCATTGTAGATATCCTAGGTAAGAACCTATACATGTTTCTGTCCATTTCTTATTTTCTTTTTGATTTTGGCCTTAATGTTTGGTCATGCTAACAACGTATTGAGGTAGAAGCTATGGCAGTATCTTGCCACACACACACAAATCAAAATTACACATTAATATACACTCAGTCCTCCAAAGGAAACCTAATGGCAAGACCTTTGAAATGTTTGCATCCAGGGGAATGGCGTCCATTCTAAATATTTACCTTGGTTCCCTTCAGTTAAATTATCTGCATCATATTTTCCATATTACTACGTGGCATTTTCTTAAATACAGTGGTACAGTAGGCACGTGAGTGTAATTTAAAAATAACTCTACCCAAGTTTAATCTCTGACCTGTCCTCATCGATATTATACTCTGACCTCATGCGTGCCATTAACTTCTTAGTGTGATGACCAGTGGGAGTTAGTAGTGACCAAAAAGCTCATATCTCCCTCAGGTCTGGTCAAGAAATAACATTTAAAATTTCTTGCAGTTCCACCCAGCATAGATAATGAGGAGGAAAATGAGGACCTACGAGTCACTGTGGGTCAGCCTGTCCTGTTGCAGTGCAGAGTCTATGGTGAGTGGCAAACCAGACGTATCTGTGACAACTTTCTTTTAACTATGATCCAATATTTTTTAATGTCTTTTTTGTTTTTACTAGGTCACCCAAAGCCTCAGATTACCTGGTTCAGGGATTCACAGCCCCTGCAGAGTGGAGACGGTCTTAGGATCTCTCCTGATGGTTCAGAGCTGCACATAGACTCTGCCAGTATATTCACTGCTGGTCACTACACATGTATGGCCACCAATGCCGTTGCGGAGAAAAGGAAACATTTTGTCCTGACTATCCTGGGTATGTGACAACTCACTGTGTGCCTGATATGTGTGTCAAACAAAGTGAGGATTGTATTCATTAACCCCTTCACTTCCAAGCACTTTTTGATTGAAAAATATTAGCATAAGATGTGTTTGAAGCAAGCCAGCTAGCATGTCAACACATCATAATACCATGCCTCCCAACATTGGGAGGTATGCAATCAGGACAAGGAGTCGGCACTGAGAGGGGTGTCACCGTCACAATGTCAGGAACGTTCGGGGATCCTACACGCAGAATGCAAATACTAGTAATGTATACCAGACCTTAGGATTGCCGGACTAACACTACACACACAAAAAATTGTCAAATAGCGAGCCGAGGTCAGGGGTACCAGAAATCAGGATCAACGATAATGCAATAGCCGAGGTCAAAGGAACACAGAAGGAGGAATAGTCAAATGAAGCCAAAATCAAAATACAAGAATACCAATTCAGAATATGCGCTCTTGGGTCAAACAAGAACCAATACAGGGCAACGAGTCTCTCCCTGGTTTCTCTTTAAAAACTGTGCTCACTTAGGTAGGTAACCACGCCCCCAAAATGTTCTCGTTCGAACACCTTAAAATTGTGTAGATTTGTACAAGTTTTATTTTGCACTTATTCGTTCATCCTTTGCATAAAAAATAAATATTTGAGAAATTAAGCTCTAGGCTGTATACAGTGTCCTTTATTTTGCAATATTCCACACAGGGTCAAAAATGATAATATAAAAGCAAACATTTTAATTTTCTCACATACAGTAGATGACATAAATAGATAAATAAAACACTTATAGGTATTTGCAAGGACCCTGAGGGCATTACTAGCAGTGTGGCGTGCAGACAATGCAAACAGAATGAAAAAAAATAATGTCTGCATTTATGCATAATGCTCACATACAGTAAATACAGTTAAATGGTATATTTCTAAAATAAAGATATTTAAAATTGCTATAGCAATCTCTAACAATCCATGGACTGCTAGTGTAATGCTGACAGTAAAATGTCAGAATTCATTCACTCTTTTACCTTCCCTGACTATAGCAATGATATGACCCATTGAAACTTACTTTGCTGTTTGGAAGCAGTGGGTAAGCTTACATTTTCAGCAGATTTGCAGGCATTACATCAGTGAGTAGTGGCTTCTGGCAGAGAAATTCATTCCACTACAGACTGATAATTATTCCTACAGTATGAATGAGGCTGAGTGATGCTTTTTTGATTACATTTCATACTGCAAAATACACAACGATAATATTAATACTCAATTTTGGCAGGGATATGGTTAGTCGGTGAGTAGCGAAAGAGTTAATCAGTAGTGAGATAAATAAGAGTAATGAGACCCTAGTTCTATATAGATGCTAAGTTGTAATGTAAATAAAATACTCAGCATATAAGAGAAATGTGTGTTTTTGTCTCTGCTGTTTCTTACCTAGTATTTTCTTAACAGTGAGTCCAACGATCTCAGGAGCGATTGATGACGGTGATATGGAAGATGTCATTGTCCTCTTCAACAACCCTTTGTCTCTCATCTGTGAAGCTTTGGGCTTTCCTATTCCGACTGTTACATGGCTGAAAAATGGAGTACCATTCCAAGATTCAAGCAACTTGAGAGTGCTTCCAGGTAGGTACCTTTGATCCCTTGTCCGCAACATTTTCAGTGAGTGAAAGTCACTGTAGGTATCCTGAAGGGACTATCCCCATGAAACAACAATGTCTTGTGTACTCTCAATAGTGTTCTAAAATTTTTATAAACTAAGTGTGTTGAAAAATGTGACACATGTGAGCCGAAAATAGATTTGATTTATTTAGGATTTATTTGTTAGAAGTTAACTTTTTATTTGTTTATTACTATATTAAAAGCTTCTTTTTCCCTTCTTATCCTTGTATATACCCTAAATAAAATGTCCTCCTTTACTTTTTGGGACTTAATACTGTTTGCCAACAAGCTGATTTATATGTAAATGCTGAAATGAACTGAATGATTTTGATTTGCATCTATCATCCTTTTTTTCAGGAGGACATGGGCTTCAGATCCTCAATGCTCAGGAAGAAGACGCAGGACAGTACACCTGTTTAGTTAACAATGAGGTTGGAGAAGCCATCAAGAATTACGAGGTCAAAGTCTTTAGTAAGTGGTCGAATGAAAGTCTAGTCCTTCCCTAAATTATTTCACATTTGATGGATGTTAAGTAACCCTACAACATTACTTGATGTGACCTGTAAACTTCTCATGTGCTTATCCAATTTTACCACTTTTTATTTCCCAGTCCCTCCCCAGATTAAACGAGATAACAGCACTGAAGATGTGGGCATCAAGCAAGTGAAGACTAAAGTCAACAGTAGCCTTACTCTGCACTGTGAGTCCCGAGCAGTGCCAAAGCCCAGTATACACTGGTACAAAGATGGCCAGGTAAGATTTCAGCACATGGAAATGACTTTATGTATGGGTCTTGAGCAGGACAGGAACAAACGCATAGAGGGATACATGTCGACTGTGAGTGTGGTATTGATGAGAGCAGAAGGTTATATTCATTGTTGTTCGTTATCATTCATTTATCTAGTACAAAAAAAAGTATTATGTAAAGGAGATTTCAGATGTTCCTTTGGCCAACGTAAGCTAAATGATAAAGAACATTTTGGGTGGCCAAGCACACAAGCTTACAGTCCTGACCTAAACACCTACTGGAGTTTTTGCTTTCCATTCTGCATTAATATTTTATACTTTTACTTTTCATCCAGCTGTTAGAGAGTACACCTACTGTTCAGATTTTACGTGACGGACAGCTGCTGCAGATCCATCCCATTCGTATATCGGACTCAGGACGCTACGCATGCGTTGCAACAAATGTTGCTGGCGAAGACGAACAAGAGTTTTATGTGAATGTCCAAGGTGAGTGACAGTCGTATTTTCAGTTAATTGATTTTGCGCCTTATTAATATTATACTTTATGACCTATGAATTGTATAAGTTATATTATTTTATTTCAGAATTTGTAAGCATAGATCATCATGTCTAACAATGTAACAATTTTTTTTTAGTGCCCCCGATTTTCCACAGGCCAGGGAGCACCAGTGCTGCCCTCGAACTGGCTTTCCGAGAGGATGATGAGGAAGAGTTGACTGAGCACAGAGAAGTGGTTGCCAATAACCCCATTTCACTGTACTGTGACACTAATGCCATTCCTCCTCCGACCCTGACCTGGTACAAGGATGGACAGACCATTTCTCCTTCAGACGGAGTGCTAGTGTTACTGGGTAAATTCTTTGTACCATGCTTAAGACTAATAATCTTTTTGATTGTTTAAGCTTTGAGAAGGATGCATTTGGAGAAGACTTTTGATTTAAAGGAACATTATAGGGTCAGAAACACAAACCTGTATTCCTGACCCTATAGTGTTTAACCCACCATTTAGGTGGCTTGCCCCCCCTTAGCCCCCTTAAAAGTTAGTAAAACTCACCTTATTTCCAGCGCTGCGCGGGTCCGCTGGCACTAGCTCTGCCCCTTTGGTGACATCATCATAATTGGCGATTTTGAGTCAATCCAATGCTTTCCCATGGGGAAAGCATTTGATTGGTCAAAATCAGCAAGGGGGCGGGGCCAAACACCATTTTGGCCAATCAGCACCTCCTCATAGAGATGGATTGAATCAATGCATCTCTATGAGGAAAATTCAGCGACAGGGCTGCTTACTGTGCAGCACTGAGCCAGGAAGCCCCTCCAGTGGCCATCTAAGGAGTGGCCACTTGGAGGTGTCCTTAGGGGCAATGTAAACACTGCCTTTTCTCTGAAAAGGCAGTGTTTCTCTGAAAAGGCAGTGTTTACTTAAAATTGCCTGAAGGGAGCTATTATACTCATTGGAACAATTACATTAAGCTGTAGTTGTTTTGGTGACTATAGTGTCCCTTGAAGCAAAGTATTCAGAGTTTGCACTAAATCAAAAAAAAAGTTGATTGCCGAGTTTTAAGAACTAAATTGCCAAGGGCAGTGTTTCATGATTAGTATTGTTAAATCTAACACACAATTTGCAGTCTTTACAATATAGTTGTATGTGAAATAAAATTGCAAATAAAATTAAAACTCATGCTTTAAAGAAAAATCTTTAGCTTTGTATAAAACTATAGAATTTAATGAGTTCTCATTGCCCTGCTAGAGCTGCAGAACAGCATTTACAAAGGTAGTATCACTTAGTCAGGCTAGGCATGTCCCTTGTGTGTTGTATTATAGGGGGCACCACTGTAGGCAACTGCAATAGGTGTGATTTGTCAGTAGGTGATGTCACTATTGTACAAACTCTGCCAAATTCTATCTTTTTGTGCACTCTAATGACTAGATAAAAAAGACAAGTATGCTCTTTATTAAAACTTAAATAAAACATTTCGTCTTTTTTTAATTCATACATTTTGGCATGAGGATTTTCAAACAATATGAGTTGGGGCAATGTTTAGTTAGGGGGGGCAATTTATTATATTGTGTTCTGAAAATGGTTTAAAATACTAAAACTGGTGCAGTCACCATGGTAACCAGTGGAACCGGCAGGCACATAGCATAAAAGTGGTGCAGTCACCATGGAAACCAGTGGAACCGGCAGGCACATAGCATTGCTGATTACTCCCTTTTTACATTCTTGCGCCACTTTTCAGAACATCACACCTTAATAGATCTCTCCTACAATGTCTTCATCTGTGTATCTCACCACTAATGCCACATTCAATTGTTTACTTTTTGAAATTTCATCTTTCCATCAAACAATTCCTTAAAGCTTCTTTTTAACCCATTACGTCTTGTCCTCTAGATGGGCGTATTTTACAGATACCCATGGCTCGAGCAGAGCATGCTGGGAAGTACACATGTGAGGCTACCAATGAAGCCGGAGAGGACCGATTGCACTATGAACTTGTGATACTAAGTGAGTATTCTGAGATTAGAACATGTTTTAATAAGAAGAGCTTAACAGGTGCACAAATACAAGTATAATTATTTGTCTGATAGGGGACATATCGAAGTGTGCAACCATGGTCATCTTTTTTGACCCCAAAATATATTGTCGGCAATGCTGCATCAAATTACAGAGTGTGTTGTGAATTTGTATTTGAGCATCCAAGATTTCCCATTGGTTTTATTTTTTTTAACTTGTTTTAGAAGACACAGGAATAAAACAAAACATATGTTGATCAAAACATTTCTTCACAGTTTGTGCAAGTTCTATAAATAAATATACATATATACTAGAAATACTAAGATTGCCAGTGGTAAGCTGGAGAGCTGCACCCCAGTCTGGTAATGATTGTCCTCTCTTTTAAAGGAACAGTATAGTCACCTTAATTACTTTAGCTAAATAAAGCAGTTTTAGTGTATAGATCATTCCCCTGCAATGTCACTGCTCAATTCACTGTCATTTAGGAGTTAAATCACTTTGTTTCTGTTTATGCAGCCCTAGCCACACCTCCCCTGGCTATGATTGACAGAGCCTGCATGAAAAAAAAAACTGGTTTCACTTTCAAACAGATGTAATTTACCTTAAATAATTGTATCTCAATCTCTAAATTGAACTTTTTTTTTTTTTTTAATTCTTTATTTTTGATGTGCATGAGGGTAACAAGCATTCTCGCTGTGCCACAACAGCCATAGCGAGGTAAGGGTAAACTATGATGGTAACAGTATAGGCATATTGATATAACAGTACACATTTAGTTTTTTATGTAAGGACATAAGAGTAAATATGTTTAACATTTCGAGTAAGTTAAGAAACATTCTATAGATAGGCGCCACATCAGCGTATCACCAGTTCCCACACTAATCCGACAGTGGCATGGTAGGTATGTCGTCCAAGTGAGGTTAAATAAAAGCAAAACTAAATTTTTCCTAGAGACAAGCGTTGGTCGCATGCATCATGTAGAGCCATATACAGTTAGTCACGTATAAAGTGTAGCGAAGGAGTAAACAGGTCTGAGAAATAATGTAATGATACCAGGCTGCAGTAACCCAGCGCTGTCCTGCAGTTAGTTTAGCTTAAAGGGGACCGGATAGGTTACCATATCACCTGCTAGTTAACATAGATCCTTAGGGCTTTATTGTGTCAAGACTATGTAAGATGCCCGGGTTTCCAAAAGTATGTAGTGCAGTTAGGCTAGCGAACTATGTATGGACCTGGTATATATTCAGTTGTCAGGTCGTGCTGGGGACGTAGGGGGGGGTTAGATCTACCGAGCTTAATTCTGCCGGGTCGCCCTACTGCGCTTGGCTGTGTCGCCTCAATTTCGAGTTGGGGGGGGAGAGGCCCTGCCGTCTCTGTTGTGTGTCAGTTCTAAGGTGAAATCATAAACTATATACAATTTAGCGAGCCAAAAAGCAAACAAAAAACTTATGGAAAGGAAGATTCATATGAATCCCAAAACCGTAGGTGAAATATTAGTGGGTGATGTCCCATTGTAGCCTGGATAGTCCTGCGTCACCTCATGTTGTGGCCACCGCATAGGCATCCGAGCGGGCCCTCTGAGGGACAAACGGGATGACTCTAGTGGGGTCCCATGTGTGCGTATTAGCCGTGTTGCTTGTGCCATGTTGGGCGAGCGCATCTCGTGGGAGGCCGATGGTTTCCAGCATGGCTGCCGCCTCCTTAAGGTCCCTGACCGCGTGCACAGCGTCCTCTTTCAGGATGTGGAGTAGCCGCTGTGATCTCCAGCGATATGGGATAGCGTGGGTGCGTAGCAGTGAGGTGAGTTGTTGGAGAGTTTTCCTCCATTTCAGGGTGTCCCCAGATAGGTCTGAGTAGAACGTGAGCGCCATGTTTTCAAAGGAGAGTGGCGAATTCCCTTTGATTGCTGCCTGCACTGTTGCTTTCTCCCTGCTGCTGCCGAATCTAACAACCAGATCCCTGGATGCGGTCTCGGGGGCCTTCTTAGGCTTCGGTATGCGAAAGATCCCGTCAGTCATAATGCCTTTTGCCTGCTTGGGCGTAAGTAGTGACCCTAGCAGCCTTCTCACCAGATGCGGGAGTTCTGCGTCTGGGATCGCCTCTGGGACACCCCGTATCTTGAGATTCTTTCGGCGCCTGCCATCTTCCATCACTGCCAAGCGTTGTTCCAAGGTGGCTTGCTGTGCCCTGAGGGTCCCTATTTCCCTCGAGAGAGTGGTGATTGTCTGGGCTTGTTCAGCTGCTGTCGTCTCTACTGTCTCCAAGCGGCCCACCATGCCCGTTAGGTCTGCCCTGAGTGAGGCCATGTCGGCTTGCAAAGTGAGCTGGAGGCTGTGTAGTAGCTCCTTCAGAGTGGCATTTGTCACCGGAGCCGAGTCAGCGTTCTTTGGAGCTGTCTGGGGCTGTGGTGTGAGGGGAACCCTAGCGGGTCCCATCCCCAGTATTGAGTCCTCTGAGGAGTCTGAGGCTGAGTACTCGTCCATATCGGCGGCCATCTTGGGCCTACCCACTCCGTGGGCCTGTCGGAGCAGATCCCCTATGTTCATGCCCGCTTTGGGCTTGTCGGGCTTTTGTTTTTTCATCTTGCGGCCCATGACCACTAGTAGCACCCGTGGTCCGGTTTGCCGGCGGTGGTAAGGGGTTTGAAATCGCCAAAATACAGCGGTGATTGTCGGAGCTCATCCGATGTGCGTCCGTCTCGATCAGCAGCTTGGCCCCGCCCCCTCTAAATTGAACTTTAATCATATACAGGAGGCTCTTGCAGGGTCTAGCAAGCTATTAACATAGCAGGGAATAAGAAAATCTTAATTAAACAGAACTTGCAATAAAGAAAGCCTAAATAGGGCTCTCTTTACAGGAAGTGTTTATGGAAGGCTGTGCAAGTCACATGCATGGAGGTGTGACCAGGGTTCATAAACAAAGGGATTTAACTGCTAAATGGCAGAGGATTGAGCAGTGAGGCTGGCTGCAGGGGCATGTTCTATACACCAAAACTGCTTCATTAAGCTAAAGTTGTTCACGTGACTGTAGTGTCCCTTTAAATTTCTGACGTGTTCTGAAAACAATGTACTTTAATTATATTCAAGATAAGATTTAAACGTAAGATGAAAACATTATTGCTTTGTATTGAATGGCTCGTGGGTGCTGAGACTCCTGTGGCGGCTTGGCGTGAATAATCTCCATTTCTAAATACTGGTCAATCAGATAATTTGCTGGACTTTAAGAAGGGATGCCCAAAAAAAAGCCTTTACCTTTAAATGTATTGAAAAATATCAGCACGAAATGCTTCAGAATGTCTTCCGCGCCTCCCTGCTCCCCAGGACGCTTACTATTTTGAATTAATTTTCAATGGAAACATAAAGATATTTATATTTTCTCAATACCTTCGCAGGTGGAGGCTTTCTGTTGATGCTCCCTCGAGGGATCTGGCGACCCTTTATGGTTGACTAGTTTATGAAACTAGACACCAATATCAGAGATATTATCTCCTTGTATTATGTCTTCTTTGTATTTCCGTCTTTGCCTTCCTCTGTCTCTGTACCCTCCAGCACTTTTTTGCCTATAAATATCCCATCCTATTATTTTCTCATATTTAAAACTTTACTCAGCTCACATTTGTTTTATTAGACCAAGTTTTGTTTTCCTTTTTGCTATGTTATACATATTGTTGTGTTTTTTTATACTAACATAGACCTCAAAAATAGTGAAATTGTAGTGTAGCGCTTAAAAAATATGAAGATTAAATAAACAACCAATGTACAAAATGCAAATCTTAATCACCTCCACACACATTCATTTTGCATCACAGGTGCACTTTAAATTGCTATGACAACACGCCATCACGTTTTCTGGTTCTTTAACTGGCCCTTCACTGGTAATAGTGATGGCCATATATTGCTTGGCATTAACATTTCCTCTTCACCCACTGTTCACAGCTCCTCCGGTTGTGGTTGGAGAGACAGATGATCTGATTCAGGAAGTATCTGTGATATATAATCAAACAGTGGAGCTACACTGTCTGGCCACTGGAATCCCCCCACCAACTATCACTTGGCTTAGGAGTGGTGTAATAATGAATACAGATGATCGGTACCATATTTTGGAGGATGGGAAAGTTCTGAAGGTAAGAAGCTAAATGTTACTATTATTGACTGAAAAAAGACAACAACTCCAGAACTTACAACAATGATTGGCAAGCCAGGATGGAGGCACAGTTCCAGGATAGAGCTAAATATGGTGGTGTGAATGTCTGCATGTCAATTTATTTTTCACACCTCACAAACAAACATGTATTCAATTTAAGTGTAAAGTAAATCTAACTAATTTAACTAAAACTCCTGGGAAGTGAAAGTTGCCCTTTAATTAAATGTCTTTTTTTTTTTTTTTTTTAATTTGCAGATCCTCAGTGTTCAGGTTTCTGATATTGATAGCTATGTCTGTGTAGCTGAGAATCCAGCCGGCTTTGCTGAAAGGCTCTTCACGTTAACTGTTCACGGTAAGATTATAGGTTTCAACGGGTGACAAACATGTTTCAGAACTTCGGGAAACAATTGTAAAAACTCATCCATTCTCTTGAGTCTCTCTGGGAGAAAGTCTCTCTGGGTTACAGTAGTAGTAGTAGTAGTAAGTCAGTACTAGAGAAACAGATTTTCTTGATAAAAATATTAATAAATCTTCAGCCGTGAATAAAGCAAATGTGTATAGAAAAAAAGGAAACTTAAATAGATGCTATAGCATTAGGAATACATATAATGCTATAATCTCACTGTCCCTATCTAATTGCACCCCCTACCTTGTTGACTGACATATAAAAGCCAGCTCCTGTTCGCGTAACGTCATACCTTCAGGATGACCGTCCAATCCACTGCTCCTCAGAGAGGAGAATTGGGAACCGTAGGCACATGTGCGGCACTTGCAGTCTGCCAATGATTCTCTTGTCGTAGAGAATCATTAAATACAATAAATCTCTATGGCAAGCCGTGACGGCATTGTGCATGTGAGTGTGACATCATGGTATGCCTGAGTATGACAGCCTGGAAGTAACAGTCCTGACTCTTCTCTCCAGGGGACTCAGATGTACAGCTTTAAGTTGCTCTTCAAAGCCTTCTAAAAAACAAGATTTGGAGGTCAAATTCAAGGGTGGAACAACTGTAGGCACTATAACAAATTCAATAGGATGTAGTAGCTATAGTGAGTACAGTGTACCTTTAAGGAGTTTTGATGATGACACCTATAGATCATTTGGGATCCAACCCGTGTGACCAGTGTAACCCATATTTTAAATGTTAATAGCCACAAATCATTTGGCTGGAGCTATGCCCTTCTAACTACATGATGTAATACGTGAACATTAAAAGTGTGCTGACCTTGACATTTGTTATCTATACTCGACCCAGTTCCACCCAGAATCCTTGGAGCAAACCCAGAGAACGTCAGTGCTGTCCTGCACAGCTCGCTTTCTCTCCTGTGTGATGTCCAATCCCACCCCACCCCTGAAATCACTTGGTACAAGGATGACCAGATCCTGCTGCCCAGCAAGGGAGTTTTCATCATGCCAGGTAAGGCATTGTGGGGCATTTAATTATATCCAGGATGTGGTATAAGAAAAAGTATCCTATTTCCCTGTATATTGCGTGAATGTTTTGAGTCATTATTACCAACGCAAGACCCCCTTACCATCACAGGCTAGGCTTGTAGTCCTCTCTCTGTACTAAATAAACTGGAGCTTATTAAAATCCTCATAGGAATTATTGAACTATTTCCTGTGTTATTCCATATGAATGCAAGGGAGGTATTCTGTGTATACACACCGTTAATCTCAACAGACGTTTATGTTTCTGCCTTCACCTCCTGACCTGTTGCTACAGAATTCCTCTTTCTATAAAACATCATCTATCCTGAAAGATATGGAAATGTGTTCAGAAAATAGATTTTCCTATAACAAACTCAGGTAGTAATGGTATACCTCTTGATAATAATTAGGTTAGAAAAAAAGACAAGAGGGGTGACTCACAAAACAATGAATCTTGAGGAATAAAAAAAAGTTAAGTACAAAAGAGGCTAAAATAGTCTGGAATATTGCTGTTTTCTAATTCTGCTTATTTTTACCTGAAAACTCTGTTTTAGTAAACATCCAACAATTATGTTTTTGTTTTTTTATAATAGATAGTAATTTATTTATAATGAAGTTTAGTTTTCTTATTTTTTTTGCAATGAACTTAATATGAACTATTTACATTAATCTTCCACTTTTCCAGACCTTCATAAAGCATTTCTGACCTTATCTGTGTTCATTCCCTGTCATATGTACCCAAGCTAACATGTCATGTGCTCGCTACTATCAATGTTAGGGGAAACACTTGGGGCTTCTGTGTTCAATAATTGCACATTCATTAAAACGCCTACACATGTACATCTAGGCTCAGAGAAGGTCTACTTGTGTGGATGAAGCCTTACCTCTATGCCCCAGCTTCTAATAGTTGTTCGTATTTGAAGATGTGTGTTTAAAGGTTGAACTTAATTGAGATGAGTCTTTTCTCAACCTAAATTACTATATAAATCACTTTGTATCGTGCTGGTTTTGCTCACACTTTTTCTCCATTGCTTGGTAAGCCCCTCCACGAGTGGATCTAATGTTGACATTTTCTGCAGGTGGGCAGGTTCTACAAATTGCTCGAGCTCAGCTCTCTAACCAAGGACGTTACACCTGCAGAGCGGAAAACCCAGCTGGCTTTCATGAGAAACTGATTAACCTTTTTATTCATGGTAAGAGGATAATAAAGTTCCCTGGAATAAGGCTGGTTGACCTTGCTGTGTAATTGCTTATATACTTATATTAATTGGATTGTCAGATGACAATAAACGTTCTAATTTGCTTTCTACATATTTATTTAGTCCCACCAAGCATCAAAGAACCCCCCAACGGCCAAAAAGAAACTGTCTTACGCCTTGGAGAAACTCTGATATTACAGTGTGAGTCAAATGCTGTGCCGGAACCCTCAGTAACTTGGTATAAGAATGGACAAGTGCTTTTAGATGGTAATGGTGTACTTATTCAAAAAAATGGACAAAAACTGGAGATCCAAGATATCAAGGTAATGAGCCACCAACCTTCCTTTGACTCATTGAATATTGCTAATATAACTGAATCACTTGTATCTGTTATAATGGTTGAGTCACTTGTTATGGTTGACCCTGTCATTGTTGCTTCTGTCACAGACATCAGATAAAGGACTTTATACCTGTAAGGTGACAAATGTCGCCGGAGAAGTTGAATTGACCTTCACAGTGATCATACAGAGTAAGTACAATGGCTGGCCCGGTCACTAACAGAGCATGAGAATAGGGTTACTCATGGAGAATAACCTCACATAGTCATTCAAAGTATTAATATGTTCCTAGTTAATATGTGAAATGTACTGAAGCATAAACCTGCCTGTGTGATTCCCTTTATATTGTTCTTACAATTTAGGGTATAAAAATCTAAGTTACACAACACTCTTGGCTACTCAGGGTAATGGGCATGTGGGCAATATTGTGAGTAAGTTACTCTAATGTGTATATGAATAATGAGAGTAGGTTAATCTGGTTAATGTGTACTTAAGTACTGAGAACAAGTAACTGTGTGTAATGTGTGTGTGAGTAGTGTATGTGTAATGTATACTTGAGTTGGAGCAAGTAACGCTGGATAGTGTGTGTGTGAGTAGTGTATGTGTAGCAGGCAGTGATTGTGTGTTATGATATAGCAGGCAGTGATTGTGTGTTATGATACAGCCGGCAGTGATTATGTGTTATGATATAGCAGGCAGTGATTGTGTGTTATGATACAGCCGGCAGTGATTGTGTGTTATGATACAGCCGGCAGTGATTGTGTGTTATAATACAGCTGGCAGTGATTGTGTGTTATGATACAGCCGGCAGTGATTGTGTGTTATAATACAGCCGGCAGTGATTGTGTGTTATAATACAGCCGGCAGTGATTGTGTATTATGATACAGTCAGCAGTGATTGTGTGTTATGATACAGCCGGCAGTGATTGTGTGTTATGATACAGTCGGCAGTTCTATCTATCTATCTATCTATCTATTTCTACCATTAAATGTTATACAGGGAAAAGGTAGGGTGGGTGGACCTCACTGTGATCCCTCCCCACCCCCGTGGAATAAAATGAAAGCTAAGTGTGTGTGTATATATGAGTCTGTGTGTGTTTATGAATGTGTGTTTGTATTTGAGTCAGGTGGTGCGTGTGTGTATAAATGTCCATGTGTGTTTGCGTATAAGTTTGCGTGTGTATGTCTGTGAATGTTTCCTTGTGTGTACATGAATGTATGTGTGAGTATAAATGTCTATGTCTATGAGTGTGTATATGATTGTGAGTTTGTAATTTCCGTAGCAAAAGTGTGTAGGGAGTGCATAGTGAGACACAAAACAAAATGTATACAGTTTATGAGGAGGGGATATACCAAAATATATTCCACCATGGTAGCCCTCTAACCTAGGTGCACCTTAAGCTAGCAGTGAATATGTTTTATGATACAGCCAGCAGTTATTGTGTGTTATGTGTGTTACTTTAATTTCGAACCACACAAAACAATCTGTGAATGAGTGGGTTTTATGGTTCTGTACTGCTAAGCTAGGCAATAATGCCACAGCTGTGAAACTGTTTATTTGCATATCGGTAACCAGAATCCTTAGCTGCAGTGTGCAATCACACAAAAAGTAAAAATTGTATGGGAAAACATGTCTGATTATACTGGTCTGACTATATAGATGACATTACATATGCCAACAGCAGAGAACTCATATTGCCTTTTGTAACTATTATTTTATGTAGGATATGTGCAGCAAGCCATCAACCTCTCATTCAATAGTTTTCATTTGCATGTGTTGCTTGCTGAACACAGTTCCATAAAAGACTTGTAGGAAAGTATAGCTCCGTAAATCCCAGAGATGCATATGCTTATAGGAAAATAAAGCTTTATTTTCATCTTCAGTTCTCTTACCTTGTTCTTGGACCTGAGAAACAATGTCTCATGTACAAGTTGTTTTTGTTTGAAAAATCCATGCATTTAGAATGTTGCAGTGATCCCTCCTGCGTGATGCGTTACCAGATGCATTCATGCTGTTTACATGCCTGGAATGTCCCTTTAGTTTACAAGCTATCTCCAGATGATGTGCATTTCTGAGTTTGGATCAGCAGCATGATATTTGTGTGACCTTACGTAACATTTCATTTTTTTCTTCCATAAGCCCCTGCATCCATCGCCCATCCGCAAAACGAGACTATACAGCTGATACTTGGGAATTCCATAGTCCTTTCCTGTGAGGTTGAAGGCTCTCCAACTCCCAAAGTAACTTGGCTGAAAGATGGAGAAGTTCTAGGTAAAGCAGTACCCATGCAGGCACCCATAGAGTTGTATCAAGTGTTACTGGTTTGGGTTTTATAATAGCATTCTTGTCACATGGTATACTAGAATATACAGGTATTCATTTATTTATTGGTAAGGGATTGCAAACTGCCACCTTTTTTGCTGTAACCTTTTCAGTTACTTTGGCTTAAAACATGATTTTTTTTTATTGTTAATGCTAAACTATTCCCTATTTAGTGAATAAATACCTTGAGTATTTAAAGGAACACTATATAGCCCTCCTGGCCCCCGCTTGCCCTCTAAATATAGTAAAATCTTACTTCTATTCCAGTCTGCTACTGCTGGCTCTGCCCCTGATCTACCTGCTTGGCTGACATCATCAGAAGTGGTGATCTGAGCCAATCATAATGCTTTCCCATAGGAAAGCATTGGATTGGCTGAGCTTGTCAAGGAGGCAGATCAGGGGCAGTGCTAGCACAAGTCAAACACAGCCCTGGCCAATCAGCATCTCCACATAGAGATGAATTGAATCAATGAATCTCTGTGAGGAAAGTTCAGTGTCTCCATGCAGAGGGTGGAGACACTAGCTGTCAGTTCTGCACAGTGTGCAGCACTGCCCCAGGAAGCACCTCTAGTAGCCATCTGAGGAGTTGCCAGTTGAGGTGTTCCTAGATTGTAATGTAAACACTGCCTTTTCTCTGCAGAAAACTAGCAGGGACTGACTATACTCACCAGAACAACTACATTAAGCTGGTGACTATAGTGTCCATTTAAAAGTGAATTAGACCATACAACTCTCGAGCTCTGCTGCAGGTGGTGGTCACGGGGGAATGGTCGGTCTCTGCTTCTAACTTGGATCTTGGGATATGGTTACTCACAAGAGGAGATAATGGGTGGGGGCATTAGGGTCGGGAAGTGACAAGGAATGGGCTGATACTCACAACGGAAAAAGATACTTAAGCGCCATTGCACACACAGAAGCCCATCTCATACGCATCCACGATGCGGAAGAAGTCCCAGCCCCGACCCTGTAGCACACACGCCCGACTAGACTCGACAGCACCCCTGACCATAAACCATCACCACTCTGATTTCCCTGACTCGATTCGGCAGACCCTCACCACGAGACCAAATAGCCCCCTTTCCTATGACATGGTGTTGTATGACTTAACCTATGCTTCCTTGGGGGGCGAATGTACATAAGTTAGGTTCGCTTTACCTAAACCACACGGACTACGAACACGAGCGCTGCCTGACTCCTGATTGGCCACACGTTGAGAATACACACATGTACATAAATTCTTTGAACTTGTTATAGCTTGGTGTATATTCCCTTCTCTTTTTGCTTACAACATATATACCTGTATCGCCCGCTGTGAATGTGATAAGTAATGTGGTACGTTATGAGCACACACGTATCTGTGTCTACATATATGGATACACTATATTAGGCCGAAGCACTCCCACTGCACCTTTTCACAGGGGATAGATGTCACAATGCATATACACAGCCAAGAACTTGAAACCTCAAACCACTTCATGACATGTTATGTTTGCTTGTATTTCATTGAACCTTGAACCTTAACGTTTATCCTTTTGCTATCTGAAATATTGCATCTCTACCTGGCCTGCGAGCCGACTTGATATCACTGTTACACTTCAATAAACAGATTTTCAAAAAAATAAATAAAAGTGAATTAGATTATTTTTTTCTGCAAGCAAACTCCATTAGCAAGTGTGGGTTTTATTCACTACACAGAGAGTTAAAAGCTGAGACCTTAAAGGGACAATTCCCACCCAAATTCAATATAAAAAAAAAAAAAAAAAAAAATATATATATATATATATATATATAAATAAAATGCAAGAGATGGTCCGCACTCCCGGCATACTGTCCTGAGGAAAGTCCTGATCAGGGACGGAAACGTTGACCATTGGCATCTATTTTTTATTGTTGATGTGAAAATAAAGGTTATATTTTAAACGGAGCCTGAGAGTGCGGACCATCTCTTGCATTTTCTGTATACGTATGACCCGGATCCAGCACCCAGCATGTAAGCTAAATTGCAATTTAAGCCTGCAGTGCAAGGAACTTTGAGATATATTTATATATATAATTTTTTTTTCAAATTACTTTTTAGTAGATATACTCCAATTGAAAACTTGCATTGATTTAGCTATGCTTTTTTTTCATTGGGTGTATATCTTAAAAGCAGCTTGCAAAACCTGCAGAACTATTGTCTACAGCCTTTGCAAGATCTCCCCCTCTTACTCCGCCCAGACTTGTTGTGGCTGTCCAATCATAGACTTCCCAGTGCAGTTAAAAGCTAAAGTGCTTTAAGGGCCTGGAGTGTCCCTTTAAATAACTGTATTTACTAGTTTTCCCATGTCCTTTGTATATATAGTGGCTTTTATTTTTAAAACAAAAACCTTGTTTTTCAGAGCGTGCCACTGAGTGGGGTGTGATCGCAAGGGGCAGCCGACTGCAGATCAACAGAGTACAGGCGTCGCACGCTGGACAGTACACCTGTGTAGCGCAAAATCATCTGTCTGAGGCGCGCAAACATTTTCTCCTGCTGGTACAAGGTAAATCAGATTCACGCACAGCTATGGACTAAAATGTGTATTGTTTGGACTTTAAAGTGCATTCAAAGTAAGTTTTCAAAATTACACTGACATATCTGGGTTGAACGCAGAATAGCTTAGAATGTTTCCAATTTGGATATTTTCGCCCACATTTACTTTGAATTTACATTGAATTCCCAACCTTTTACTCTTATAATAACTCAGGCCGTAACTGAAGGATGAATTCTCATGGTCATACAGGAGGCAGAACCAAATAATTTGAAACCCCTTGCACATGTTAACCCCTTCACCTCCAACAAGCTATACACACAGGCTTTGTGTCATTTTGGATTAAAGGATCACTATAGGGTCAGGAACACAAACATGTATTCCTGACCCTATAGTGCTAAACCCACCATTTAGGTGGCTTGGCCCCCCTCACCCCCCTATAAAAGTTTAAAACTTGCCTTATTTCAAGCGTCATGTGGGTCTGCCGGTGCTGACTCCGCCCCATTTGTGACATCATCAAAATGGCAGCTAATCCGATTTTAGCCAATCCAATGCTTTCCCTATGGCAAAGCATTGGATTGGCTAAAATTGGCACGTGGGCGGGGCCAAATGTTGTTTTGGCCAATCAGGACCTCATCATAGAGATGCATTGAATCAAAAAAATCAATTTAAAAAAATGTAAAAAACATTCTGCGTCGCCATGCAGCGCATGGGGACGCTGAATGGCAGGGCTGCTTACTGTGCAGCCCTGAGCCAGGAAGCCCCAGCAGTGGCCACTTGGAGGTGTCCCTAGGGGCAATGTAAACGCTTTGAAAAGGCAGTGTTTACATGAAAATGCCTGAAGGGAACTATTATACTCACCAGAACAACTACGCTGTAGTTGTTCTGGTGACTATAGTGTCCCTTTAAATTGTTACATCAATGGAAATTATATTAGCAAAGCTTCCGATTTGGTTTCTGTTTCTATTTTGGCCTAAAATTTGAAATTCACTGTGAATTACTGACATTTCACACATTAGTCACTAACCTGGAGGGTGTTTACACTATGATGACATTCTGGGAATTTTGCCTTCCCAAAAATTCTAGCAGATAGCATGCATTTAAACACAAGCAGGATATTTGCCATTTTGTCCTATTTGTCATTCTACAGTAATCTTCCATAAAACTCTAAAGTATTGCAAGAAAATGAATACCATATAGTTTCTAAACTTCATATCAGTTGTGTGAAAAAATGAACAAATAGATGAAAAACAAATATTCTTTAAATTTAAATATGCATGAGATCACTGTTTTGTCATAATGTGATGCATGTTTCTGTGATTTTCCTTTCCTTAATATATATTTACCTGGTTTCATTGTCCATTTTTGACTAGTGGCTCCCAGGATCCTTGGTTCAGAGATACCCAGTGAACGCATTATACAGGAAAAGCGAGAAGTTTCTCTGGAGTGTAAAGCGGAGGGCACACCAGCCCCCCAAATTTTGTGGCTCAAGGATGGAAAACCTCTGGAATTGATCCTAAATGAAAATATTCAGTAAGAATTTCCACGGTTATAGGGATGAAAGCTCAACTATACAGGGAGAGCCGTGTGTGATATTGGCTAGACTGGCATGGAATTACAAGCCAGAAAGTTGTATTTTAAGGCTAGGGCTTATTCACTAAACAGTGCATTGCTTCCCTTACCCATGTGCTGTATACAGTACATTTTAAAAAAGGTAACAATACAACAGAATCTTACCTTATTTATGTAACTGCTTTTAGTGTACTCTTATACATTGGGGTCATAATGTTTTTGCCTTTTGTGTAATACACTAGAAAAATCCACCTTTCCCCAATAGTTTTTTCCTCTTTTTTTTTCCCTCTGATAATTTTACCATGCACAAAACAAGACAGACAGTATTACTAGGAAAATAAAGATGCATTCCTAATTTTAAGGATTATTTTTAAACAAGCGCACATAGCAAAGCTGCTTAATTGTCACAAAAACCCGCCACACTTTTGCACACTGGAAACGACAAATTTGGGACCAAAAAACAGAACAAAATGGAATGGAGAAATTAATTGGTGGAAGGTACAGTAAGGGGTATAGGAATAAAGAGACGCAAATAGCAAAACCTCCTATCACTCTCAGCTAGGTTTTGCAGCCAAAACCTCTCAAAAAAATTTAAAATGCTGTTTTCAGTCAGTTTCCCAGTATGCTAGCTCGGCCAGGACACGTTTGTTATCATTATTGGTTTTATTTAAAATATGTTTTCAGCAGCGCTGTATAATGGGTAAGACAAGATGGACACACAGTTTATCTTATTTAGTGGGATGTTAAAGGGTTAGTCCAAGCACCAGAAATGCTGCACATACATAGTTTAACCCCTTTGCTGCTGGTGGTGTTCCACCTCAGACAGAGTCATTGGGAATCATTAGCCAGCCTGGAATATGAGTTTTGGACTGACTAATGTCAATTCTGTGTATATTTCTATTTGCAGAAGGTCATTCATGGGCTTAGAGTGCCCATGTGATGCTTTCAACAAGTAAATGACTGTCAGTATCGGCATCAGGCTTCTAAAGCTATATATTATCTATATAACCCCAATATGAGCTCTGTTCTCTACTATGAAATTAGTGCCTTATCACAAATACATGATGTCAATGTTTAATTGAACCCTCTCTTCCCATCAGAATCTCTCCAGATGGAAGTATGTTACTATTAAAGCGAGTGCAAGATTCTGACTCTGGACAATATACCTGTATAGCACGTAACGGCGCTGGAGAAGACACCAAAGTATTTGTTTTGAACATTTTGGGTAGGTACAAATGAAAAAGCTCTGGTCTTTTTTTGAACATTTCTTTTTTTAAATTAATTATGTTAATAATTAAGTATTTCTAAGTTACAAATACTAGTGTCTTAGAAACAAACTTTAATACTTTAATTTACAAACATTTCTGGGTGCAAAGCCAAGATATTGGAGAAAAACAGAAAAGACCTGCAAGGCGAATGCATGATCTAGGCCAGGCGTATGCAACCTTTGGTACTCCAGATGTGAACTACATCTACCCTGATTCTTTCCTTCACTGTGACCAACTTTCAAGATATTTTTGGTTTAGATCAGTATTCATCAAAATCTATAAGTAGACATTAAATAAATACATCACAGTCATGTCAAATCTACTGAGGAGGGCTGTTATAAAGGGCAATGCAGTTGCATGTTGAAAGGTGCTTGGGTTGTACTGGTTATGAAATAACGCATTATATGAGCAACCTGTCATCCTGCCATGTGTGTGCACTTTTTTATCGAATGGAAAAGTCAACTGGGACACACATTTAGTCATTCAGCATGCTACAGTCTTTTCAAAGAAAATGTCCGGTGTTGCGGCTGACACATTCCATACATATTTCAGGGTCCCTAAACGAGAACTCAGGCCTGCCAAAAATCTTATTTACTGGTGGAACAAGTTGAAGTTCCTTTGCCTTAAACTAACCATTTATAAATGGAACAAGTTAAAGTTGCTTTGCCCTCAAACCATTTAAAAATGTTAAAAGGAATAATCAAGAATGGATTACCAGTTGTTTTCAAAAATAGCTCTTGGAAAGACAAGGGTTTTTAGATACAACACAAGACCCCCCATTTACCAAAGTTTAGAAAAGGACTATCATCGATTCATACCCACTTGCCTTGTGTATAGTAGCCCAAGACGCAGGCAGTGATTTAACTAAGGAGCCAGCATTACCCACGCCCCTATGTTCAGATAGCTGGCTGCTAGGCTCTGTAAATGGAGCATGTTGCAGAGGTCCGTTCACAATAGGATACATTCATAATATGATGCAGAGACAACCAGGAGAAAAACATTGCAGGGCTCCAGAATGTCTTTTAATGAATCTTGGATTCATCTGCAATCTGCAAAGTCTAAAGCTTTGGATGGCATTCTGCAAAGTAGAATTCAGGAACTGAAATACACAAATCTGGAACAGAGACACAAATATAAGCACAACAATAACACAAAAACAAAAGGAAACTGCATTAAGTGCTGGGAAAAGAGCAATCAAACATTAGGAAATAAACGTGAAAAGGGAATTTTTAACCAGTCTCCTGGGAGAAAAAACAGGTGCTGAGAATTTCAATTAGCAATTTGATCAGGTGACCTCTCTCAATAAGAGGAAACACAAACAAGTTATATTAATGAATCTGGCTGGGAAAAGCCATCATCTCGAGTACCCTCAGATGGATCTCTTGAATACAAATAATAACCAAAAGAAAAAAAAAACAATAATTAAAAAGAAATTAAATAAGGAACAGTTGCAAACCTGACACTAGCTCTAGCCTTCCTGTCCAATGGCCAAATTGTCCTCTAGGAATGAGAAGCTTTGAAGGTCCGTAGCCACCTATCCCTTAATTGTTAATTAATATAGTAACAAACACATTGTAATAAATATTTAAAGAATGGCCTTCAAATACTCATGTTAAAATAAAAAAATAAAAAAGTATCCCCAAGTACAACTATTTTTATAGTGCCACCATATTCAGCAGAATTGCACAACACAAAGAACAGAGACAAACAATTCTAACAAAAATTATTTGACATACAGGAACAGTAGGTGAAGAGGATTTAATGCTATAAATTTACTGGCACTTTGGTCAATTACCATTTAAGAAAGATTTGACTTTCTTTGTAGAAGTTGTTTATTTAAATTTTTATTTTATTTTATTTAATTTTTTTTATGGCCAGGAATGAACTAATTCCAGTTTAGTATAAAATTCTCAAAAAATGTAAGCACCTGAAATAAGGAGCAATGACAATATAAGGGGAACTGTCACTTCTCTGAAAAATACACCATTGAATAAACATTGGCAATCACCTATAAATTGAGTTAACTGTTTCTTTAATGCATGATTTATCATGTGACGTTTTCATTTCTCTTCCCTCACATACTGTGTTAAATGACAGAAAATTGCAGGGCTTATAACTGTGATTGACAGAGAGCAAGGATGGGGGCATTGTTTTCCAGGATAGAACTAAGTACAGTGATGTGGATTCTATATTTTATTTGTGTTTATTTTTCAGAACTTATAAACATATTAGTTGAATGTAGGGACAATTCAAGAATGAAGAAGTTTTGGTGTAAAAATCATTCCTCTGAAGTTTCACTGCTTAATTATTTGCTATTTAGGAGTTAAATCACTTTTGTTTCTGTTTATGCAGCCCTAGTCACACCTCTCCTGCCTGTGACTCAAAACAGTTTGCATGAAAAAAAAGGTTTCATTTTCAATCAGATGTAACGTACTTGTTCTAAATTCTATCTCCTGCTCTATAAATTGAACTGTAATCACACACATGAGGCTACTGCATGATCTAGCAGGCTATTAACAGAGCAGGAGATAAGAAATTCTAAATGAAACAAAATTTGCAATAAAGGAAGTGTAAACATTAATTCTCACTTTACAGGAAGCGTTTAGGAGGGCTGCTCAGTTCCTTGCAGGGAGGTGTTACCAGGGCTACAAAAAAACAAAGTGATTTAACTGATAAATGACAGAGAATTGAGCAGTGAGACTTTGCAGGGTCATGATCTGTTCACCAAAACTGCTTAATTAAGTTGTTTTGGTGACTACAGTGTCCCTTTAAATAATAGTAAGTTATGTGTCTGTGCTTGGATACATGTAAGCATCGATGTTGCTTATTCTCTGTGATCTACTTACACCAAGAATAGTTCAAGCTTTGGCTTTGAAAAAAGTTACACTCTAGATGCTTCCGTCCCCAGTTCCTCCTGTGTTTGAATCAAGTTCTAATGTTTCGGAGACCCTCAGCAGTGTCCCAGGGGGGCAAGTGACCTTGGAGTGCCATGCCAGTGGCTCTCTTCCCATGCAACTTACCTGGCTGAAGAACGGCATTCAACTTCCTACCTCGCGCTTTATCAGGATTTCCTCTGGAGGGCGCATTCTCCGGTAAGTGACATTGATAAATATGATTTTCATTTGAGACGTGTCACGTTTTTTCAGCTTCTATGATGTGATCTCACAAATGTTTTAAAATAACTTAACAATTGCTTTTATTTACAAAGTGGTCCCACTACATGGCTATGACCTCAGCTAATCTAATGATTCTAACGATTTGCACCCTTTTTTTTATCCTGTTGTTCTCTTCTAGTATATCCCAGTTACAAGCCTCAGATTCAGGAACGTACACTTGTGTGGCAACGAGCCAGGCCGGGATTGCAGAGAAGAGCTACATCTTGCATGTTGAAAGTATGTACCAGACCACAGCACCAGCAGGGCTGGGCACAGGGATATGGTGTACATATATAGAAAATGCAGATAGGACATGAAGAGGTCTTTGATAATCTTGCTGCACCTTACACTGACTGACTAAATATGTGAGGTTCCTCTTTGTAGGTCTTCCAGTGGTGGAGAGATCTGAGAGCACAGAGGAGGTGACAGCCCTCAAAGGAGCATCAGTGACCTTTACCTGTGAAGCCCATGGGACCCCACTGCCCTCACTATCCTGGGAGAAAGATGGAGAGCCACTAAACCTGCAGAGTAACATGCTGCCCAATGGCTTAGGAAGCCGACTTTACCTGGAGTCTGCCCATGCTGCGGATTCTGGCCTTTACTCCTGTGTAGCTCAAAGCACAGCTGGGAGAGTCAGCAAGCACTTCAGTCTCTCGGTTCTCGGTATGTTCCTACCATATGAATCATAAGACATTGTAGAACTCACAGGCCTGGTTTGCAAACCTGGTGGGTACAGTTTTATGGAGATCTGCTCCATTGATACTTGACTAAGGGACATCATTGCTTAATCCATGGGGATTGCGTGTGCAAGATAAATGTTTCTCCTGTATGTGTGATAATGAGTTAATGCGGTCATTCATGCATAATCCCTTCCCTGACTGCAGGTGACTCCTTCAATCTGAATTTGACACGTTTAGCCTGAAATTGAAAAAGTCATATCTATCACTACATCATGCCATACCGTGTGTGCTCGGCTTACATGGATATTTCTAGTATTGTATTGAACATCTTGGCCAATGCTTTTAAACTGGATATTTCACTAAAGGCACACCTAAGCATTAAAACTAACACATCTTAACATAGTGGTTTTGGTGTATATATGCTCATCCCTTTTCTTGCGCAATGTAAAATATTGCCGTTAGTGAAAACAGACAAACAGACAGCCACTGGAGGCACCTGGTACAAAAGACCCTAGATGTTCAAATCTACACATTTTGCATCATCACAGACAGCGTGGTGCCGAATGGGGCTAAGTCTTCATATACAGAATTGTTTTTCTCATAGTGAAGTGTATCTAAACATATTCCCTGTTAAGATGTTTTCCAGAAAGGTGGTAAATAGCAGCTCACTATAACTGAGCAATGAACAAGTTATGTTTGTAAGCAAAGACAGTAACAAGAAAACCAGTGGAGAAACAAAGAGAGATAGAATAAAGAACTTTTTTATTAAAGGGTTATAAGGTGTACATGAATTAGTAAGAAACATGGATGAGCTAAACACCGATTAAAGTTTTCAATATTTCTGTTAAGTTGTGAGATGCATGCAGGGTTATTCAGTAATGTGAGATTCCAGGTGAATTCAAAGTGAATTTCAAATTTAGGACCAAAGTAGCTGAATTGGAAACATTCTCTAAATCAGCAACTTTGGCCTTAAAAATTTGCTTTGAATTCTCACTCTAGTGAATAACCCTATAAGCCTGTTGTGCTTTCAATTCAGCTACTCTGGCCTTGAATTTGAAATAAACTTTCAATTCTCTCTTTAGTAAATAACCCTGTTAGGATTTGTTGGGGTTAGAGGATAATTAGGCTTAGAGCCTTCTTGTGTATGTAGGGCTGGGTGACTATCCATGTTAGTTACAGAGTGCCTTTATTCAAGCCGAGAGTGATGAGAGTTGCAATCCACAGCATCTCTGTTATCTACAAGGATTATAGGATACACTGCTGCTGCTTTACGTGTTAAAACTTCTGATGATAAAAAAATGAGCAGCCACTAAAGCAGACAATAATGATCTTGAATGGGAATATTGTGTTCTGGGGTCCTCCAGATATTACTGGACTACAGTTCCCACAATGCTCTGCAAACCTATATCTGGGAGTGAAACATGGGAGTTGTTGTAAAAGAATAACTTTAGGACCACAGTTTGGAGGACTTGTTCTAAACAATATGTAAAGATAATGGATGTTAAAATGTGTCATTAACAGTGTTTTAGAAACTGCAGGATCTGTTTAAAAAAAAAACCAC
Organism: Pelobates cultripes; assembly: GCA_933207985.1. Taxonomy (NCBI): domain Eukaryota; kingdom Metazoa; phylum Chordata; class Amphibia; order Anura; family Pelobatidae; genus Pelobates; species Pelobates cultripes. Next base: position 115,837,492 of record OW240920.1, read on the forward strand.
ACACACAAAAACGAACACAACATGGGGAGGCAGTTTTGTGATCTATTGCTTAATTTAATATATTTTTTTTAGCTGATTGATTTACTCTAAACTAGTTATTATTTCCAAAAATAATTGACAGTTCTATTGGTAGCAAACTCTGTTTCTGTGTTCTAGAACCTCCACAAATTGAAGGCCCAGCTATACCAGCAGAAGTCTCGGTTCTTCCTGATGGACAGCTAGAGTTGCAGTGCAATGCTGCTGGTGTCCCTATTCCAGACATCACATGGGAGAAGGACGGACGACCCTTATCCAGACCTGCCCTGCTCTCTAGAAACGGGACTGTCCTCAGGATTGAGAGAGTAAAGGTATGTCGACTGACCTCAAAGCTGCATCTGTTTTGTCTTACCCTCCTTGGCAGGTGAGAGTCACGACTACATTTTGGCACAAGTAACATCCTACCCACTGCTGTAAGCTGTCAACCCTAATCAGTTAACAAGGAGGAAATGCACAAAAGGCTCTGGAAACTACCAGTTAATGGAGTTATGGTGCAGTCAAGCAGAGAATTGGGCACAGCAGTAGGATGTTCGGCCAAGTTCAAAGTGGAAATAAGGAGAATCTTTCAGAAACATTAATTATGATTCTGACAGTGTTAAAGGACCACTATAGTGCCAGGAAAACATACTCGTTTTCCTGGCACTATAGTGCCCTGAGGGTGCCCCCACCCTCAGGGACTCCCTCCCGCCCGGCTCTGGAAGGGGGAAAGGGGTAAAAACTTACCTTTTTCCAGCGCTGGGCGGAGAGCTCTCCTCCTCCGATCCTCCTCTTCTCCTCCCTGTCGGCTGAATGCGCACGCGCGGCAAGAGCTGCGCGCGCATTCAGCCGGTCACATAGGAAAGCATTCATAATGCTTTCCTATAGACGCTGGCGTGCTCTCACTGTGAAAATCACAGTGAGAAGCACGCAAGCGCCTCTAGTGGCTGTCAATGAGACAGCCACTAGAGGATTAGGGGGAAGGCTTAACCCATTCATAATTATAGCAGTTTCTTTGAAACTGCTATAATTATGAAAAAATGGGTTAACCCTAGAAGGACCTGGCACCCAGACCACTTCATTAAGCTGAAGTGATCTGGGTGCCTAGAGTGGTCCTTTAATAATGATGTGCTGGAGCTGGTAGAGAAGGCTTGGGCATAGTTTAACTTGAATAGCTTTATTTTTCTCTTTCTCACTATAAGATGATTACATTGTGTCTTATTGATTTACCGTAGGCAGAGGATGGAGGTATCTATGTTTGTTTGGCAACCAACAATGCCGGAAGAGACTCAAGGGCCACATGGGTGCGGATGAAAGGTGAATTTTTTTCTCTTGGTTTTGTATTCTTCTATAAGATCAAATGATCTTCTTCAGTTGTAGAATTCAACCCACGAACCTTTGATTTTTGATAATTTTGGACATAGCACTTAACTAGTTTTAATGAAGAATAAGACTAACATTTGTAGCCATGCAACGTGTATGGATTAAATTAATATTTTTGGAAATTAAAACCCCTTCTCTACCTCTCCCTAACAGAGTTAATTTTAAAGCCCTTGTTTTTTTTTCTGAAAAAAACCCCAAACCGTATTTAACCACTTATAGTGTTTTCATTTGATCATTCTAATAAATTGAATCTTCCTTCTTCCAGTGCCCCCAAGTGTTATTGGAACCAGTGAGCCCCGTTCCCTCTCAGTATCCGTCGGAGGTCAGCTGGTGCTTGAATGTAGGGTGGAGGCAGATCCTGTCCCTACTATTCTTTGGTTCCGAGGAGATTCTCCCCTACAGGTAATGAAACAACTACATATTTTTAGATAAAGCAATTAATTTTGTATTTCTCCACATAATAAACCTGAAGATTTCCTCTTTAGTTAAAATTATTCCCCCCAACCCCCTAATTATTTTGTCTCTAATTATGTCTTCAATCTTGCTCCCTCCATGACAGACGGACGGACGGGTGCAGATTTTGTCCAAGGGTCGGTTTGTGCAGATTTACAACATTAGGGCATCCGATAGTGGTGAATATACCTGTATAGCCACCAACCCTGCAGGCAAAGCTAGTCTACACTTCATTGTGGAAATGCAAAGTGAGTACAAAAAGGCCCTTCAATCCACAGTGCCTTTTCTCCTTCTCCATCCCCAAATAAAATAAACTGACCCTTTTCAGTTTTGTGCCATATATAATGGAGTTTGTAAACATGAAATACTCATGCTCAGGTGGATAACATCTGGCTAGGTATCATGGTAACTGTGTTTTAGGCTGCCACCTGTGTAGACCAGAGCAGGGGTTCTATTTACTAAAACATGGCTGCTGAAGCATCATGGGAAACATAGCAGAGAGGGAATGTCAGAAGACATTATGAGAAAAATATCCCAAAACATGTGAAGTACCAAAACATAGCATACAGCATCTAAAGCAGGGATAGGCAACCTTTGGCACTCCAGATGTTGTGGACTACATCCCCCATAATTACACCCATAATTCTGGCAAAGCATTATGGGAGGTGTAGTCCAAAACATCTGCAGTGCCGATGGTTGCCTATGCCTGATCTAGAGTGACTAATTAAGCCGTTGCTAATTGTTTGCTTAGACTTAGCCTGCTATCTCTGCAGGTAAAATTTGAGCACTCAGTGAAACAACTCACTTGTCACTCATGCAGTTCAGTTTGCAATCTGTACTATTTAATATAACCAATATCAAACTGAATTAAGAGGCTAATTTCAGAACACAGGACAGGCTTGATACCTGTTATTGCTGGGCAGGAGGCTCAAAAGTAAGACTGTCCTGGAAACAAAGGGACAGATGGCACCTATACAGTGTATAATAAGTAGACATTTTGACTGCTTGTTCGCCTATTGTTTTCAGTCATTGTCTGTTCTCTCCTGCATTGTCAAGGCTGCTCCCTTACTCCTAATTTTGTTCTTCTAGTTGCGCCAATGATTCACCCGGGGCCTTCGGTTGTAAGCGCGTCTGTTAATCAGACGGCTGTGTTATCTTGTAGAATGGAGGGAATCCCTACACCCACTGTAACATGGAGAAAAGATGGAATCCCGCTGTCTGTAGAAATGTCCAGGTAAAGAAATATCTGCTTTCTGCAGGTCTCCATTTGTAAAGCCAATCCCCGATATGCACAGAATTGCTAACTGATCATCTAACTTTCTACTCCAGGTTGGAGTTTCTCACAGATGGTTCCCTGCGTATAGCTCAAGCACTCCTGCAGGATTCTGGGTATTATCTCTGCGCAGTCTCCAATTCGGCAGGATTGGCTAGACGTGGCATTGAGCTGAGAGTTTTTGGTAAGAAGGGGTTTTTTTTTCCTCTGGTGCTAAATGCTAATGCACATCAGCAAATTACAATATCTCATACTAGGCAAAAAAAAAAAAATTAGATAGCTGTTCTCTCCAAAAGGTTAACAAAATGAAAATGTGCAGGTTCTAGATTTGTAGATGAGAGTAAGTAGTATGCTAACAAAAATGACTTCTCTTATTATGAGCTTTTATCAGCCATACTGTGCATTACATGACACAGTAAGGATGATATAGTGATCCTTTAAACAATTTTATCTCTTGCTCTGTAAATTGAACTTTAATCACATACAGGAGGCTCTTGCAGGGTCTAGCAATCTATTAACATAGCAGGGAATAAGGAAAACTAAATTAAAGAGAACTTGTAATAAAGAAAGGATAAACTTTAGATGACTCTTATAGGAAGTGTTTAGGAAGGCTGTGCAAGTCACATGCAGGGAGGTGTGACTAGCGTTCATAAACAAAATTATTTAACTCCTACATGGCAGAGAATTAAACAGCGAGGCTGCAGGGGCATGTTCTATACACCAAAACTGCTTCATTAAGCTAAAGTTGTTTTGGTAACTATAGTGTTCCTTTAAATAATGGGACACCTTCTGATAGCTGGTGGTAGTAGTTACCTCCTGAAATAAATGTTATTTTTTTATTGTAAAGGGTGACACTACTGTTTTTATAATTTATTTTTATAGTCTTAAAGTTGTGGTTGGAGGAAAATATAGAAAAGTGAAAAAAACATACATTTCTAAAAGGGGGTTTCTATATAGTCATATATTTTGGATATAACATGTATTTGTGCTATAGGGAATCAGAATTCTTGGGTAGAAATAGCCTAGCAGGAAATATTGGTTAAGCTGGAGAATTATCCAGATGTTTTTCCGCTTAAACAAATAGTTTCTAAAGTATACTTATAGTAAAAAAAATGGCAATGTCGCACCACTGCAGCTGATATAAACAAACAAAATATTAGCATGTACAAATGTTCTTGTCTGACCTCTGCATCCTAACAGTTAATGGAGGCTTTTCTGAATGGCAAGAGTGGAGTCACTGCACAAGGACTTGCGGGCAGGGAGTGCAAGAGAGGATTCGAACGTGTACCAATCCACCTCCCACTAATGGAGGCAGACCCTGTATGGGAAGAGACGTTGATGTGAGGTCATGCCAGTTACCTCCCTGCCCAGGTATACTACACTTTTAGTTCTTGCTTGTGATTGGGAATTAATGATTAGGCCAATGATGTCCGACACTGACATCACTGATGTCCTAAAAACCTCTACATTAATTCTAATCCTTTTCCGAATAAAGCTAAATATTATATCTGGCAACAAAGTAGCATTGTTTGCCAACTTTAAACTGTGGGATTTTATAGACCATGAAAAAGTTGCAGTGAATCACAAATCTGGTTTATTTTTCTTCCTTCAAGAGAAACACAGACACTCTACTTTCAAATAGAACAGAAGAAAAATCTTGTGAATTAGTGTGGTTTAAATTCCAAAGTCAATCTCATCGCAATATTGTGTTAATGCACCACTTACAACAACATTGCTAACCTAAGATTATCGTTAGTGAGAATGTTAAATTAATTTCAGGGTTATGTGGCAATAAGTGGTAAGATTAAGTTCTGGGTGGTTAGGGTATGGTTACATACCCTAACATATAAAATGATTTTGTATGGTTGTTATTGTATTATAAGTTAAGTCTTATCTGTTTCATTCCCTCACTGGAGTTAGTGTCTCTTACAATTCACTCTCTGCTCACAGTGGATGGCGCTTGGACAAATTGGGGGAGCTGGTCTCTGTGTTCGGCTACCTGTGGGGAAGGTGTTCGTCAGCGGACCCGATCTTGCTTTTCTCCTCCACCACAGAATGGAGGAAAAGCCTGTGCTGGAAAAGACTTGGAAACAGAGCCTTGTCAGCTGCTGCCATGTCAAGGTAATATTTCCAGGAAGACGATCATCAAGTACTTATATTACTATACATCCCATATTTGTTGTAATGTTCTCTCTTACTATACAGTATTACAGTTAATGTCTATATGTGTCCATAATAAAGGAGAGAGGGATCCAGCTTCCTAAATTTCTTTCTGCTAGCTCCAAAATTTTGTGAGCATGTTCTATAGTTTTATATGGATTTATCTCTTCCTTGGCTCCTACTGAAAATTCCTTCAAGCCTTTAATAAACTCTTTATAAACAACTCTTTTTTTACAATAATTTTAAATGTTCTCTCTTTTTTGTTTTATCGTGCTCCAGTTTTCCCTTCTCGCGTACGAGCAAGTCTAATTGGAATAATTAATGACAAGGATTTTGGGATCTCCTCGCTTAGTGCCAACATGACCGAAGACCCGTTGTCTCGCACCACTTACATCACCAGCAGCATTGAGAATATCCCACCCACAGTGGGTAGGTGTCAACATTTTCTTTTTGTGACAATTATATTTAAGGGCTGTTAAGGGATTATATTCAAGAATTAAAGGTAGGCAGACAATGTAATAGAGCAGCAGGAAATGCTAGCAGAATGCTTGGTTGTATAGGGAGAGGCATTAGTAGTAGAAAGAGGGAAGTGCTCATGCCATTGTACAGAACACTGGTGAGACCTCACTTGGAGTATTGTACACAGTACTGGAGACCGTATCTTCAGAAGGATATTGATACCTTAGAGAGGGTTCAGAGAAGGGCTACTAAACTGGTTCATGGATTGCGGGATAAAACTTACCAGGAAAGGTTAAAGGATCTTAACATGTATAGCTTGGAGGAAAGACGAGACAGGGGGGATATGATAGAAACATTTAAATATATAAAGGGAATCAACACAGTAAAGGAGGAGACTATATTTAAAAGAAGAAAAACTACCACAACAAGAGGACATAGTCTTAAATTAGAGGGACAAAGGTTTAAAAATAATATCAGGAAGTATTACTTTACTGAGAGGGTAGTGGATGCATGGAATAGCCTTCCAGCTGAAGTGGTAGAGGTTAACACAGTAAAGGAGTTTAAGCATGCGTGGGATAGGCATAAGGCTATCCTAACTATAAGATAAGGCTAGGGACTAATGAAAGTTTTTAGAAAATTGGGCAGACTAGATGGGCCGAATGGTTCTTATCTGCCGTCACATTCTATGTTTCTATTAGTAGGAATCAACATGGTTTTATAAAAGACATCTTATGCCAAATTAACTTAATTGTGTTCTATGAAGAAGTTAGTAAAAATCTAGATTGAGTTGATCCAGTAGATGTGATCTTCTTGGATAATGCAAAGGCATTTTATACAGTTCCACACAAAAAGTTACTATTAAAGGACTACTGTAGGCACCCAGACCACTTCAGCTTAATGAAGTGGTCTGGGTGCCAGGTCCATCTAGGGTTAACCCTGCATGCTGTAAACATAGAAGTTTCAGAGAAACTGCTATGTTTACTTTAGGGTTAATCCAGCCTCAAGCGGCTGTCTCTTGCCGCGCATGCGCATTCAGCCGATGACATCAGAAGAGGGAGGAGAGTCCCCAGCGCCGAGGGAGCCCGGCACTGGAGAAGGGTGAGTGTTTAACCCCCTTCAGCCCGGCGTTTGTTTTCCTGGCACTATAGTGGTCCTTTAAAGCTGAAATCACTTGGTTTAGATGAGAGAGCATTTGTAAATGGAAAATTTCCAAATTAGACAAAAGTGCTAAGTGAGTGCTTCATGCTTCTGACCTGGGTCCTCGTTTCTTTAATCTGTTTAAAATGATCTTGAAGTGGGCATTGAAAGTAAATTGTCAGTATCTACAGATGACACAAAACTAGGTTAGATAATATACTCTGAACATGATATAACTTCTCTACAAAATGATTTGGATAAACTGGGGGACAGGGTAAGCAAGTGGCAAATGAAATTACAAAACTGAAACTAAAAAAGCCAAATGTAAAAAAAAAAAAAAATTTAAAAATCTCCAACTCAAGTTATTGTTCCGTTATCGTTTTTTTTTTGGGGGGGGCTTAGACGTTTACTTCCATTTTCAGTTGTCCATGATTCATCGTGAGTGAATAACCCAGATGGCCACATCGTGCTAGTTATGCTGAGGACCCAAAAGCAACATTCTAAAAACATACAAAAAAAAATAAATGGTTTGCAAAATACGACGGTGATTACATCATCTGACACCTTATTAAATAAGAAAACTCCTATTGTTTCCTTGTTCAGGGTGTGGTGCGTGTGATCCCTGTCTGCATCAAACATTTATTTCATTTTAGTATTGGAGATTCCCTGTCTAGTGTTTCTCAATCATGACAATGTGACTAGTCAGTACTGGTTCATGTAATAAGACACAACGCAGCCTAAAAGGAAACAAAATATATAAAATAGTATGTCACCACTCTATGTACAAACACCCTTAGTGAATTACATTGTGTCATTAAACTCAGTAGAAACAAACACCTTCTGCAGCTATATATTATTCCTCAAGCACCCTCCCTTTCTCATGGTTAATTGTGCATTGTGTCTGTAGGGAAAATCACAGGAAGGGGCTACATATGTGGTGCTTCTTAGTGACCCATCAAGCTCAGCCAGAACATGCATTGTCCCCCTGATTATGTGTGGTTGTTATACTGCTTACACCAATTCAAAGTAAGGTTTTCCCTAAATGTACATTTTTCAGCTCCCTTTAGCTCCCGAGTGGCGTCAACTCCCGAGTGGAGCGGAATGCGCATGCGTGGCAAGTGCCGTACGCACATTCAAACAGTCCATAGGAAAGCATTTCTCAATGCTTTCATATGGACGTTCTGCACGCTGGATGCGAAATTCGCATCCAGCGGCGCAGATGCGCCTCTAGCAGCTGCAAGGAAGACAGCCACTAGAGATTGGATTAACCCTGCTATGTAAACATAGCAGTTTCTCTGAAACTGCTATGTTTACATCTGAAGGGTTAAAACCTGAGGGACCTGGCACCCAGACCACTTCATTGAGCTGAAGTGGTCTGGGAGACTATAGTGTCCCTTTAATGTGGTTGTCACCAAGAATATTATTCTTTATTGCGGTCAACATAGCTAACCTCTAATCCATATTATAGAGAACACATGGAAAATGTATTGAAGATAGTACAGGACGTTATAGTTAGGCATCATTGCAATCCAAAGAAAAGAAATCCAGGACTAACGAGTTTGTGGCGAGTATCAAAAGCAAGTTCAGGGCCACCTGTATAATGTGAGGAGTAACAGAAGGGACTGATCCCAAAAAATCTAGAATTTGGTCAACAAGACTCTTTTACAGCAAGAACCATCCAGAAAAGCTTGTCGCTATAGTCATAAAATGTAGTTTTATTTATGACATTAAACATGTTTTTAAATTTGGGCATTTGTAAAACTTTCATTTGAAAAAAAGCTAATTCTTTCATGGCTGTCAGGAGGTGCAGGGAAGGTGACTTTATTCTGTTGGGTGTTAGGCACATATTTTCTGTCTTAGAAAAGAACAAGACACAATGAATGTCATAACATTGTATTCACTCATTCTCTCTATTTCCCCGTAGGACCTCTTATGAAGGTGCTCATTTCAGTGATTGCTCCCCTGTATTGGACTGCGGCTTTTCCCCAAGATGATGCAACCAATGGTTTTTCATTAACAAAAGGGGTCTTCCGTAAAGAATCTCAGGTGGAATTTGCTACAGGTGAAAAAAATTACAAAATTGTATCCTATGTATGTGAAATGCGCTGGAAATTCTTGCCATCTCACCACACACTTAAATAATGACTTACCAAACCCACTGTTTAGGTCATTGTTATCTGTTAACACCATACTGTCTTTCAGGTGAGCTATTACGAATCACACACATTGCCCGGGGACTGGACACAGAAGGAACTCTGTGGTTTGATATTGTCATCAATGGATTTGTGCCAGAATCTGTGATTTCTTCTGATGTGATCCTCCAGGTATATTTTATGCTGTCGTTTATACACCATGCTGAGGGAGTTGTTTGGGGGGGGGGTTTCCAACCAGATCTAGTGCAAGGTTCTCATTTACTCTGTTTCTTCGGAGTCTAGTAATACCAGAGATAATTTTGCTCCCTTTTAAAGTTATGCTGTTCATTTCCAAAGTTCAGGGTTAATTACTAAAGTGAAAATGCAAACTCAATTTAATATTTAAAGGAACACTATAGGGTCAGGAACAAAAACATGTATTTCTGACCCTATAGTGGTAAAAACACAATCAACCATGGCTCTCCACTAAATATAGTAAAATCTTGCTTTTATCCCAGTCTGCTGCTAGTTCTGCCCCTGACCTGCCTGCTTGGCTGACGCCATCAGAAGTGTTGCCTAGTACCAATCACAATGCTTTCCCACATGAAAGCATTAGATTGGCTGAGACTGAGATCAAGGAGGCAGATCAGGGGCAGAGCCAGCACAAGCCAAACACAGCCCTGGCCAATCAGCATCTCCTCATAGATCCTCTTCAGTTCAGTGTCTCCATGCAGAGGGTGGCACCTCTAGTAGCCATCTGAGAAGTGGCCAGTGTTGGTATCCCTAGGCTAAAATGTAAACACTGCATTTTCTCCAAAAAGACTGCTTAAAAAGCCTGAAAGGAATGTTTCTACTCACCAGAACAAATACAATAAGCTGTAGTTTTTCTGGTGACTATAGTGTCCATTTAAAGTCAATATAGCCAAACTGGAAAAAAACTCTAGGTCAGCTATGCTTTGTTTGGCTTCTGTGGCCTTAAATTTTAAATTCACTTTGAATTGTCACTTTTGTAAATAACCCTGTTGATTTTATTCTCTACATCTCTTCCATGTATCTTTTCTTCAACATGCTTGCTCCTTTGCTCTTCTCTTCCAATACTTATCATTGTCTGCTTTGTAGGACTTCATTGAAAACTACATACAGACAGCTGGTGGACAGGTCAATGGCTGGGCTTCTCCTACATTGGCTAAAGATGGAACTTTCTTGTCCCTTCGTTGTAATCACACGGTAGAATACAATGCATCACTGGGCCATCAACGTAAACTAACACAGCAGGTTCACGTGGGTTCCATCAGATCTACCTACCTTCCAGGATCAGAGGAGCTCCGCTTCCAACTAAAAGCCTCTGTCCGACAAGGTAGACATCACATTATTTTTATTTTCCCTAGTTGGAGTCTTCATTTCACAGATAAAATTCAGCAAGGCACCATTATAAAAACTCAACAATTTTCTGTTCTAAGAAGTTATGTCTGTTTAAAGAGATGTTTGGTGGAATTTTTCTAAAATTGTTTAAGTAATTCAAAGTGAATTTTACACCTAAATCTAAATATTTTACACATAAATCAATAGTCAAAAAAAAAAGATTAACGAATTCTACAAGTCAATTTTATTTTCAGTTCTGTGAACTTGGCCAAAACTTTGAAATTCACTTTGAAATCCAGACGATTCACTTTATAAGAAAAATATGCTGTTTACATTGTATTATTTGACATGTGAAACCTGTTGTGCAATGGTGAATCAAATGACTTCAGTGCAAACTTCCTGATTCCATTTACAACTCATATATTCAAAAGAATGATGTATGCATTATTTTAAAAAATGGGAAGCGCTATGCAACTAGTGACTTTTGAATATGAGTCTAGCACTCCATGATAGTTACTCTCTTTGGCAACTTTCTAAGAACTGGATTGGTGCACACTATAGAGAACACAATGATAACAAGAATCATTGTATCTATGCATGTGTATTTAGGTATGAATCTATATGTGTATAAACTGCCAGAGTTACATAGTAATTGATGTAAATTGGACAGTGCAAATATTATCTTTGAGGTAAATTAGCCATGTTAATCTTTTTTTTTTTTTCATGGGACACTAAAGTCATCAAGACAACTTTAGCTTTATGAAATAATTTTGGTGTGTAGATCATGTCCATACAGTCTCACTGCTCAATTCTCTGCCATTTAGGAGTAAAACCACTTTTTATGCACCCTACTCAAACCTCCTTGCATGTGACTTGCACAGCATTTCTAAACACTTCCTTTAAAGAGTCATCTAATGTTTACACTTCCTTTATTGGAAATTCTTTTTCATTTGTTATGTCTTATCCCCTGAAATGTTAATGGCTAGACCCTGCAGTAGCCTCCTGTATGTAATTAAAGTTTAATTTACATAGCAGGAGATAAACAAATTTAAAGTAAGTTACATCTAGTTGAAAGTGAAACTGTGTCAGTCACAACCAGGGGAGGTGTGGCTAGGGCTGCATAAACCGAAACAAAAGTGATTTAACTCCTAAATGGCAATGAATTGAGCAGTGATACTCCAGGGGCATGATCTATACACCAAAACTGCATCATTAAGATAAAGTTGTTTTGGTGACTACAGTGCCCCTTTAATCCCCAATTTGCCACATTTTGGTCTAAAATGTGAAACTCCCTAGTCAGTGTCCAACCATTCATAATTTAGTAAATTACCCTGCTTGTGTAGGTGTTCATGAATGTATGCTTATATAAATGTGTGTGTGTGTGTGTGTGTGTATATATATATATTTATATATATATATATGGATATTCACTAAAGTAAGAACTGTCAGGAATTCAAAGTGAATTTTGAATTTAAGGCCATAGTAACCGAACTAGAATAATTATCAAAGTCAGCTATACTGCCTGTTCAAATACTTTGTTCTTAAATTTGAAATTCACTTTGCGTTCTCACTTTAGCAGATAACCAGATAAGTGAGTGTTCAAAATGGGAAAGCTTTATTGACAGTGTGCTTTTTCCTTTATGTTAGGGATGAATGGCGGAGCCTGTCCTGCAGGATTTCTGCAGACTGGAGATTCCTACTGCACAGGTGAGGATTTGTGTTCTTGGACATGGTGAGTAGGTTTTATGGAGTCACTTGTGTTGCTCACACCTTTCTTTGCTTTGCCGTAGATGAAGATGAGTGTGAGACTCACATGCCTTGCTCTCACATCTGCCACAATGTCCTGGGCAGCTTCTCCTGCTCTTGCCCATCGGGGTACATGCTTTCTTCAGATCGAAAGAACTGCAGGGGTAAGAAACAGACTCAATGCCAACTCTGCTGGGTGTCCGCTATAGAAATTCAGTTACTTTTTTTCTCCTGTTTTCTTTCTTCTATCACTTGAGATCAAAGAGAATACAGGAAGACAGGTTTGTAATACACACCTTCATAAATTGCTCTTAAAGGTTTCAAAAAGATACAGATGGAATCTAAAAGTAATGCTGTTGTTAACAGACATCCTGCTTTTCCAGAAAAATGCAGAAAAAAATGACAATGCTGAGCCTACCTGCATCCAAGAATAACAAAATCACCAAGTACAATAGACCATAAATAAAGGTTTAGTGTAAATTTTTGGGGAGTCTAAGAAAATTTTACGAACTTTAGCCCATTGAGTAGCTGAGAAAGATGTGTCTAAAATCTTCTCCCCTTTCTTGTTTAAATTGAGTAGGGTTCCCCTCCAATCCAGCAGTAGGGTGTTATATAGACCTGTGATAGCCCTTTCCATCCCGTCACCCCACACACACAGGGACTCAAACCAGGTTGGTTCCCTATAAACAGCCTCTCTATCAGGAATGCTGTGGTAGAAATGTTTGTAGGTTTCGGTATCTTTCCATAGCAGTAGGTTCCCATCCCTCCTCCAGCTCATTCAGGCTCCATGTATCTCCTGCATTCCATATTTGACTGATGGGAACATACGGCCCTTGGATTAGAAATTACAAAACCTGGAGTGGTGAAAGTTTGTGTGGATCTCCAGACGGTAAACCATACTTTGAGTATTTGTAATACTGGTGAACTAGGAAGGTAGTTCCTTCGGTAGGACCGTGGCAGTGTTACAAAGTAGGGAGCTGGACGCTGGCACTCTAGAACCTGCAGCAGAGCAGTGGTAAGCTATTAATGTCCTTTAGGGCCAAGCCCCTATTAGCCTTCGGCAGACATAAGGCATTATATCGGAGCCGAGATCTCTCCTCTCGCTAAAAACATATGCATATTCTACTGTGGCAGTCAGAATGTCGATATCAGCTCTGTTCTGCTCTAGAGTGGTAGTTTCTATTGAGGCGGCTGACGATGAGGGAGAGCCTTGCCTTCCCCGAGTCCAACTTGGGTGTGAACATATCCCCTTTATATATCCAGGCCACATCCCTCTTGACTTTGAATTCTTGATACTTTAGGAAATGACCTTAAATTTGTTCCTACTTTAAATCAAGATGGCTCCACAGTTTCCATTAATTCTGTCTCACCCACTTTATACTGAGTGTAAACATGCTTTTCTACTCACTACAACTTGCGGACAGTGAATAAATCCCCAGTTGCTGACACTTAAGGCTATGGAGCCATATAAATGAGTTATTATGTAATTTTCCAGTTTAATGACAATAAACATCAGATACATGATTTATTTGAGATTGTACCTAGCAATTTAAAAAGTTGGTTTATTCAAAATTAAAAACAGGGAAGAGGTAAATAGGTTATTTGGGGAAAGTATAGCGTCAACTTTGAGAATAAAATTTATAGCAACAAGATGATGGATTGTTACTTAGAAATGGTCCAGCTGTGTTATTATAGGGTGCTGTGTCATATAACAGGGCTGCTTATATTAAATATATAGTCATTAAATTGTCTGCTTTTTTGATTTCTAGATGTGGACGAATGCGGTCTGGGCAGTCACCATTGCAAAGCAGGACAGGAATGTGTTAATGTAGCAGGTTCTTATCAGTGCGTCTTGCGCTGTGGGCCTGGCTTCCGACCTAACACAGAAGGAACAGTGTGTGAAGGTAAAAACAGAGCATTGAAAAACTATAAGACTAGACTGAGATGAAGCTCATCGGAGGAATCTCTTACCATACCTTATCATAGGACTAGGCAACAAAGGACTCCTGTTAATATTAAAGGGACACTATAGTCACCAAAACAACTTTAGCTTAATGAAGACGTTTTGGTGTATAGATCATGACCTCACAATCCCACTACACAATTATCTGCCATTCAAGAGTTAAATTGCTTTGTTTATACAGCGCTAGGCACACACCCCTGCATGTACCTGTGCAGCCTTCCTAATCATTTCCTGCAAAGTGAGCTCTATTGTTTAAACTCCCTTTATTGCACAGTCTGTTTAATATAGAATTTCTTATCTCCTGCACGATCATTAGCCTGATAGACCTTGCAGGAGCCACATGTGTGTGATTTAAGTTCAATTTACAGAGCAGAAGATAAAACTTCTAATGTAAGTTAAAGGGACACCAAAGGTACCCAGATCACTTCATCTCATTAAAGTGATCTCGGTGCAGTGACCCTGTCCCCTTAACTCTGCAATGTAAAACATTGTAGTTGTAGAGAAACTAATGTTTACATTGCAGAGTTAAGACTGTCTCTAGTGGTTGTCTAGCATTGATTCATTGCTATGAGGAAGACCTAATGCGCACGCAGCACTCTCCACACATGCGCATTAAGTTCGGCCTTGCGACTGCTTTGGAGGAGAAGGAGACAAATCCAGCGGCGAGGGATATTGGTGCTCAAATAAAGTAAGTGTTCAAACAATATATTTAACCCTTGATAGCCATAGGGGAGTGGGCCTCGGGTCAAAGGGATACAATAGTTATAGTGTTGGGAATACAGATTTGTATTTCTAAAACTATAGTATAGTATTCCTTTAACATCTGATTGAAAATGAACCTTTTTTTCATGCAGGCTGTGTCTGTCACAGCCAGGCAATATGTGACTAGAGCTGCAGAAACAGAAAAAAAGTGATTTTAACTCCTAAATAGCAGAAAACCGAGCACTGATACTGCAGGAGCATGAACGGTACACCAAAACGGCTTCATTACGCTAAAGTTGTTTTGGTGACTATAGCGTCCCTTTAAACTATAGCTCCCCGGGCCAAGGTCCAGCCTTATTAAACATCAAGCTCCAGGCACTTTATTCTTACTTGTAACATGTTGTTAGAACATTGAGATGATCTTGCTATCTTTCATGGTGCTTGGCTTTTAGGCTATGTGTCCATCCTATATCAATGTGCATCTCTAGTATATATGGTAAATATTTCTCAGGCAGATCTAATTAGTCCAGGGTGACTGGATCAAACATTTATTCACCTCTAAAGAAATACAAAAAAATACACTTTGTTTCACCTCTGCAGGAGAACAAAAGGAGAAGCAATGTTCTAGTCCTTCTCCTCCGGAAGAGATCTATCCTTCCTAACCTGCAAAGCAGACACCATTCATTTATTCTACTACTTTCCATTTGTTTTGTTTTTTTACTTTTCTTCTTGAATTTTTTTTTTTTTTTTTATAACTTTAAAACATAATTCTTGCTTTGTAATATTCTTATGGTACTGACACATACATTGTCTGGGTTCTCGTCTCTTGGTGTATTAGATATTGACGAGTGTGCCCAATCCTCTCCGTGCCAGCAGAGATGCCTAAATAACATTGGCTCGTATAGGTGTGCATGTGACCCAGGCTACCAGCTTAAAGGAACTCGCTGTACAGGTCAGTGTCACCGTACTTTTGTGAAATGCAAGAATTTGGTAGCCTGTTTCCCATTCAGGTGATGGTTATGGTGTAAGGAGCATTGGCTGCATTGACAGCGAGTCTAAATGTCTCTTTGCTTAAGGGATTAACAGCGATTCTACTCATCAGAACCCTGCTGGCCTATAGTAGTAATTTGGAAGACTAATTAGGAATATTTCACCTTATCAACTCGTCAACTGAGGGTGTGGGCTTGTAGGTGCCATGAGTGGAGATATTCTGGGGTTATTACAGGCATTTGAGTAACTTGATGACTTGCAGAGGTTATGTAACTGTATTTTTTTTTTTTTTGTCAATCTTTCTTATATTATGGCATTTGTTTCACGTTTTACAGAATAGAAAAAAAGGAGTTAGAGCAGATAAACATAAAAGCAGATGTGTCAACGTACAACAGAGTAAACTCAGAAGATAGGCTGCCATATTTTTATAGTAATAAATGACAAGATTTATCAGGCTAGTTATTCATGAGACATTTGTTCTAGAGTTAACATGCTAAAGACAAGGTATATCGGGCTAGGTCTTCATGAAAAAATGAATACAGAGTAATCATGCTTACGACAGGGTATATCAGGCGAGATATTTAGGAGAAGATTAATATAGGATAAACAGGTTACTCAAATTTTGCAAGAGTGACTACCAAGGTGGTGTTGCCGTCTGTCGATTTAGCTGACATAGCCAAGAAGAATGAAAGCAAGAAAAAAAAGATATACATGTCTGAGCTTAAAATGAAACAAAAGACAGGTTAGCACTACCTGTTAAGTATTCTCTGTGCTATTTAGCTAGTAAGGTAAGTAGCTTATCATATAGAGGGTAGGTTTAAACCACCGAGGACAGTGAGATTGCTAGGTCTGCTCGGGGCTAGTAGTTACTGGCTGTTGACAGCGTTAAGAAACTCCACTGGGGGGGGGGGGTGACTTAGTGGCAGAGTGGTGCCATGGCATTATCTACATAAAATAAAGGGCAAATGGCCCAAAGAAAACATAAATACAGGCATGTTTAGCATTTGGTCATTTGCAGGTTTCAATGAGGTTCAGCTGGCCAGAGTCCCCCTGGACATGCCTGGCATTGAGCCGACTCCCTTGAGTGGTATTCTCTTAAGATAGTTAGACAGTCCATGCCATGGCTGATAAGGCACATCTGCTCTCGCTTCACCTTTCCAGTTTCCAGGTGTGCGTGGGCTGGGTACTTTCTCCTGCTGCCAGAATGTGGGTCCGCAAGGTCTCCGTACCTTGTGTCTTTAGCCTAAGGCCTTAGAGGGAGCCCTTTCCTGTAGTCTATTGATCCCTTCATCAGGATCGTGGGCTCGTAGATCTTCCGGGTTTCCGGGCAGTGGGGGGTTACCTCCAATTGGGCCCCCAGCTTGGATGAAGAACGGGTATAGAGTCCAGCAGGACCATCCAGCTCTGTTGCAGGAGGTGCGGGCAGACGTGTGCTCTGCTCCAGAGCAGCCTCTGGCTTGAGTAAGAGACTGACTACAAGGGTGCCCTTGTGGGGTCTTGGGGCTGCAGGGAGTGATATCACCTGAGGTTGGTTGGCAAGTGGGCACCAGAATTTCTGACAGCTTCGAATCTGTCATTGAAGGAGTCAAGCTACTTCTGCGCCCCCTTGCTTGTTTGCTGTGTCTCCTGTCTGGCAGCCATTTTGGATTCGCCTCGTGGGCCTCGATTCTGCAAATGGGTCGCTGTTCAGGTGTATGCTTGCCTCAGTGGGGACCAGGATATCCCTCACCGGTCCAGAGGGGGGGGAGAACGGGTTATGTGGCTGGTCCCACTTGTAGCTGCGCCCTGTAGTCACCATTCACCCGTCTGTCAGCAATGGTAGGCCGCAGCAGGCATGGGGAATACGAGTATATGAGTCGCTCCGGTTTGCAAGAGTTTCCAGAAGGGCTTCAGTGTGTATTACGTAACTGGGTAGTGCAATTATTGTGAGCTGGCTGTCGGTATTTCAGGCTGATTTGGTGCGTGAGGTCAGGAGCTCACTCGATGTGCAGCCAGCCGCCATGATGCCCTTGCCCCCCCATCCCCTCCCCGTGGTTATGTATCTTTAAACACATTTATTGTAGTTTCAAGGCACATTGCTGTAATTTTGATTGCTATGGACTCTGATAAACACTCATTAAACACTCATAAACAATACAAATATTAACAAAATTATAGAAAAGTGGAACAGAGGGATAGTGACTGTACTTGTAAAGAGTACTGATGCATCTTAATTTTCTAGACATTAATGAGTGCCTGAGAGGCGTCTGCCAACCACAACAGCATTGCAAGAACACAGTTGGGAGTTACCAGTGTATTGACAACTGCCCAGCTGGCACCACTCGAACAGAGTCTGGAACCTGCAATGGTGAGTGGAGATTACTCAGCGTGAATTGGGCCCTAGTTATATTTATTGCTGTCTCATCAATAAAAAATATTCTAATATGGTCTCTGCAGATATTGACGAATGTCGAGATGGTTCCCATATGTGTCGTTACAACCAGCTCTGTGAGAACACGGTTGGAGGGTATCGCTGTGCTTGCCCGAGGGGATACAGGTCTCAGGGAGTTGGAAGGCCATGCCTGGGTGAGTTCTACCATTCTAGCCCATATAGCTATGATATGACTTAGATTATAATCAGGGATATTATGGAATATTATCGTCAGTAAAGTGGTACTTATTGAAAAACAGGTTACTTTTCTAGTCGTGCTTTAAATGCTACCTTTATTTACTTAAAGCAACACTATAGGGTCCTGAACCTATAGTGCTAAAAACACCTTCTCTCACTTCTTGCCCCCCTAAATATAGTAAAAGCTTACCTTTATTCCAGTTTGCTGCTGCTGGCTTTGCCCCCGATCTGTCTTCTTGGTTGACATCATCAGAAGTGGTGTTCTGAGTCAATCACAAAAAAAGGTTCAGTGACGCCATGCAGAGGGTGGAGAAACTGAATGTCTGTCAGACTGTGCAACACTGCCCCAGGAAGCAGCTCTAGTAGCCATCTGAGGAGTGGCCAGTGGAGGCTGTAATGTAAAGACTGTATTTTCTCTGAAAAGACAGTGTTTACTGCAAAAAGCAATAAATAAATACAATAAGCTGTAGTTGTCCCTTTAAATATATTCCATTATAAAAATAGATTCCTTTAAGTGAGTATTACTTTATAGTGTACAGTCCTTTATGGAGTACAACTTAATCTTATTCCTCTTAATCCATTTCTGCATTATCAGAAAATTGTCCTTTTGTGTGGATAAGTGTTTTCTCACCCAGAAGCAATAAGCATGCATCACTGCCAGCTAATATAATATAGTATTCTAGCAGGTAAGAGGACAAAAAA
Source organism: Pelobates cultripes (assembly GCA_933207985.1). Taxonomy (NCBI): domain Eukaryota; kingdom Metazoa; phylum Chordata; class Amphibia; order Anura; family Pelobatidae; genus Pelobates; species Pelobates cultripes. Next base: position 115,856,574 of record OW240920.1, read on the forward strand.
GGAAACCGCTGAGTAATTATTGAAATAATGGAAAAGTTGACTATTATCAGAATCTGTTCCAGATTATATAATTATTTGCAAGATTTCCATTTCACATTGCATTTACTTTGTGATGATAGGAGGAAAAAAATAAATACATAAATAAAAATCCCCACTTCATGGTGCTTCTCTCTCTTTGTATCTAGATATTAATGAGTGCCAGCAGGTGCCCAAAGCCTGTGCCTACCAATGTCAGAACCTGGCTGGCAGCTACAAATGCCTATGCCCACCCGGAAAACACCTTTTGGCAGATGGACGGTCGTGTGCAGGGCTAGAGAATCTCAGAAACAACTCCGCTTTCGGTCATTCTGGAACCCAACTAGAGGCAACTGTGAACAATGGGAGAATTCATGGAAATAATATATACACCTGGCTTTCCTTTGGTCAAAACAACAACCTCCTGGGTCAAAGCAGCACTGCCCGCTGTCCTGCAGGGTTCATGCGCAGGAATGGAGTATGCACAGGTTAGAACTTAAGAAAGCTATTCTAGCATGTTAACACTCCTATGTGCAACTCATGTTCTTACACAATGTACTTTTTGGTAGCAAAAGTAAGTGAAAAAAATTTAACCCCTTTGAAAAATAAAACTTTATTGATAATCGTTCACGTTATCAGTCTTTCGATTCTTCAAAGTGTGCAAGGGCTGTACACATTGAGGGAGAATTATCAACGTGTTGCCAACACTTTTTATATATATATATATATATAAAAAATTTTGCAAATTTTTAGGCATAGTTTAATAATTATGTCAGCTGTTTTTGCATCCCTTGCTTTCTAATCATCATTTTTGAATTTGCACTATTTTATTGGCGGCTCGATGGATTTTTCCAACAGCACCACTATTCCAACACTTTTTCCACCACTCTAAATTTGGTGGTCGTCTTTAATGGAAATTTCTGTAAAAAATGGTGGAATATACTATACAGAAAACCAACACCTTTTTAAAATTTAGCTCATTTAAAAAAATCTTTAATAAATAGGGTCAAAATAATGACAAAGTTTAACAATAATAAATAGGATCAAAATAATGACAAAATTTAACAATCACATTTGAGAACTCTTTGATAAATCTCTTTCATAGTATTCTAGTCATCGGCAAGCCTCTAATTGGCTGGCTGATGATGAGTTCTGTATCTACTGATACAGATAATATTACATACGTCGGCTTTCACAACCAATCACTAGCAAGCTTGTGCTGGAGAAGGATTGTGAAAGCAAAACAAGCAGTAAATATGTGCGTCTGTGTTTAATGTTCTCCTGGCAGTGTAACATTTGTTTGCCAATTTGTTCTGAGAATTAATGACTTTAGGGAAAACACGGAACTGGTATTATTTCAATAACTGGTTGATCTGCTGCTAGGCTGTGAGGCATAGTTAGATAATATGTCTATTTCATTTTTCTTTTAGACATAGACGAATGTCATCAACGGAGTCCATGCCAACATGAATGTAGGAATACTGAAGGCAGCTACCAGTGTCTGTGTCCCTCTGGCTACCGTCTGCTTCCCAACAATAGGAACTGCCAGGGTAAGTACTGGGGATTGGGGCAGCATGCGTCTACTAGAATGGCCCACAGTTATCTTCACTGACACTTAATGCAGAGAGGATTAAACACATTCTTCTGGCATTCTCGAAAACTGGAGTATTTGCTGTCACTGCTGTAAATGACAATCTTCACCGTGGAGAGGAATTATAGAATTACATGCTAGTTATTTTAAGATGGCTCTGTATAGGTTCTCTATGAAGTTTCCTGAGGTGGAAAGGTATGCAGTTATCCACAGTGCAGAAAGAATTAGAAAGAAGAGTTTAATATGCATGGTGCAGAGGGTACCTTGCACCTATCCTCAGCTCCAAGAGTAGCTTTATAATTGCAGTGATTTGTAAAGGTCATCATAACTCTAAGGCAATCCCTTAAGCCATCAATCAGGCAGCCACATTTCTATCTTTTGGGCTGCGTCTGCCATTTTTTTCCAACATGTGCTTGCTGCATGCTCACAGTACATGTAGATGGAGGCAAGTTCTCTGCCTCATCATTAGAGAATAAGATGACCTAAGATCACACAACTGGACTGTGCTGTGTATGGCTGGCTTTTGCTTATAGATCAGTTCCTCGTGTCCTATGTGATGAGTGGAACTGTTGATAGGTGATGAACTGCTTATGCCATATACCTCTACTAGACATACTAGACATTGAATTATAGGATAAGGTCAGATGCCATAGAGCAGAATGTGAAATTCCTGATTGGTGGTGCCTCTTCCTGGCAAGGGAAGGTGATGTCAATTTCTCTTATTTGCATTTTAAGTCCAGAACTTGATGGACTATTTGTCTTTTTTCATCCTATATAACTATGCTGATATAAGAATAAATATATGAGACTCCCAGCTACCTTCCATTATCTTAATTCTCAAACCCACCTTCATTTCACAATTAGAGATTTCAGTCCAACTGCTTTACTATATTTCTCCCATCTTGTCTGCCTTGTTCTCCAGACATTGATGAGTGTGCCGAGCAGAGAGTGAAATGTGGACCCAACCAGATGTGCTTCAACACCAGAGGAGGCTATCAGTGTTTGGATACACCTTGTCCTGCTATGTATACGAGAGGGCCCACTCCTGGGTAAGGATCTCAGAGTTTAAACCTTATTTTATGCCTTTGAATAAAAATGGTTTCCCTGTACCAGGCTACATTCTCTTCCAACGGTTATTTAAATACCATGTGGGCGATCAAGTAAACATTAATACTTTGTGTCAGCTGCCATTTTGCGTTAGAGGAACAAAGCATGGCATTCCTCCTCACACCCTTTCACACATGCAGATGTCTAAACCTGTCTAAACAAATGTTATAATAAATCCAGAAAATGGAAGATCTGTTTGATTCAAGTTATATAGCACTGGCAAATGAAAAATGTATATATGAAAATCACACTTGCCAGGCACTCTTATCAATGAAGCACAATGAAAACTAAATGGCTGGTTAGAGATATGAGGATAATAAATAGATCCGCTCCTAAACTTTATATAGTTTATTAAAACTCACATAATAATTACATATCATGTACGAAATAATGATTACACGAGCAATATTGTCTACACAGGTGGTGTAGATAATCTCTTTAACATATGACCAAAGGCATTTAAAAACTTTACCAAGTACCTCCTGAGATCCACATTCCTCTCATTAAAAGTTTCTGACATTGAATAATCAACTTCTAATATCAAAAACTGCCTCGTTACATAGTTGTATTCTCGGTCAAGAAACTTAGATTATTGTAATTACTGTAAATTTATCGGCCCAGCGTGCACCTATAGAGTACTGATATTGCTAGTGTGCACTTATTAAGAAGTTCTTCCTATTAATTTAATTGCCATTTGATCTGCAAAAGCCCGACCAAGTTTAAAGTTGTGATTTATGCACTGAGCACATCAACTTTTAGGAGCATTCATTTTGACCTCTTTTCCCCTCTTTTCTGTAGGACATGTTATCGAAGGTGTGTATCAGATTGCAGCTCGGGCGGCCCCTACAGTCTGCAATACAAGCTCCTGACACTTCCTTATGGGATACCACCCAACCAAGATGTCATCCGACTCAGCGCCTTCTCCGAAGGGGGCGTTTTACAAAACCAAACTAGCTTCACTGCCTTGGAGCAAGACTCTAGCACTCCCTTTGCTATTCGTGACGAGGGAGGACATGGTATCATCTACACCCTGCGGGCCCTGAACACCTCAGGGGTTTACAGAATGAAGGTGCAAGCTGTGACTAATGGCGAACAACAGGGGGTGCGCTATCAGAGCGTCTTCATCATATTCATCTCTGTGTCCCCTTATCCCTACTGAACAAGCAGGACCTTTATTGGGGGTATAGAAAAAGCTGAAATGTTTCTTTAGGTGTCAACCATCTGGAAATATCAAACTTTTAATATGTGTGTCATAAATAGACCACTTCCCATCCCCCCTTCCAACTAGAAATGTATATTTTTCCTAGTAGTTTATTATAGGGGCCAAAGTGAAAATGGCTTCTCTCATGCTCAAAAAAGCCCTGATATCTCAGAAAAAAACCCAGCAAAAACTGGCACTTCACCGATGTGCATATATAAGGAGGAAAAAAAAGACAGACCCTTGGACTGTACAGGGTGTATCGTTGATTGAACTGTGGACCAGACCTCATTCTGCAGCGTTAAGGAATGTGAATGTTCCCCTCCAGAGCTGCAGGGCCAGTAGTATTGAGGTTATAGTAACAATGGATGGAACATGACAAGGTCATTTTATCAGAGCAGGAGGGGAAGAAGAAGAGAACTTGGCATGAGATATAGTTATATGAAAGTGGGAAGTTGAGGGAAAGGATGTTTGAGGATATACGTCAAAAGGGAATATCGGAGATTTAGATAGTGATCATTAGGCTGGTTAAAGGTAGAACTGGAGAAAGGTTGGAGGGCAATGAATGAAGTGGTAAACAGAGGGCATACAAAGCTGCAGGTTTATCTGCCAGGTAATGTGATTAGTATTTCGACAGAGCTGTTGCAATGTGCTGACACGCCTGTGCCCTGCTCCGACTGTCATGTGAGACTTCAAACAAACAGGTCGTGGCCTTGGATCAGGCCACCGAGTAAAGAATGGAAGAGATACAATGTATCGTCTGTATCATATCAATGTGACCACAGCAGGGGAATGAGGTTAATACCATGCTAAAGACAATTACTTATAATATAATGGGTGCCAGTAACTAACACATCTCACGGTATAACCAGCAAATTTCTATATTTCAATACTGTTAGTATGCACACTGAAAGATATGTGTCCTATTGTGAAGGGATAATGCAAAATCTGTGCACCGTTAGAATTTAGGTGGGTCCACATTCTGTTTACAGTAGGTATTCTGGACTTGTTTTGATTGTCTTCATCAACCACTAGCGCACAACTCCATCTTGCCAACTTGAAGACTAGCAAAACCTAGAACTGCCAGACTCCCTTGTTAGCAGAAGGGTTAAACTGCTATCACAGCCTTTATGATTGCCTAAACAGGAAGTCTGCAATCATAACGCTAAAGAGGGAACCTAGTTGTGAGATATTTGTGAGGAGGTGTAGGCATGGCCAGAATAAGGTTTTTTAGATCTTTCATGAGCATTAACAAACAGGCTGTCGGCAAAAGCGCGTACAGAGGAGTCTTATACCATAATCCTGAGAGTGATACAAGACCCTTAAAGAGACATGTAAGCAGTAACAGTTATAAGACCTACAGGACAGCTTTAAACTAGATTTTAACCTGAAATCTACAAGAAAGTCTACATCAACACCTGTGAGCTAGAGGAGAGCCCACACCAATAGCCTGAGATCTACAGGAGAGCCTATACAGACAGCTTGAGATCTACAGGAGAGTCTACACTGAGCCTGAGATAAACAGGAGAGCCTACACTGACAGCCTGAGATGAACAGTAGAGCCTACACCAATAGCCTGAGATCTACAGAAGAGATTACACTGACAGCCTGAGATCAACAAGAGAGCCTACTCTTAACTGCCTGAGATCTACAGGAGAGTCTACTTTTAACTGCCTGTGAGCTGCAGGAGAGCCTCCTTTAAATGCATGTGAGCTGCAGGAGAGCCTACACAGACAGCTTGAGATTTACAAAAGAGCCTATACCAACAGCCTGAGATCTATAAATATATTACACCAACAGGCCGTGAGCTACAGGAGAACCTACACCAACAGCCTGAGATCCCCAGCCTGAATCCTACAACAGCCCGAATCCTCCAAATGATCTAAAGAACAAAGCTAGAGTTACAAGAAGTCCTTCCCTGAAACAGTGTTACTGTAAAGTGCATAATCTGCTAATCTAGTTTATTTTTATAGTTGATAAGTATGAATGAAAAAGGTATCGGGCTCCTGGTTTTGTCTTTATTCCATTGTATTATTAATGTTTGGCTTATTTATTTTTTTGGTCACAATAAAGCATTTTATACTATTTGTTACATACATGTACATGTGTTATAAGTTCTAATGATGCAATGAAACCTTAATATGTTTGCTGAACAACAACATTACCCACTCAACAGAATAGGTACCGTCTACCAAAACATGACATCCAAGATACTTGGTAGCATTCAATATGTTTTGTACTTTGTTTTAAATGATGGTGTAAAATTGAAAGGGTTTATATGGCATTACAAGTAGGAAGGACACTAGAGATTCACCCCCTGTCCCTTATGCAGTCACCTGCTTTATTACCCAACTTCAAATTTATTACAACAGTCTGGGTCAGAGCCACAAGTTCCTATTTGATCTGCTTGTACAGTTCTTGATTTTTTGCCAAAATCTGGTTCATCAAAACTGTGTCTCCAAATACTCGTAACCTCACTCCATTTGTCCGTTCTCTGTAAATATTTCCCAGTCACATTTAAGATATGCTACTATACCTCCATTTATTTTTTTTTTAAACCAGGATTTTCATTTTGTCGTAGACATGGAGCTTAATTTAAGGTCTGATTTTTTTGTTTGTTTCCATTTTTAATTAAACTCAAATTTAGCTCATAGGTCAGAATTGCATTCAGCCTACATTATCATTTCACTTATAGGTTGATGTAGGAGGGAGGGTGGGGGGAGGGGAAGAGTGTGTCTGAGTGCCCCAATTCACATCACTGTTGAAGTTTATTCCTGGTGCCAACACCCAGGAATGCAGCATAGTAGGATGCCCCCTTTGCAGAGCACAGTTAAAGTAATCCCATATAGACAGAAATTCCCTGAAATCACCTGGTGTATCTGTGAGTGTATTAAAAACATGTATTTGTACTGCACTTCTCTCTTTTGGCTCCAGAAGGACACCAGAACATAAACATGATTGTGAAATAGTGGGCCAAGGGCCTGACAATTAGGACAATACTATTCAGGATTCAGGACTGTTAAGGTCTAATTAAGTTAAGGACTAATAATCCACGATAATCAGACCAGCAAGGGGATCCAGAAAGTCCACCCCTTGTCTAAAAAAACTGGTGTACCTGAACACCAACCCAACATAGTGCAATGTATCTTACAATATGTGTAGGATGTATGTATTGATGATGGAACCTGTATGCGTTCTAGGACTAGTACCTCAATATGAGCTGCTGTAGTGTGCCCCATATTAGGATATCTTTGGTATATAGCATAGTGCATGCTCTATAATATGAGGAGGGCTTTATATGATATCTAGCTATCTGTCTGTGGTAGGTAATATGAATAGATGAAAAGTGCTTTTATATATTTATAGTTATATGTATAGTGTGTGTGTGTGTGTGTGTGTGTGTATGTATGTATAGATATTCATATATATGTGTGTATATATATATATATATATATATATTTAATTCAAATAACATACAGGGTTATTTACTAAATTGATATTTCAAAGTGAATTTCAATTTTAAAGCACTTTGGCTAATTTGAGGTTAAATTTTAAATTCACTTTAGTAAATGAGCCTATTAGTGTACTATGTAATATTAGCAGTGCCTTTATATGATATATCTGGTGTACAGAATATTATAACGCATGGCACTCAAGGCTCCCAGATCCAAACAGGCTCTGGCCTATCAGGAGTCCCAGAGGGACTTCAGATATCTGCTAGTGCAAAAAGGTGGTGAGGGACAATCCTCAATTTACAAATTGAAGTACTTAGAGGAAGTGATTTTAGATCACTTCCTCCCTGCACTTGTAAATGGGAATCTGCACTGGAGTAGAGCAACCCAAAGCAGCTATCGCATCTGCTGCCTTTGACCTATACCTGGCCAGCCACTTCCTCCCTGCACTTGCAAACAGTAAGCTGCACTGGAGTGCAGCAACCCACAGCAGCTATTGCATCTGCTGCCTTTGACCTAAACCTGGCCAGCCACTTCCTCCAGGGGCGTTTTAGCCGCGAGGCAAACAAGGCATTTGCCTTGGGCGGCATTTTTCAGGGGGCGGCAAAAAACGCCGCCCCCAAATGCCCAGGGCAAATGCCTTGTTAGCCTCGCGGCTAACAGACATGCCAAGCGGGCAGCGCTGGGCGGGCGGCTGCTGGCGAGGGAGCTCTTCCTCTGAGCTGTCCGCTCAGCTCCCTCGCGCGCCGCAGAGTGAGGCTGGGAGCCGGAATATGACGGCATCTTCCGGCTCCCAGCCTCACTCTGCGGCGCGCAAGGGAGCTGAGCAGGCAGCTCAGAGGAAGAGCTCCCTCGCCAGCAGCCGCCTGCCAGCCCGCCCGCCCAGCGCTGCCCACAGCCACTGGACCACTAGGGAGATAGAGAACCTCCTCCCCCCCTCCCCCCCAGCATTCCCAAAGGTAAACTAAAAAAAAAAAAGAAATGTGAGTGTGTGTGTGTCTGTTAATGTGTGTGTGTTTGTTAGTGTGTGTGTGTGACTGTGTGTGTGTGTCTGACTGTGTGTGTCTGTTAGTGTGTATGTGTGTGTCTGACAGTTTGTGTCTGTTAGTGTGTGTGTTAATGTGTGTGTCTGTTAGTGTGTGTCTATTAGAGTGAGTGTGTGTGTCTGTTAGTGTGTGTATGCGTATCTGTCAGTGAATGTGTGTGTATTTAGAAGGCGGGGTGAAGGGTTGGGTGGGGCTGGCGCAGGGGTGGGCACCTGAGTTTTGTTCTGCCTAGGGCAGCACAAAACCAGGATACACCACTGACTTCCTCCCTGCACTTGTAAACAGTAAGCTGCACTGGAGTAGACTCTTTCAAGTAGGAGTTAGAAAACCAGGAGTTGAAACTAACTAGGGGTTTAAACTAACAAGGTAACTGTTTTTATTTACTGTTTAAAGGGGAAATGAGTGTTAGCAAGATTGCTGGTTTAACTCAATGCACATCTTGTTGCATGTATGGATGCCTGGATGTACCCATCCAGGGTCTATACCTCTGTGATGGTTGTGTGCGAGTGGCTTCTCTGGAAGCTCAGATTGGAGATCTTGAGAAGCAAATCGCAACATTGAGGGAGATTGATAATCTTGAAAGGAGTCTACTGCTCACTGAGCAGAGTTTAGTGGGGACAGGTAGTGGAGAGGGAGGAGATAAAACAGATGGGGAACAGGCATGTAGCTGGGTGACAGTGGGGCGAGGAAGTAGGGGGGGAGGGAAGAGGAAAGGGCTAGCTAGTCCTGATTTGGTGCAACCTAGCAGATTTGCCCGCTTGAGGGAAGATGTTGGGAGCATCAGCTCAGGAGTAGCTGTATTAGAGGAAGCTGTTACTTCTAACAGCCGAGCTAACAGCCCCCCTAGTACGGGTGGGGATCAAAATGTAAGGAAGGCAAGACAGGTTGCGGTGGTAGGGGACTCTATCATTAGGAGAGCAGATAGGGCAATCTGCCGCTCTGATCGGCTCAACCGGACAGTTTGCTGTCTCCCGGGTGCTCGGGTCCGGCATGTTGCTGACAGAGTGGATGGATTATTGGGAGGGGCTGGGGATGACCCAGCGGTCATGGTCCATGTTGGTACCAATGACAAAGTAAGAGGAAGATGGAAGGTCCTAAAGAATGATTTCAGGGAATTAGGTAGCAAACTTAAGAAAAGGACCTCCAAGGTGGTATTCTCTGAGATATTACCTGTGCCACGCGCTACAGTGGAAAGGCAGCGGGAGATTAGAGAGGTCAATGCGTGGCTTAAGTCTTGGTGCAGGAAGGAGGGTTTTGGGTTTTTAGAGCACTGGGCCGACTTTGCGATTGGGTACAACCTTTATAGTGGTGATGGATTGCACCTAAACGGGAGAGGGTCTGCAGTGCTGGGGGATAGGATGGCTAGAAGGTTGGAGGAGATTTTAAACTAGTAGTAGGGGGGGAGGGTCATAGCAATCTACAAAATGGAGATAGGACAGAAAGGAGATGGGCTTTAGCACAGTATAAGGGGGGTGGAAACGGGGGGAGGGGCAAGCTCAGAACAGAGAAGCTGTGTAATGTTGAAAATTCACAAAATATACAAGTGGCGCATAATATTAAATGTATGCTTACTAATCCAAGGAGCCTAAATAACAAAATGGGGGAACTAGATGCATTAGCATACACTAAACAATATGATATAATAGGCATAACTGAAACATGGTGGGATGAGACACATGACTGGGCAGCTAACTTAAATGGGTACACGTTATTTAGGAAGGATAGGAAAAACAAGAAGGGTGGTGGGGTATGTTTGTATGTCAAACATGATTTAAAGCCAAATGTTAAGCAAATGGAATGCGAGGAGGATAATGTGGAAGCTTTATGGGTAAATATCTGCTTGGGGGAAAAGAAGGGAAACCAACTATTGGTTGGGATATGTTATAAACCACCTAATGTTAATATTGACGAGGAACAACAGCTGTTTGAGCAAATTGAGAAAGCTGCAAATCTGGGTAACACTTTAATTATTGGAGATTTTAATTACCCGGATATAAATTGGGACAGAGGGACTAGTGCCTCAGCAAAGGGAATTAGGTTTTTAAACTTGTTAAATGACACCTTCATGTCACAACTTGTACAAGCACCAACTAGAATGGATGCTTGTCTGGACCTGGTTTTAACAAACAACGTTGATCTTTTGACCAACATTCAAGTAGGTGAGCACTTGGGAAATAGTGATCACAATATAGTGTCCTTTGAAATAAACTCAAAAAAACAAAAGCACATGGGGAATACTAAAACATATAATTTTAAAAAGGCCAATTTCAATAAGTTAAGGGAAGCTTTACAATATATTGACTGGCATAAACTCTTTAGTGAAAAGAACACTGAGGATAAATGGATCATCTTCCAACAAATATTACAAAGGTACATTTCTCAGTATGTACCATTGGGAAATAAATATAAAAGAAACAAATTAAAACCAACATGGCTTAGTAGAGAAGTAAAACAAGAGATTACAACTAAGAGAAGGGCATTTAAAGCATTTAAATCGGACAAATCAGATGCATCTTATAAAAGATATAAGGATGCAAATAATGCGTGCAAAAAGGCAATTAGACTTGCTAAACTTCAAAATGAAATAATGATAGCTGAAGAGAGCAAAACCAACCCCAAAGCATTTTTTAAGTACATAAATTCTAAAAAAAAACAAAATGAAAGTGTAGGTACACTAAAAACTGAAACGGGGGTGTTAATTAATGAAGACCAGGAAAAGGCAGGAATTTTAAATAACTTTTTCTCCTCCGTATATATTAAGGAAGAACCCATGGCAATAGATGTGCAAATGATTGCTACTAAAAACTTGCAGAATAATTGTAATTGGTTAACTCAAGACAAGGTGCTGCAGCAACTAAAGAAAGTTAATATAAACAAAGCTCCAGGGCCTGACGGTATCCATCCATGTACTTAAGGAACTAAGTGCAGAAATAAGTGAACCTCTGTTTTTAATCTTTCAAGATTCTTTTCTTTCAGGAAGTGTTCCGGAGGATTGGAGGAAGGCAGATTTGGTTCCTATATTCAAAAAGGGTTCAAAATCCTTGCCTGGAAATTATAGACCTGTGAGCTTAACTTCTGTGGCTGGTAAAATATTTGAAAGTTTATTAAGGGATAATATTCAAGAATTCTTTGAGAAGAACATGGTTATCAGCAAAAATCAGCACGGTTTTATGAAGCACAGGTCATGTCAAACTAACTTGATTGCGTTCTACGAAGAAGTAAGTAGAAGTATAGATCAGGGTGTTGCCGTGGATGTGATCTTTTTGGATTTTGCCAAGGCATTTGATACAGTTCCACACAATAGATTAGTGTTCAAACTCAAGGAAATCGGTCTAGATGAAAATGCTTGTTCTTGGGTAGAACATTGGCTTAAAAACAGAGTACAAAGAGTTGTCATTAATGGTAAATTTTCAAGCTGGACAGAGGTGGCAAGTGGTGTCCCTCAGGGGTCTGTTCTGGGACCCCTTCTATTTAACATGTTTATAAATGATCTTGAAGACCGCATTGAAAGTCATGTTTCAGTGTTTGCAGATGACACCAAACTTTGTAAAACAATACAATGTGAGCAAGATATTACTTTGCTGCAGAGGGATTTAGATAGACTGGGGGACTGGGCACTCAAATGGCAGATTAAATTTAATGTTGAAAATGCAGTTATGCACTTCGGCGTAAAGAATACACAAGCAACGTATACCCTTAATGGAAGCGAATTAGGGATAACAACACATGAAAAGGACTTGGGAATTGTTATAGACAACAAACTATGCAACAATGTGCAATGTCAATCAGCAGTGGCCAAGGCCAGTAAGGTGTTGTCATGCATGAAAAGGGCATTCATTCTCGGGACGAGAATATAATTTTGCCTCTTTATAAATCACTGGTAAGACCCCATATTGAATATGCTGTGCAATTTTGGGCACCTGTTCTAAAGAAGGATATTATGGCACTAGAAAAAGTGCAGAGGCGGGCTACAAAATTAATAAAAGGAATGGAACATATCGCTATGAAGAAAGGTTAACAAATTTAAACCTATTTAGTTTAGAAAAACGTCGCCTGAGAGGGGATATGATAACATTATACAAATATATTCGGGGCCAATACAAACCATTGTGTGGAAATCTATTCACAAACCGGACTTTACATAGGACACGAGGCCATGCGTTTAGACTGGAAGAAAGAAGATTTTGCCTAAGGCAAAGGAAAGGTTTTTTTACTGTAAGAACAATAAGGATGTGGAATTCTCTGCCTGAAGTGGTTTTATCAGAGTCCATACAGATGTTCAAACAGCTACTAGATGCATACTTGCAAAAACAGAATATTCAAGGATATAATCTTTCAATGTAGGGTAATAACTGCTTGATCCAAGGATAAATCTGACTGCCATTCTGGGGTCAAGAAGGAATTTTTTTCCTAGTTTGTTGCAAAATTGTGCTTCAAACTGGTTTTTTTTGCCTTCTTTTGGATCAACAGCAAAAAACAAATGTGAGGAAGGCTGAACTTGATGGACGCAAGTCTCTTTTCAGCTATGTAACTATGTAACTATGTAACTATGTAACTATGAGTGCAGCAACCCACAGCAGCTATCGCATCTGCTGCCTTTGACCTGTACCTGGCCAGCCCACTGGACCCCAGGGGTGCCACCCACACTGCAAAGTATACACAGAGCTCAGAAAAGGCCTCCCCACTAATACAAATAATGCAAGCAGTGTCTCACATGCAATAGCACTAGCAGCCCCACACATACACACACCACGAAACGCACAATGTGTCATATCATTCACACACAATTCCACAAGCAGCCCAGCCCCCAAACACAGCCTACATTATAAGATATCATACACAATACCACAAACTACTCATGGACATATTCAATATAACAGCCTCCATACACATAACTATAATGCTACAAAGCAACTGCAGCACCCATAAATAACACAAGCAGATATGGCCATATACAATCCTAAATTAAAAAATAATAATATTGGCACGCCATGGGGCTTTAAGATCTTGTTTTGGCATCGTACTACTAAAACTTTGTCTAACCCTGGAATATATAGAATATATGATATCCCTATAAGGCATGGTATACACTATGTGTAATATGAGCAGTTTATATGATATCCCTATAAGGCATGGTATACATGATCTAGTATGAGAAGTTTGTATATCACTATATAACATGGTATACACTGTGTGTAATATGAGCAGTTTATATGATATGGCTATAAGGCATGGTATACACTATGTGTAATATGAGCAGTTTGTAGGATATCACTAGAGAGCATGGTATACACTATGTAATATGAGCAGTTTATATGATATCACTATAAAGCATGATATACACTAATATGAGCAGTTTATATGATATCACTATAGAGCATGGTATACATTATGTAGTATGAGAAGTTTGTATGATATCACTATAGAGCATGGTATACACTGTGTAATATGAGCAGTTTATATATCACTATAAAGCATGATATACACTGTAATATGAGCAGTTTATATGATATCACTATAGAGCATGGTATACACTATGTGTAATATGAGCAGTTTATATGATATCACTATAGAGCATGGTATACATTATGTAGTATGAGAAGTTTGTATGATAGCACTATAGAGCATGGTATACACTGTGTAATATGAGCAGTTTATGTATCACTATAAAGCATGATATACACTGTAATATGAGCAGTTTATATGATATCACTATAGAGCATGGTATACACGATGTAATATGAGCAGTTTATATGATATCACTATAGAGCATGGTATACATTATGTAGTATGAGAAGTTTGTATGATATCACTATAGAGCATGGTATACACTGTGTAATATGAGCAGTTTATATATCACTATAAAGCATGATATACACTGTAATATGAGCAGTTTATATGATATCACTATAGAGCATGGTATACACTATGTGTAATATGAGCAGTTTATATGATATCATTATAGAGCATGGTATACATTATGTAGTATGAGAAGTTTGTATGATAGCACTATAGAGCATGGTATACACCAGTGTTAATTTCGTAGAATAACAATTTTCATCAGATTTAGTCAACTAAATATTTGGAGATTTAGTTGACTAAAATACGACAATTTTGATTACTAAAATACAACTAAAACTAAAATTGGCTTTTAGTCAAAATACTATGACTAAAACTAAATTTAAATTGGCCGACACAATTAACACTGGCAGATAAGACACATGGCGGAGGGAGGAGAGGAATCAGACACATGGGGGATTGAGACACATGGGGGACTGGGAAAGGGGTAAAAGAGACTGACCAGGGCTTGGGCGAGAGACACCCAGAGGGGCTAGGGAACACAAAGACACCCAGAGGGGCTGGGGAACACAAAGACACCCAGAGGGGCTGGGGAACACAAAGAGACACAGAGTGGCTGGGGAAGGGGTAAAATAGACAGAGACTTTAACTAAACCCATTAGATTTTAGGCATGTCAGCTCAAATCTACTGTAGATTTAGTCGACTTAAACAAGGCTAAAATTAAACCAATTCAGATGACTAAAACTAAAAATAATTTTTTTTGTCAAAATACTGACTAAAACTAAATTGAAATTTACTGTCAAAATTAACACGGGTATAATAACATATTATATAGCATGGTATAATTTACACAATGTTTAATATGAGCAGTTTATATGATGTCACTAAAAGACATGGTGTATATTATATAATATAATATAGCAGTTTATATGATATAAAGCATGGTACCAGTGGCGGACTGAGCACTCGGGCACATCGGTCATGGACCGAGGGCCAGATGCTCCTGGGGGCCTGTCCGTGCTGCAGTGCAGTAATGCCTAAGCTGGGGAGTTCAGCAACTCCCTAGCCAGCCTGCACTCAGTAAAGGGCCCACACATTGTCCCACGGGCCACTGCTGCTACAAATCTTCTTCCCCTTGCTGGGCTCACTGAGAGACAGCTAAGGGACCTTCCCAATGACCCCTCTAGGCTGCCCTCAGTGTGCCTGTCTCAGCATTAATCAGCAGAGCCTCCAGGAGCTGAGCCTCTGCAGGAAAAGGAACACAGCAACACTGAGCTTGCTGCCTATAACGCTGATCAGGGCAGCCCCTTCTGCAGGAAGTGACAACAACGGTCAGTGTGGAGCTGCCCTGATCAGTGTTACAGGGTGCATGCAGACACAGTATCTCAAGCATCCCCCCAAGGATAAGGCTTCCCCTCTCCCTGGACAAAGATAAGACTCAGGGTGTGGGAAATAAATTATCATTTTTTTTTCTATTAAACATGTTTTTAGTATTTAATCTTCTGCCCTGCCTTCCCAATTTCTATCCCTCCATACCCCTTACCAACCAAAGCTCTTATACCCCCTGCTTTTACTGCAACTCCTACATTACCCTCATGCACCCACTAGATCCCCTATACCTCCTACACTAACTACATCCTTTATCCCCTTCACCCACCACAGCCACTATATCCCCTACCCCAGGCAGCCTTAGAGCCCCTATACAACCTGCACCCACTACAGCCCTTACCCCCAGGCATCCACTATTGCCTCTACCCCCATGCACCAACTACAGCCCCTATCCTCCTGCACCGACTACAGCCCTTGCCCCCGATACCCACTGCAGCTTTTTTTTCCCCACTGCCCCCACTTTATCCCCCCTGCCACCTCAACATAAGCCCCTATCCCCACTGCACCCACTACAGCCTCTATTACTCTCTGTACTCACTACGGCCTTTATCCCCGTGCATCCACTATGGCCCCTAACCTTCTCTTACATCTACTATGCCCCTTGTGATAGCTACTACTGGCAGTAATTACTAGTGCATTTATTTACACCTACTCCCCTGCATTCAAGCTTGTTCACTCTCTGTAAATATACATGCCTGTATGTGGCGAAACCAACCTCGCCACTGGGCATTGGAGAAGCCTGTTCGCCCGCCTCCTGCCTGCTGAATATGGCCCCTGGGAGATTTGGCCCTTTAAATACAGTATTTGGGCATATTGTATTTTATTATGCTGCTGCTGGCCCTTTAAGTACCATCAGGGGACATACTGTGGAGTTACTGGGTGGCCACCATTTCAGGTATCAGAGGCACATGGTGAGAACAATGGATGAAGCACATGGTGAGAACAATGGATGGTGGCCATTTTAACTCACAGACACTGTTTGGACCTTTCTACACGGTGCCATCTCGCCAGTATTTGGTGCACGAAGACATCGTTCAGTAGTTTTAAACTATACAACAGGGGACACATTATACAGTAATTATTTTTCATATAGCCTGTATATGTTATGCGGAATCTGCATTAAACTGCATCTTCCAAACTACTGAACGGATCTGGGTGAATTTTGGATATGTGGTTCACCCAGATCCCCCGGGTGTTTTGGGGTCCCTGTGATGTGTTTTAGGAAACTGTATTTCTCTGTCTGTGATAATTAGATTACCCATTGTGTAAGGTAATTGTATTACAGGCAGAGGGGAGGATTTTGTGTGGGAGTGTCTGTGTGTATTGTACGGATTGATTGGTTGAATTTCAAAACCCTGTGGGCAGTACTATGTTTGTGGATTGTGAATAAAAGAGGCTGTATGTGCCAGTACAGTCAGTTCTGCTTGACCTTAAAACGAAGTGTCGTCTCGTTACTGGGGGAATTGGATTGTATGCTGATTGCTAGGAGTGTAAGCTGATTGTATGCTTTTCCTGTTCAGCTGCTTACAGCATGCTTATGCTTGAGAGCATTCGTATGCTTCTCCGGTTCGGTGGTTGTGGTTGTTAAGGGTAGCCAGGGACCCTATTTTAAACCTATACTGCGAGTAGGGGCAGGTCTAGTAAACAGTGAGCAGCCTGTGGCTGCTCACTGTAAAAAACAAAACAAAAACAAAAACAAACCAAGTGTCTCCCCCCCCCCCCTTCCAAGCCCCCACCGGTGCCTGAGCGGGTGTGGGCCCTAAAGTAAAACAAGGAGGGGGACCTATTGACCTTCCCCCCGGCCCCCACCCCTGAGTGGTGGGTGGGGGCCCTAAATCAGAATAATCTATTATTCAGAATACCTATTGTCCTGCCCCCCCAAACTTACCATTTGATGTCTTTTTTCTAAAATCTTTTTTCAGCCCCCAAAAAAGGCCAAATAAAAAACCATAATATCCGTTGCACTTTTAAAAAAGAAAATCTGTCGGAAAAAAAAACCCAGACGCTGAAAAAGTACATTTTTTTCCCACAGGTACTTAGTCATTGTTCCCCTTCACTATTTTTAGGGGAGTGGCGGGTAACATTTTTATTTAGACCCCCAACCGCCGCTCAGGGGTGGGGGAGGACAATAGGTCCCCCCACCCCTTATTTTACTTTAGGGACCCCACCCGCCGCTCAGGGGTGGAGGCCAGGGGGGGCAATAGGTCCCACTTCAGTTTTAAAAAAGCCCCCACTTTTTTAGTGGAGGGACACTTGGGGGGGGGGGTTAACAGTGGCTGCTCACTGTTTACTAGACATGCCCCTAATCGTATAGCGAGTAGAAGCAGAATTTACTAATACTAAGTTATTTTTTACCAATTTAGGTCTTTCAGCCTTTTGGTAGATAGCTCCCTAATACAGTGGGAATTAGGGAGTTATCTACTTACTCATTCCCATCCATTGACTGGCTAAGTAACTTACATTTTATATGAATGTGTTACTTGATTGTTGTAAGTGCAAATGCTTACAGCTGAATCCTGGCTATGTTTGTATACTTTTTATTTAAACTGATGAATCCATTAAAAAGGAGACTGAGGGCTGCAAGTTATTTGTACCTCAGGACTGAAGATCCAAGAATCCTGGCTCCTCATGGTCAGACAGGAGAACCTCCAGTGACCAGCATTTCCGAGATACATGGTGTTACTGACCTGCAGGAAATTCTCCAGAGGTAACTCGTAGCAGTTGGTAAACCTGCCTTTCAAGGTTCTAATAGAGCTATGAAGCAGTCATTTTGCTCTTCAGCAATAAACTTGTGTCTGTCCTCCAGTACTATGGGCCTTATTTTTTCTGATCAGACATACCTGGGATCATCACATTCTGGAGACTTGGGTGGTATCCATAATCCAGATGGATATAGACTGGAGTTTTGTTCAGAGTCTCTATACCAACAAGAGAATTCTGACAGATGAATCAAAAGGTATAGCACTGAAGAAAAAATGTAAGAAACCTTCTGGACGAAGAGGTGATTTCTTAGGTCCCATAACAGCGGTTCCAGGGACAATATTTGCCTCGCTTCTGGTGCAAAAAAAAAAAAAGAAGGCACATGGAAGCTTATACTGGACCTAAGAAGCCACTCGCGCCCGCCCGCCTGCCCAAAAGGTGAAATCCTCAAAAAAAGAGGATTTAGCCGCTGAAATCCCTACCGCCCACCTGGAATCCTGAAGCGCCCACGCTTGCTCTAACAGGAGCTTCCATGGTGTTGGCACAGAAAGTGCTATGGCTGGTGGCTGGTACCTCAGCAATGTGAACGTGTGAACTCCAGGCTTTCACAATTCAATTTCAAATTCACAAATTTTCAACAGGATATGGTTGTCTTCATTTAGCACCAGAGATCCTGCGTAAGGTGAAAGCCAGGGCCGGACTGGCGATACGAAGCAGCCCTGGAAAAAAATCTATGCCAGCCCCATAAGTAATTTGCTATGTAGTGTGTGTTATATATATGTCAGGGTAATTACATTATAAATTATACAGTAGAGCATACTCACATGAAGACACAGACAATCTTACTGATGCACACAAATAGGCTCATTGACAGACAATCTCAATGACACACACAGACAAGGTCACTGGTACACACACAAATTTAGTACAGACAAGCTCACTGATGCGCACACACTCTCCCTACAGACAAGCCCATTGACAAACACATGCTCCCTACAGAAGAGCTCACAAACACACAGATTCACTACAGACAAGCTCACTGACACAAACATGCTCACTACAAACTGTGATGTTTTGTACAAATAACCTAATAATTCCTGTATAATGAAGTACTCACTTCATTAATACATATATAACAGCATCTTCATATTGCTGCCTTGTTACACAGGGTTTCTGCAGCCGCCATTTCAAATCCTGCGAACATTCCACCAACTGCCAACAGGAACAGGAAGTAAAGAACCAAAAGAAAGGAAGTGCATCATTCACAGCCAACAACAGCCCAACCGCCCATACATCACAATACATACACTCATACAGTCATACACAGCCCAACTGCCCATACATCACAATACATACACTCACACACTCATACACAGCCCAACCGCCCATACATCACATCTCCTCTCTTTCTCAACCAAAGAAAGAAAACAAAACAAAATAGTAAAAAGTAAACAATAATAAAATAACTATTTAAAAATGTGTCCTTAATCTGCATCATTCTGTCCATCATCTTCAAGATCTACAATCTTTTTTTCAGGACAGCTTATTCTACTCCTACTAGGATACCATTTCTGCCTTCTCACTGTGAAGTTTCTCCGACTATAGTCCCTTAATGGATCTTCTGGTTGCCAGCGGATTGTGGCCCTTCTCTCTCTTGTTGAATGGCCAGTATTTTCATGACCACAGCCTTCATGGTTACTTGAACTGTGGCTTGACAGTTCTTGTTCCTGAGTTTCATTGGGTATTTCCTCCAAATTACCTCCTATTACATCATGAGCCTCTGTACCAGGTGTATTGCAGACTTCATAAACATCATCATGCCAAACTCCATGCCAGATATCAGTGTCTGGTTGCATGAGTGGCCCTACCCACTTTGATAGGTTGTCTGTTATACGTGGTCGAAGTTGATTTGTATGTCTCCGTGTGTTACATCCATCAGAGGTTAAAACTTTATAGTGCGCTGGCCCCAGCACTTCCTTTATCACTGCTTCTTTCCAACGATTCTCCTGATGATATACACACATCCAAAGAGAATCCCCTGTCTGGTAACAACGGCCTGCTTTTCCGACTTGCATCTTCAATTGTTGCTGGATGACCCTTTGTTGAATCTCTGGTTTTAGCATATCCAACTTTGTCCTGAGTTCACGACCTAACATAAGGCATGTTGGAGGTTGTCCAGTGGTTGGATGAGGTGTATTTCGATACTGTAGAAGGAACTCAGACAAATGATGTTCAGGTCTCTTTCCTTCTGCTTTCAGACTTCTCAGAAAACCCTTTAACGTTTGAACAAAATGTTCTGCTTGACCATTAGTAGCAGGATAATACGGTGCTGTACGATGATGCCGAATACCGTTTTCCTTGAGAAAAGCCTGAAATTGTCCAGAAACAAACTGCGGTCCATTATCTGAAACAAGCACTCTGGGCAAGCCAAATGTTGCAAATAGTTTCTGTAATGCTTTAACAGTAGCTTCTGCAGTGGTCTGCGACATGAATAGAACTTCTGGCCATTTAGAATGTGCATCTACCACAATCAGATACATTTTATTTTCCACTGGTCCAGCAAAGTCTATGTGAATTCTCTGCCATGGTGATAGAGGCCAGGTCCAAGGTTGTACGGCACCATGTGGCAAGTCATGCTGTGCTTGTGCACAACCAGTCCAACCTGAAACATAACGGGCAATATCCTCATCAATGGTTATCCACCATTCATGACCTCTTGCCTTCTGCTTCACGTGGACTATGCCAGGATGACCTGCATGTAAAATTTCAAGAATCTGTTGTTGTAACACAAAAGGAATAACCACCCTTTCTCCCCAGACTAAGCAGCCATCTCGAATTGATAACTCCTGAGCTCTTGTTTGGAATGACTTGAGATGTATTGTCTTTAGTGGCCAACCTTTGCGTACAAAAACAAGTATTTTCCTCAGCAAAGAGTCCTTGGTTGTCTCCTGTGCAATTTCTCTGGCTGTTATCACGTCACTAAAATATACTGTAGATCTTTCTGTGGTAGTTAATTGTGAATCCATTTTCAATGGAAGTCTAGAGAATGCATCCGCATTAGAATGCAGAGCGTTTGGACGATATTGTATCTGATACTGATAAGCCTCCAGAGTTAAGGAATACCTCTGAAGTCT
The DNA here is from genome assembly GCA_933207985.1 of Pelobates cultripes. NCBI lineage: Eukaryota > Metazoa > Chordata > Amphibia > Anura > Pelobatidae > Pelobates > Pelobates cultripes. The sequence continues at coordinate 115,878,006 of OW240920.1, forward strand.
TGCTGCTGTCATGATTGAAATACCTTTCTGTGGGTTAAAAATTGTCAATAAAGGTTTATGGTCCGGAAGCAGTGTGAAGGGTCGACCATATATATAAAGATGGAATTTCTTTACTGCCCATACTATTGACAGAGGCTCTTGATCTATTTAAGAATAGTTTTTTTCTGCAGCTGTGAGCGATCTAGAGGCAATAGTCACTGGCCTGTCTGTCCCATCAGCCATGGAATGAGACAGGACTGCTCCCAGTCCATAAGGTGATGCATCACAAGCAATGGAAACAGGCTTTTCCAAGTCGTAGTGTACTAAAAGACGTGAACTACGCACTAGTTCTTTTGACTTATGGAAACCTGAAGCACATGCTACTGTCCAGTGCCATTTAAAGGGTACAGTAATAATTTAACAGACCAAGATCGGACCTTAGTTGGGTCACATTTTGTGGAGTTGGATTATCCTGTAATGCCTTGACCTTCTCATCTGTTGGATGCAGCCCATGTTTGTCTATTACATGAGCACAAAATTCAAGACGATCCTGCATGAATTGGCATTTATCCAAATTCACTTTCAATCCATATTCCATAAGTCTTTGCAAAACTGCTTCTATATTCTGTTTATGTTCCTCCTCTGATTTACCCGTCACCAGCATGTCATCTAACAGGCACTGTGTCCCAGGAATTCCAGCTAACAGCTTGTCCATTGTTCGCTGCCAGACAGCTGGTGCAGGTGAAATGCCAAAAACTATACGGTTATACCTGAATAGCCCCTGATGGGTATTAATCGTAAGTAGTGGTCGAGAATCTGGATGTACAGATAACTGTAGGCATGCATTCACCAAGTCAATTTTGGTGAACTGCTGGCCACCTGCCAATGATGCAAAAATATCATCTACCCTAGGAAGGGGATACTTATCTATTTTAAAGCTGTGTGTTAAGAGCCATGCGTAAATCCCCACAAATCCGTATCTCCCCATTTTGTTTTCTCACAGGAACAATGAGCGAAGCCCACTCACTATTGTGAACCCGGGAGATGATATTCAGCTCCTCTAATCTCCTCAATTCTGCCTCCACTCCAGCCCTTAGAGCAAAAGGCACACTTCTTGCTTTAAAAAATTTCGGTGTTGCTCCTTCCTTTAATTCTAAGGAAACTTGTTGTCCCTTTACAGTCCCTAATTGGCCATCAAACACTGGTGCATACTTTTCCTGTAATTCCCTAATCCAGTCAAGTCTGGTCTGATTTTCATTCAACACATGACATGGATACTTATGCACTTGAGGCATCCCGAGAGCCCTTATCCACCCCCTACCAAAAAGTGGAGGTCCTACATTCTCTAAGATATATAGAGGTAGTTTCTTCTTACACTTGTTGAATGTAGCTGTGACTTTCACACAACCCACTGGTATTAACAGCTCTTTAGAATATGTCTGCAGTCTCGCTGTTGTCTGAATTATTGGCCTATGTATGTTAAGGCGTTTCCAGTCTGTCAAAGAAATCACTGATACAGCTGCACCTGTGTCCAAATCCATAGTCAGTTCCTTTCCATTTACAACAACCTGAACTGTGAATGCAGCCAGATTAGAACCTATTTTATATTTTTTTAAATTTCGGACAGGAAATTGTTCATCTGAATCCTCAGAAGACTCCTGCATTTGTACTCTATAGGCATTCTTTGCTCTGTCTCTCTCTGCTGTAGATTTACACACTCTTTGTAGGTGGCCCATTTTACCACAAGCATGACACTTGGCATCCTTGAATCTGCATGTAATTGCAACATGTGTAGCAGCTCCGCAGCGATAACATTTGTAATGTGAATGTTCCTGTTTTGAAAGTCTCTTTCCCTGTGGTATACTCCGTGCTCTAGCGTCTAATTTGAAAACGTTTACCTCTGCCTCCTGTGTGTTGGCCGGTCTGCTGTGTAATACAAACAAGCTCACTGACACACATATGGTCACTACAGACAAGCTCACGATCATACACATGCTTACTACAGACAAGCTCACTGCACACACATGCTCACCACAGACACACCCATCTCCCTACAGACAAGCTCACTAACACACACACACATGATCCCTACAGACAAGCTCACTGACAAACATACAAGCTCACTCACTAACAGGCACACACACAAACTCAAGCTCACTCACTCACTAGCAGATGCACACACACACACAGACAGCAAGCCACACACACACATGCAGACAGTCACACACACAGGCAGATAGTCACACACACACACACAGGCAGACAGTCACACAGATACACATGCAGACAGTCATACACACACACACACACACAGGCAGACAGTCACACAAACACACACTGACCTGCTTCTTACCTTTGTGAGCTGTGCCGGTTGCCTGGCTCCCCCTGCTCCCATGGGGCCCTGTGTGGCCGCACAGCTCGCACATGGCCGGCCAGGATTACAGGAGCCTGACCAGTGATGAATAGGGCTGTCAGCCCAGCCCCAGGTGCGGCGGCCCACCGGGATACCGGGAAATTTCCAGTCTGGCCCTGGTGAAAGCTTATCTATGCCATTCTCTACCTGTACCGAAGGGTATCAGGGCACTCTCCACTCATGCAGTTGCAGCATCTTGGACTTCCAATGCTTACAATTTTTGTAAAGCTGGCATTTGGACCTCTTTGAACATGTTTGTCCGACATTACATACTAGGTGTTAAAGCAGTCAATGATGCGCAATTTAGATGTCAAGTCCTTAACTCAGTTCAATCTTCTAATCTATTTTGAATTGTTCTGATTATCTGATTGGCAGTTATTTACGTTTTTTGTCCCTCCCTTTGAAGCTTGGGCATTCCCATGATTAGGCATGTGCATGGGGAAAATTTTAGGTTTGGTTCGGCATTCCGAAATTCGGGACTTCTTCAGCAATTCGGGACTTCTCTTGCAGCCGCTTAGTAGATAACTCCCTAATTCCCACGGTATTAGGGAGATATCTACCAAAAGGCTGAAAGACCTAAATTGTTCTTTCAGCCAAATTCACTAATACTAAGTAAAAATTACTTAGTATTAGTAAATTTTGCCCCTACTCGCTATACTGTGAGTAGGGGCATGTCTATTATGAGCAGCCTGTGGTGAGCAGTGAGCGCGAGTGGGGGCTTTTAAACTATTGTCCCCCCAAGCCCCCACCCCTGAGTGGTGGGTGGGGGCCCTAAATACTAATAAGGGGGGGACCTAATGTCCTCCCCCCTGGCCCCCACCCCTGAGCAGTGGGTGGGGGCCCTAAATACTAATAAGGGGGGGGGACCTAATCTACCTGGGGTCCCTTCTGACAGGCAGGGAGGAAGGCGGGCGGCTAAGTAAGAACACATGCGGGCGGGTGGTGCTGGCAAGGGAGCACTTATTAGTGAGCTCTCTGCTTAGCTCCCTCGGGAGCCGGAATATGACGTCATATTCCGGCTCCCGGCATCACTCTGCGGCGCGCGAGGGAGCTGAGCAGAGAACCCACTAATCAGTGATCCCTTGCCAGCGCTGCCTGCATGGATTCTTACTTAGACGCCAGCCTGCTTGGTAGTTAGCCGCCAGGCTAACAAGGCTTTTGCCCAGGCATTTGGGGGCGGCGTCTTTTGCCGCCCCCTGGAAATTGCCGCCCAATGCAAATGCCTTGTTTGCATCGCAGCTAATACGTCCCTGATTGGCTGTAAGAGGCGGAGCTAACCCATTTGTATATGCTGCCATGAATAATAGCCAGGAAAAGAAAATTACGGTATGAATAAAATTTCCACTATATAGCATGGCATAATATACACTGTTTAATATGAGCAGTGTATATGATATAAAGCTTTGTACACACTATGTAACATATTATATAGCATTGTATAATATACACTGTGTAATATGAGCAGTTTATATGATATAAAGCTTGGTATACACTATGTAACATATAGCATGGCATAATATACACTGTGTGTAATATGAGCAGTGCCTGGGTTTTCCCAATCTCTCACTATTCTCACAGCTATGATGACAGCTCAGTGTGCAGAGTGTGAGTCAGTGACGCCATGAGCACACCCCCTGGCCGAGCTGCTATGTAAAGGCTGGGAGACTGGCAGGATGCACAGTGAGCAGCCAGCACTGAGTCTTCTTCACCTGAACCTACCTGCCCTGTGAGTATCCATCCCCTCACCTACCTGTCCTGTGAGTATCCATCCCCTCACCTACCTGTCCTGTGAGCTCCCTTCCCTGTACCTACCTGCCCTGTGAGTATCCTTCCCCTCACCTACCTGCCCTGTGAGTACCAGAACTGACAGGACCCTTCCCATATCTGCACTGTGAGTTCCCTTCTTTGTACCTACCTGTCCTGTGAGTATCCTTCCCTTCACCTACCAGAACTGACAGGACCCTGTACTGTGAGTATTCTTTCCCTTATCTGACTGCTCTCTCTAGTACTCCTCACCTACCTGAACTGACAGGACCCTTCCCCTATCTGCACTGTGAGCTCCCTTCCCTGTACCTACCTGCACTGTGAGTTCCCTTCTTAGGTACCTACCTGCAGTTACCCCCTACTCTATCCAAGCCACATAATAACCTCTTCCTGTCAGCCACACAAACCAACCAGGCACCGCTATACCTGACAAACACGTCGATGAGAGGATAACATAATATCTCTTTCTTTTTCCCTGAACCCCAGACAAATTTTCTCCCCATATTGCTTCTCCTGCATGTCCCCCCATGCTGCTTCTCCTGCATGTCCCCCCATGCTGCTTCTCCTGCATGTCCCACCATGCTGCTTCTCCTGCATGTCCCCCCATGCTGCATGTCCCTCCATGATGTATCCCCTCTCCACGTCCTGCATGGCCCCCATGCAGCTTCTCCTTTATAGCCCCCATGCTGTTCCCCCTGTAAGTCCCCCATGCTGTTTCTCCTGTAAGTCACCCATGTTGTTCTCCTGTATGTCCTCCATATGCTAACTCTGTGGCTATTCAAATACAGCATGCTCTGAGGACTGTAAGAGTGCAGGGTCAGTGTAGCAGGGCTGCTGTCTGTAATTCCTGGTGAATGCAGGCAGAAGCAGAGCTGTTTTTTTTTAACCATTCCAGGTACTTAGACACGTGCACTAAGTTTCAACATAATGAATGAGGTTTTATCTATTTGTAGTAAATAGGTAGACAATGCATTGGGCACCCCTCTGCACACAATGGGCTAATGTTGAACTCCACATTGCAATGTAATACCAGCAATGGATTTAATTAAGTCTATTATTTAGTATCAATACAATTGATTTGGATTTAATATCTTTTAAATCAAACCTGACTCCAGGACTGGGAGAGTTGTGAGCCTTTAACTGATTTTGATATAGAAGTCCTATCATCCTTGGCCAGCTTTATTTTGAGTAGTGAGAATGTTGTGGTCAACTGTTGTAGGGCTTTAAAAACTTGTTTTGCGATTTACATTTAGATCCCTACAAACCACAGATGCAAGCAGGAAGTACTATTGCAAAATGTATTACCTTAAATTTGAAATTCACTTTGCATTCTCACTGTAGTGAATATCCCACTTAGAGTTCAATCACTGTACGGTGATTTGTGGTGAATTTTAATCCAAATGTAAAAATTGGGTTTAAAATAGCCAAGCTGTAATTATAGATGGATATAGAGATATTTAGAATTCCAAATTTTCTTACTGTTGGTGGGCTCTCTACCCACTGAAAGAGCACCTACATTGCCGGGTCCCATCCCCAAAGGACCAGGATCCAAACTGGATCAGATCAGTTCCATACAACCAGCATTAAAACAATGCAGAAGCTTACAGTGCATGGGGGTAAGAGCTTAGACCAAGGGTGCCCAAAAGGTAGATCCCCAGATGCTGTTGAACTACAACTCCCATGGTGCTTTGCATGCATTTAGAATGGGAACGCACCATGGAAGCTGTAGTTTTAAAACATGTGGATCTACCTTTTGGACACCCCTGTCTTAGACAATGTCTGTCTTGTTGCCCCCTCTCCCATCCTCAGTGCACTGTCAACTTCTACATTGGTTTAATGTTGGTTGGATGGAATCAAGCAATTTCTTTAATACGTAATCGAGCCTGGATGCTAGTCTTTTACTCGGAACTTGGCACCATAGCTGCTCTTAAATCAGCAATTTTTGGTCTAAATTCTTCAGTTATGCTCTCCATTCACTACAATGTACAATATAATAATTTAGATATGTTAATTCAGTTTCCTTCCCAGATTTCCAGAATTTCTGTTATATTGACTAGTCCAATTACAAATAATAGCAAAAATAGTTAACTTAAAAGTATTCTTTTTTTTTCTTCATTAGAACTCCTGTAGCAGGCAAAAAAAAAAATTGCTGTTTCCTCCTTTTAAAAATATGTTCACTCATTCCTGCACATGATTACGTCACAATATGAAATTCATTTTTTTTAGAAAGCAAAACTGAAACGAAATGCAGTGTATATATATATATAGATATAATAGTAATGTAAACACTCCTGAGCTTAAAGCAGCTCTGTCACTTCTTGGTTTTATCAGAGTCTGTACAGATGTTTAAATAGCAACTGGATCCATGCTTGCCAAAACATAATTTAAATTTGTGCAGTAATCGTTTCTTGATCTAAGGAGAGATCTCACTGCCATTCTGGAGTCAAGAAGGCATCAGGTAGGTAGACCTAACCTTTACTGCACCCCATGGCCCTGGACTCTAACTGGAAATGTCTCCATCAAGGGAAAATTTTGCCAAGACCCTGAAAGTGACAGATCTGCTTTAAAGAAAAACTAAAATATATATTTTTTAAATGGATATGTTAATTGGAACCATAATAGGAAGAGCCAAATTAAAAGTTCTAGGAAAGGAAAAATATGAATTTTGTATTTAACAATGTTAAATACAAAATAGGAAACTAATGAATTCCAAGAACGGGTCATGTTACCAATAATTTCAAACATAACTTTTATTCCTAATATTAAAGGAACACTATAGGGTCAGGAACCCAAACATATTTTCCTGACCCTAAAGTGTTAACACCATCTAGCCCTCCTGGATCCCTCCCTAAATATAGCAAAATGTTTCTTTTATTTTAGTCTGCTGTTGCTGGCTCTACCCCTGATCTACCTGCTTGGCTGACATCATCAAAAGTGGTGTTCTCAGCCACTCACAATGCTTTCCAGTAGGAAAGCATTGGATTGGCTGTGATTGCCAAGGAGGCATATCAGGGGCAGAGCCAGCACAAGTCAAACACAGCTGTGGCCAATCAGCATCTCCTCTTTGAGATGCATTGAATTAACGTATCTCTATGAGGAAAGTTCAGTGTCTCCATGCAGAGGGTGGAGACACTGAATGGCAGCCCCCTGTGCAGCACTGTCCCAGGAATCACCTCTATCAGCCATCTGAGGAGTGGCTTCCTATTACATTTTTTTTAATTGATAGGAAAAAAAAGCCCTAAAGCTCACTTTTGTTCTTGCGCAGAGGGAGGCTCCTCACGGCTGCCCGATCATCAATCTTGATGTTTTTGTTCAGTTAGATGCTTCTCATAGGGAAACAGTGAGGACACATGGCAACTGCTGCGATCTGCAAATCCAATGTTTTTTTTCTCTATTTAATGTACTCTACTTTTCTTGGAAGCCCCTAGTGACCCCTAGTGAAATGTAAACAGTGCTGATTCTCAGAAATGGCACTGTTTTCATTTGCAAGGCTGCAGCTGTAGCATCTATGCCACAAAACAACTTCATTAGGATTAACTGATTTTGATGTTTAGACTGTTCCTTTCAAGGGACACTCTAAGAACCATAACCACTACAATTAATTGCAGTGGCTACGGTGCCAGGAGATAATGGATGCTATCGCCCAGGTTTCTGCTGCAGCTAACATTATTGCCATGCAAGGCTGGAAACATTTGTATGATAGGGTCACTCATTAGCGTGAATTGCCATTGATTAATAATAAATGTAAAATTATAGGCTGAAAGTGCTAAATTGGAAAAATTCTCAACAGCCAAAGGGCCACATGTATCAATGTATCAACTTCAGTAAATAACCCTGATAATGTGCCAGTGAGAGCTACGATAGTTTTTAGACAATTTCATAACAGTTTGATGTAAAATCGGAAGAAAGATACCACAATTAGACTCATAACCACTACAGTGAACCATATAAACTGCTTAGGGTCCTTAAAGTGCCCTCCTCTCTTTTTTTCCATATTTTTTATGACATTTATGACCTTCAAAGTAACATTAATTATACTATGAAGCTATCCATATTTTTTATATTTTCTATAACAATCTCTTTGAGGACCAATACATCAGTATAATTAAAGTGTTACTCCGGCACCATAACCACAACAGTGGGCTAGTGCTCAGAGTACCCTGACCTGGTTTCCCGGTAAAGGGGCAAACTGTTTAGCAATGGTTTGTTCCCTTACCTGAGTCCTGTAATAGGGAAATACAGGGATCTCGATAGATTTTGTATGAGGGCATAGGGAGGGAATAACCCTCAGTAAAAATTATTTTGACAGAGTGGAGACTTTGCCCACAAACACTTGAGTGTATACATAAGTTACAAATGTATTTTATCCTTTATTAAAGTTATTTTAAAAAACTAAAATTTTAATCACACAATAGAGAGATCAAAAATAATATGTATTGTGAGAAACTTAATAAAACAAAAAGTTTAAGGAAAAAGAAAGGGGGAAGGGAAAAATTTTTTATATATACAGATTAGCTCTAGCTAAATGAAGATCACTAGTGCTGGCAATCAGCCAGATTGTTTAACAAAGATGGCAACATATGTGTCAAAGTGTTGCTTATCCTGAGAGTAACCAGTTAGGTATTAAAGAACCAGTATAGTGCCAGGAAAACAAACTTGTTTTCCTGGCACTATGTAGTCCTTAGGTCCCCCCCACCCTCACGGCCCCCCTCCATTTTAGGGGTTAAAACCCCTTTAGCCACTTACCTTACTCCAGCGCCGAGAGAGCCCCGGCTGGTGACCTCTCCTCCTCCTGCCAACGTCAGCGTCGAATACGCATGCGCGGCAAGAGCTGTCCGCGCATTCAAACCGCCCATAGGAAAGCATTAATCAATGCTTTCCTATGGACGTCAGCGTCTTCTCACTGTGATTTTCATGGTGAGAACCGCCTCTAGCGCCTGTCAGTGAGACAGCCACTAGAGGCTGGATTAACCCTCAGTGTAAACATAGCAGGTTATCTGAAACTGCTATGTTTTCAGCTGCAGGGTTAAAACTAGAGGGACCTGGCACCCAGACCACTTCGTTGATCTGAAGTGGCCTGGGTGCCTATAGTGTTCCTTTAAAGTGTTAAAGTGACTGTTAAAATAGCCGAGATTCTGATTAGTTTATAAGCTAGAGTAAGCTTTTAGTCAAGTTCGTTAGTGCTGGCAATCAGTCAAGCTAGTTTTGAATGTAATACCCAAATGTCGTCGAGTTTGCTTAACAGTTAAGGATATATTCAAAGAAATAGTAAAGGGCTAATTAACCAGTACTTTAGCTAATTATCTAGAGAGATAGTGATCCAGATAGTGTTAATGCAAATGATAGAAGACTGTCTAATAGAGATGCTAGTATAGGGTAGATGAAATAAGCTGTGTTTTTAATAAGTAGCTAATCTTCTAATAAAATTGAATTTCTAAGCTTCTAATTATTATGCAGCAATTATCTGGAGTTGTGTTGTAGAAGATATAGTATCCTATGCTGTGCCTTCCTGGGCACCTATCGTCTGAGGAGATTAAGGTTGCTATAATAAACACAGCTTCTATCAGGATTAATTTTATCAGTAGATAATGGCTCAGTCAACCCGCGGCTTCTTAGAAGTTATAAACATGTTGGAATATCTATAAACTAGTGTGTATATAAAAGTTAAAATACAATAAAAAATACTTAATAAAAGCTGGCTCAGACTAAGAACGTAGAATGGATAAGGAGTAGTGTAAGCTGGATACAAATTCTGACTGTTTTCTTGCCCCTTCTTTAAAATGCCCAGGATGCAGGTACTTGATTAAAAAGGGTTTATTTAACAAGATAAAAACAGCAGCAAAAATCCAAATCAGCTACAGCAGTCTCCATACACTGACGCGTTTTAGCTTACAGCTTTTTTCAAGTGTGTTGACACACTTTGAAAAAAAGCTGTAAGCTGAAACGCGTCAGTTCTTAGTCTGAGCTAGCTTTTATTAAGTGGCTCAGAAATATGTGAGTTTATACATTTATTCACTATTTTAAACCGTTTTGTACGTTTTTACCCTATGTTTTGACAAAAGGGTAATAATATATGCTGGTTTTGTGCGTGCTCTCACCATTTATATCACTATTATGTTGGAATATCTGTGTGCCGAAAGTACGGCTAAATATCATGATGAGAGATGAAGCCTTACCTGAGTCCCTGCCAAGCTCCAATGCTCCCAGTGATGCTCCTGGCTTCTGCAAAGCTTCTCTCAACCAATGACTGACATTCTGTACAACGAATGTTGTATAGAATTTACATTAGCGACCCCGGAACTCTAGTTCCAAACTGGCTGATGACACCCCTTGACGCTGCCAGAGGTGGCATTACACCTCCAGAAGCTAAGAGGTTAATCTCTGTATGTGTAGCGTTTTAAAGCAAAGGCAGGCAGCCACTTCAAATCACTGAAATGGTCATGTGATTGGAGTAATCCTTTAAAAAGAACATTGTGTTGGAACTCTAGTTCCATAAAAAACATAGTAGAGAAGGTTTAAATATTAAAATGTCAATTTTAAAGAAAATATAATAATGCACTGGAGAAAAAATAAACTGCAACTAGGTAAATCTGAGCATTAATTTGTGGCTAGAAGGATTTAAATAATAGGAGTAGGTGATGTGTAGAGTCCCACAGGGGGGAAACCAACATCAGGAGAGCTCCACTGTATAAGAAATGAGGAAGGGAGGCCCTACCTTTAATCAATCTAAGGATAAAAAGGGATATGCAAACAAAAAGTATAATTTGAAAAAAAGGAAGATCTGCTAAATGGTGCCCAGGGGATCAATTGTCTGGAGTACTAGCTAGCATCTAAGTTCCAGTTCCCCCAGAGTCCGACTGACAGGAAGGTAGTGTAAACAAGGTTAGAAGAGGCACAGAGTCCCCAGAGAACAAGGGACCGGGTAATCAGGTCTAAACGCAGATGAAAAGCCTCACACACAAAATAAATAAATCTCTCAATTCACCCTAAAAGTTACCTCGACACTGGGGTCTAACCACTAGTGTCTACCTGAACCAACTCTCCCTACTAAAGTTATAAGTAAATTAATAAACACCTAAAATCAATAACCATAGTGGTAACAAAAATAAAAAGTGCTACCAAGTGCTGAGATTAAAGAAAAAGAAGGATTTAAATATAATGGTTAAAGTTGCCTGAAAAGTTACTTTGTTCTCCTTACAATCAAGTGTTGGTGAGTACTGGCTTGTACTGGCCAGAGTCTCATTTTCACAGCAGGACTACTCGCTTTGGTAATAGGTTTGCTCTTTCAGTTTGTTCATGTGTTGGAACTGCTAATGAGATGGTTAGTTCACAGAGTTGCACGATTCCGATGAGCTCAGCAGGAGGGAAATTAATTTAGCCTTATGTATTTGTATAGTGGCAGCTGAAGTTCAGGTCCGTTTAGATCTTTGCGATTGCGTTTAACTTACTTTGGGAAGATTCTGCTGAGTTTGGTTTTAGGTCTAGAGACTGAAATAGAGTTTAGTTAGAACCTGTTGGTTCTTAAAGCACAGGGCAGAGCTGAGCTTGCTACAATCCTGCTTAGTTTAAATGAATACTCCAAGCACCATAACCACTACAACACATTTCCAGGAGTGCCTTAGCCCCTCCCCCAAATGTAAGTAGTCAAACCATTTGGTAATTTGTTACATGGGGTCCTATGTGTGCTGCTCTTTTTTTCTCTTGTAAACATAAGATAAAGTAGTAATTGTGACAAAATGGTGGAGCTTAAGGCAAGGTCCACTTGTTTTGTTAAGCTAACAAGGAGTGAAACTTGCTTTAAGCTCCATCCTTTGTCAAGAGTGTCAAGCAGTGGTGTATCCTGGTTTTGTGCTGCCCTAGGCAGGACAAAACTCAGGCACTCACCTCCCCCCGCGCCACCCCCACCCAACCCTTCCCCCCTGCCCCATCTTCTAAATATACACACACACACAAACAGTCAGACACACACACAATTAGACACACACACAGTAAGACACAAACACACACAGTCAGACACACACACACACACACAGACACAAACACACACACACAGTCAGACACACACACACACACAGTCAGACACAAACACACACACACACAGTCAGACACAAACACACACACAGTCAGACACACACACACACTCAGTCACACACACAGTCAGACACAAACACACACAGTCAGACACACACACAGTCAGACACACACACACACAGTCAGACACAAACACACACAGTCAGACACAAACACACAGTCAGACACACACACACAGTCAGACACAAACACACACACACAGTCAGACACACACACACAGTCAGACACAAACACACACACACACAGACACACACACACACACACAGTCAGACACACACACACTCACATTAACACTTTTTTTTAATTTAACCCCTCCCCCCTGCCTCCTTACCTTTGGGAATGCTGAGGGGGGGTCTCTGTCCCTGAGGGTCCAGTGGCTGCCGGTGGGGCTGATGGGCTGGATGCTGGGCGGGCGGCTGGCGAGGGAGCACTTCCCCTGAGCGGTCTGCTCAGCTCCCTCGCGCGCCTCAGAGTGAGGCTGGGAGCCGGAATATGACGTCATATCCCGGTTCCCAGCCTCACTCTGCGGTGCGTGAGGGAGCTGAGCAGACAGCTCAGGGGAAATGCTCCCTCACCAGCCGCCTGCCCGGCATGTTAGTTAGCCGCGAGGCTAACTAGGCATTTGGGGGGCGGCGTTTTTTGCCGCCCCCTGAAAAATGCCGCCCTTGCGGCTAATACGTCCCTGGTGTCAAGTGTAGGAAAAATACATAAGACAAAGTAGCCCCTCCTTTGTTTTATGTTTTAAAGACAAATAAAACAGAAATGAAGAAAAGAATAACAGATTCTGAGAGAGGAAGAGAAGAGGAAACAATAGTAGAAAGGTACTTGGGGGGCAGAGCCGCTTTAAGCAGGAATGGCAGCTCTCTGCCTACAACAGCAGTGGAACGGCAGCATCGGGGCCTGAAGGCCCCATCATGTTATGATTCCCTTTTATTCCAGAAGTTTGGTCCTTAAGGGGTTAAGTTAGGGAATGTTCAAAGCTCGGTAACTTCAGTGTCATCTAAAATGGAAAAAAATAGTTGTAAAACAAGTGCACATCAAACGCTTTGCGATTTCTTGTAAAGTTTTAAACACCCCGGGCATTTCCTGACTTGTCATTGCCAGCCTGTGAAATTATCCTCTAAATTTCTCAACAAAGACAAACTCACAAAACATGTTTGGGTCTTGTTTTACAGGTGTTTAAATCAATTACGAGCTTAATATCCTAACTGATTGAGTCTTGGAGAAACTAGCAAGAACGGACACACAGTTTTTGGTTTTTTAAAATTCTTTTTTGATATGTTGCATACGAAAACCAGTAATGGTACAAGGAGCACATGATATTATGTGTGTACAAATAATACATTTATTTTCATCAGGTTCATGTGACGTATAGAAGCATTTTGGTATACATTTGAAAGGTTTCATTCCTCCGAAATGGAAAGTAGACGTTCACATGAATACTAGAGTAACCGTTTTTTTGTAGTTTTTTTATTCAGGGAAACCAGTTTAGCAGTTAAAGGTTCATGTGTGCTTGGGACAGAGTGGGGGTTGCGTGATTTTGTGCACAACGTACTATTTGAAATTGGAGGTTCAAACGTAAATAATGTCATAATAAAACAGAACTAGGCAAAGAAACGAAAAAAACTAGAAACAAACACGTTTTTCCATCTCTCACGACTCCTTCGATATGCCTTTATTGGACTTGTAAAATAGTGAATTGGGTCTAGTGTCTCACAGTACCTATTGGCAATAGCTTCTTATTTTGTGAGCTGTGATTCATTTAGTTATGGGTCACAAATCTTATGAAAATGTTTGAAAGTTTCATGGATTTTTGCCGTCAGTCTATCTATCTCAATGGCCTCTTTTATCTTATGTCTGTGGCACACTGTTTTAAGATAATTTATGTCAGTATATTGCGTTGGGCTGTACAGCGGCCTATCAAGATGTCACACTGCGGCACAATATGTAGATGACTTATCTTTGTTGTATAAGCTAATTTCACGTGGGAGACTTGTTGTTATAAAGGGTCCAGAATATTGTTAAATGCCTGAAGATTCCGTTGTTTTGTTTTATACCAAAGGTTTGAAATCTCTGCCTTAACAGATGCTATGGACTACATCTCCCATGATGCACTTCTAAACTTTTACCAGATTAAATACCTTTTGGTTGGTAGAACATTATGAGCAATGAAACTGCTTAACGTGCTCACTATATAGGTTATAACTCTAACTCTACTTCCAGAGTACACGTGATTTTGCTCTACATTATTCCTTTACATACTGTTTAGGGGCAAAGGCTCTTATTTATACGTGACTTTAACTTTTCCCGCGCTTTATTGTTTTCAGAGCGAGCTTTGAACAGGATCAAAGTTCCTTTTTACTTTTTAACTTTGTGTACTGCCCTTTATTCCAGTGCCTATCCAACTCTATTTCTTTATCAGTTTCCCGAATAAAAAGGCCACTACTAGGCAATATGTCAGGGAGCACACTGAGCACAAATACATTGCACAGTACACAGTTTAGGCAGTTGCATACGGGCACCTGTTTGCCATAGGAAAATACCTAAATATAAAAATTTTCATTTTGCTTTATATACTTACCTTCTCCTGTTGGCTACTCGCACCCTTATGGCTAAAATGAGCTTAGAAGACTTCTCGCAGATGGCTCCTTTCCTTTCAGACAGCCTACCTACCCCAAAGTCAAGAACTGCACTCAATTCACATACTTAGGTGCAACCGAACAAGCAGAAAGCCCACAAATGTAGTCAGTAGTCAAAGAAGAGAGGCCCAGGCACTCCAAAGTATAAATAGACAAATTTATTGGACCCAAGTGTCC
The DNA here is from genome assembly GCA_933207985.1 of Pelobates cultripes. Lineage (NCBI taxonomy): Eukaryota > Metazoa > Chordata > Amphibia > Anura > Pelobatidae > Pelobates > Pelobates cultripes. The sequence continues at coordinate 115,893,069 of OW240920.1, forward strand.
ACCAACGTTTCGACCAAAAAAGCTTGAAAAAGACCTTCTTTGGTTGAAACGTTGCTGGACACTTGGATCCAATAAATGTGTCAATTTATACCTGCAGCCTAGTGTTCAATCGTTTCAGAAGTCCCTCAAAACCTATCTCTTCAGAAAAGCTTATGGCCTCCCAGGGTGACTTCTATTTCACAAACCTGTCTCTTGCTCTCTCCAAAAGGACCACACTCCATTCTCACATCCAGTTCTGCTACATTCCCACCTTGTTGCTTAGTTGCTTGCTATCCCCATCAATTCCCTTCTTGTTGTGTTTTTTTTACCCCACATCCTTTAGATTGTGTCTTGTTTGAGCAGGGACCTCATCAACCTGTTGTTCCTGTAACATTTTGTAACTGTTTCATTTATTGTAAAATTTCCCCATATTAATAATATTATACAGCGCTGCGGAATAAACTGGCGCTATAAAAATTGCAATAATAATAATGATATATATATATATATATATATATTTGTTAATCCAAGAGGGCTGCAGTCACCGGAACATGCAGGGGTGGGGCCTAACAAGAGGGGGTGGGATCTACATGAGGAACTGAGCCTATTTACAAAGCACCTGGGCGGTCAGCACCCCACCAGTAACGGCTCTGGGCAGGGCCGCCATCAGGGGTTGACAACGCTCGCTAGAGTTAATGGGAGAGAGGCGCTGAATGGGCAGGCGCAGTGTGCCAGGGCCCCACCATGCCACCGGACCACCAGGGAATGGAATCCCATCCCCCTCCCTGGACACAGGTAAGAAGCAGGGAGGGGGGGAATAACATTTACGTAAATTTAATTTAAAATTAATGTGAAAAAAATGCCCCCTTTTCCCCCGCAGATTGCAGGCCCTAGTTTGCACATTTACACACACTAATACAACACACACTCTGCATACACTACACTGACACACACTCTGCATACTCTAGTACAACACACACTCTGCATACACTAGTATAACACACACTGCATACACTACACTGACACACACTCTGCATACACTAGTACAACACACTCTGCATACACTACACTGACACACACTTTGCATACACTAGTACAACACACACTCTGCATTCACTAGGACAACACACACACGCTGCATACGCTGCACTGACACACACTCTGCATACACTAGTACAACACACACACTCTGCATACACTACACTGACACACACTCTGCCAGGGTTGGGCTGGGCCAGGGGGCCGGGAGGCAATTGCCCCCCAGGCTGCCTTAAATCGTTTGAAAAACGGGCGCTGCAAGGCCTGGGCGCCAGGAGGAAGGTGGTTCCGCGCTGAGCAGGCCGATGGCCTGTCACAGGAAGCCCAGCAGGTGGCCAGCTGGCCACCTAGGGCGCCCGGTAGCAAGGCAGAGTAGGCACCTGCTTGTCCCATATGGCAGGTGCCTACTCTGCAGCACTATACCAGAATGGAGTGTGGAAGGAGGAAGGCGACGGCAAGGGAGCACTGCCTCTGCTGATGATCTTCCTGCTTCCTCGCACGCCCTCTCTGGTGATGCCGGGAGCCGGAATATGACGTAATTCCGGCCCCGCATCACTAAACTGCACGAAGGAGCAGGAAGATCATCGAAGACACTGGACCCTGGGGAGAGGCCCCAGAGGACTTCTGAAGGTAGGAGCAACACTGTGTGTCTGTCAGTAAGTGAGTATGTGTCTGGAAGTGTGTGTGTGTCTATCAGTGAGTGTGTGTGTGTGTGTGTGTGTGTGTTTCTGTCAGTGAGTGTGTGTATATAAATTTGTAGAAAATGATCAAGGCACTCCAATTGTTTCCAATTTTTAAGGCAATTTATTTGGACCAGGAACTACAAAGCTTTGTAGTTCCTGGTCCAAATAAATTGCCTTAAAAATTGGAAACAATTGGAGTGCCTTGATCATTTTCTACAAATGTATCTGCTTGGTCCTTTTGGGTACTGGGACTTTTTCAAGAGCACCCTGGATTCCTTAGTGAGGAGCTGAGTGCACTTCCAGATTTGATGATACAGTGAGTGTGTGTATGTCTGGAAGTGAGTGTGTGTCTGTCAGTAAGTGTGTGTGTGTGTATCTGTTTGTCTGGAAGTGTGTGCGTGTGTGCCTGGAAGTGTGTGCATGTGTGTCTGGAAGGGAGTGTGTGTGTCTGAAAGTAAGTGTGTCTGTCAGTAAGTGTGTGTGTGTGTCTGTGTCTGGAAGTGTGTGTGTGTCTGGAAGTGAGTGTGTGTCTGTCAGGGCCGTCTTTCCGCATGGGCATGCTGGGCAGTTGCCCGTGGCCCAACAGGCATGGGGGCCCTACCACGCTGCCCAGCATGCCCGGACGACAGTTTTCTGGGAGAGAGGTAGCTAGGACCCAGGGCTGCAGGAGAGGCTGACCTGTAAGGCAGATCGCTCCTCCCGCAAGCAGGCTGTGTGGAGCGGTGCCGCACATTACCATGGCAATGCTCCACACAGCATTCAGCGCGCAGGAGGACAGGAGACAGGCTGCAGCCAGACAAGCTGCAGGCTGTACAGAATTCACAACTGGACCACCACGGCTGGCTGTGTCCCAGCCTCTTTCACCAAAGGTAAGAAGAAGGGTGGGGGTACATATAGATTTTATTTAATGTATAGTAGCATTAAAAAAACAAAAAAACATTTGCTACCTGCACCCCTCAAACACACACACAGCCCCAACACACATATAGCACTCCACACACACGCAGCACCCCACTCACTTAGCACTCCACACACACACACACACAGCACCCCACATTCACATAGCACTCCACACACACACAGCACCACACACACACTGCACCTGTACACACAAACACATACACTGCACCCCTCACTGCAGTGTGTGTATTCAGCAGTCTGTGTGTGTGTTCAGCAGTCTGTGTGTGTGTTCAGCGAACTGTGTATGTATTCAGCCGTCTGTGTGTATGTTTGTGTGTGTTTGTATTCAGCGGACTGTGTGTATATATTCAGGACTCTCTATGTGTACTCAGCAGTCTGTCTGTGTGTGTAGTCAGCAGTCTCTGTGTGTGTGTCTATTCATCAGTCTGTATGCGTGTATTCAGCAGTCGGTGTGTGTATGTATTCAGCAGTCGGTGTGTGACTGTATTCAGCACGCTCCCCCTTGTGGCTCCGGTGCTCAGTTAGTGAGTCAGAGCACAGGCTCAGAGATTCTTGGCCTGCGCTCTAGCAACATTGAAAGTCAGAGCCGCAAAGAAGTGGGTATGGCAAAGAGCTACTGATTAGCATAACATCAATATCCGTTATAAAACCATGAAAAGGTGGGCATGGATGGTGAGCTGATTCGGGGGTGCAATGGGCCACTTGACTGGAGGCTGCCAGCCCTCCCCTGCACTCTGCATTCACTACCCTAACACACAATCTGCATCCACTACCCTAACACACACTCTGCATTCACTATACACACAGCATCCACTACACACACATTCGGCATTCACTATACTCACACTACATCCACCATACATAAACACACTGCATTGATTATACACACACTCTGCATCCATTACACACATTCTAATTCTACATCTACTATACAAACCACATTCAGTCCTGAATCCTTGTGGGCGGACTCAGAAAGAGCCCCAGGCCCGGACTGGCCATCGGGCACACCGGGCAGATGCCCGGTGGGCCGCGGTGGCCACGGGCCGAGGCCGGCAGGGGAGGTCTCAGGACATCCCCTGCCGGTCTATGCAGGGCCGGCACTATCCGAGCGCCGGCCCCGCTGTGTTCCATGAAGGGCCGGTGGGGAGATCAAAGATCTCCCTCACCGGCCCACATGCGCTAGAGTTCACTTACCACGAGGACCACCAGGGATGGCTGGCAGCAGTAAGACTTATTATGTATTTATTAGTATGTATTATTATGTATTTATTATTATTATGTGTTATTATGTGTTATTATGTATTTATTATTATTATTTAGTATGTATTTATTAGTATGTATTTTTATGTATTTATTATTATTATTTATTATTATGTATTTATTAGTATGTATTATTATGTATTTATTATTATTTGTTTTTATTATTATGTATTTATTATTATTTTTTAGTAAAACACCTACCTGCCTCCCCCAATACAAAATCCTTGCAAACACACACATCACCCTCAACCAGCACCCTAACACACACACACAGCACCCTAACACACACACAGCACCCTAACACCAGCACCCCAACACACACACAGCACCCTAACACCAGCACCCTAACATTGACACATCACCCTAACACACACACAGCACCGTAGCACTCACACAGCACCCTAACACACACACAGCACCCTAACATCAGCACCCTAACATTGACACATCACCCTAACACCAGCATCCTAACATTGACACATCACCCTAACACACACACAGCACCGTAGCACTCACACAGCACCCTAACACACACACAGCACCCTAACATTCACACAGCACCCTAACACCAGCACCCTAACATTGACACATCACCCTAACACACACACAGCACCCTAGCACTCACACAGCACCCTAGCACACACACAGCACCCTAACATACACACAGCACCCTAACACTCACACAGCACCCTAACACCAGCACCCTAACATAGACACATCACCCTAACACACACACAGCACCCTAGCACTCACACAGCACCCTAGCACTCACACAGCACCCTAGCACACACACAGCACCCTAACACATACAGCAACCTAGCACACACACACACATCACCCCAACACACACAGCACCCCAACACACACAGCATCCCAACACACACATCACCCTCACTCACACAGCACCCTCAAATGCACAGCGCCCTCACACACAGCGCCCTCACACAGCACCCTCACACACACATACTGCACCCCCTCACACATATACTGCACCCTCCCACACACATACTGCACCCCCTCACACACACAGCACCCTCCCACACACACTATACTCCTCACAAATGCACACTACACCCCTCACACACACAGCACCCCCCAAACACACTGCACCACTCACACACTCACTAGATCTCCTATACGCACTCCTGAGTCCTTCAAACACACACTAGATCCCCTACACACAGATGCTGCACCACTTACACACACACTACATTTCTGACATACACACTCAGGATCCCCTATGAACACACTAGATACCCTTTAAGCAAACACATAGTGTCTCCATAAATGTGATACAGTGAGTATTCCAATTATGGAAACCCCTGAGACAAGTTTCAAGCAAACACAATGCAAGTATGTTATTAAATTTGCTTGCGCTGTGCAGATCAAATACAGGGCCCTTTTCTCATGCCCTGGAAGAGCATTGAACCAACATGCTCACTTTGAGATGGGGCGTGCTTGTCATTGGGGATGACAAAACACACCCTATCTGGCCCGCCCCCTTTTCAGTGGGCCGCTGTAATTAAAAATGCCTGGGCCAAATTTTTTCCCCAGTCCGGCCCTGAAGAGCCCTATGGGCAGACCCAGGGGGAGTTTTGTTAGGGGCCTCAAAATTTCTGATGGGAGCCCTGGCTCTGGACGTTAGGTTCTAGAATAGAACCTGCCTAAAATGGGGTACATTGGTGTTGTGGCAGGCTTATGCATTGTGTGATCATATATTGTAACTAAACCCCCATTATTTTTGCCTAGGTTAGGGTTGTAAAAAATTGTTTTTTTTTAAAACTGTTACATTCTGTGAGCTTTGAAATTGCTGAGATCTGTATACTACACAGGGTACCACAAATTTTGCTTTGTTTCCCACAAGTCTGCTATGTGTCACTGAGCCTTCAATGTACACATTTTAAGTCATGACATTCAATTGGAAAGTTTATAAGTCTGAGATATGTTTTCATCAAAATGCACCAGCACTACATCATAGCAACGGTACTGTTTATAACACAATGCTAGAAGTTTTAAGGGTTAGGGGTATTTAGCATTTAGGTGTCTTAGGGTTAAAGGTGTCTTGGGGATACCTGCCTTTAACATGCTGTGGATTGTAACTCCCATAATTCTTGCCAGAAAAAAAGCTCCTCTATCTACCCATAATTCTTTTTAATGCAGTAACACAGGGGTCAGCAACCTACGGCACGTGTGTAAACCGGGTGGTGATTGCAGGCGGTAAAGGACAATCTTCAATTTATGCATTGCAGCATTTAGAGGAAGTGATCTCAGATCACTATATGCCAGCATTGGTGAACGAAACCCCGCACTGGAGTAGAGCAACCTGCAGCAGCTATTGCAGCTCCTGCCCTTCACCTGTACCTTGCTAGCTAATATGCCTCTCACTTATACAAATAATAGAAACAGTCCACACACAAACACAGTCCCCACAAACACAACACTATGGACTGTCCACATACACGGACAAACACACATATACCCAAACCAAACACACAATGTGACATTTCATCCACACACAATTCCACAAGCAGCCCCTATACATAGCTCACATTCATAGGTATCATACAAAATGTCACAAACTACCCATGAACTAATTCTATACAATGTAACAGCCCACATAGGCACAAATACAATGCTACAGAGCAACTGCAGCACCCACAAATAACACAAGCAGAATACGGCAACATACACACTCAATTTAACAAAAATAGTACCAGCACTCCAATGGACTTCAAAATCTCCATTTGGCACAGTACTGCTAAAAGGTTGCCTACCCCTGTAGTAACATCATTGTGTCTCTTTAATAACGTTCTCGTTTTGGCATTTATACATTTATATAATTAAAGTGAATTATCCAGAAGGATAATGATTTTGTTATCAAAACCAGTGCAACGCCGTTTTGGGACACATGAGAATGATATGTGCTTACATTAGACATGAGATTGTACAAACTGCTCTCTCATGTGCAAAATAATGTCAGAGCTCTCTTTAATTGCACAATTAAAGGAAAAAGGAAGATGCCAAGAATCATAACCAGTAAAACTTTCTGTAGTGGTTATGGTGCCATGAGTGACCTGCCCTCTCCCCGTCTCCAAATGGAACATAGTCACACTGTTTTAGAATGGTTTCACTTCTGACCTCGGTCAGCCATGCACTGCTCCCCGTCTCCACTACTTCAGAGTTAAACCTAGCTAAAATGCTCAGCCAATGAGCTACCTCTACCCTGCAGGGCTTAGCTTGAAGGAGCCAACAGACTCCTAAGCAGGAGCTTCCATCTCTCCTGGTAACTGAGAAGCAGCCTGCGGACACCAGGTAGGAAGTCAAGTGAGCTGTGGTGGTTATGGTGCTTGGGGTGTTCCTTTAAAGGGGCACTCTAGGCACCAAAACAACTTCACTGACGCTCCCTGCTAATCAGTGACTTCCCATTCCCAACACTGGTTATGAAAGAGACTTACATTTCAAAGCCAGTTTTATGAATGTGAAGTCACTGATTGGCTGACAGGTGACCGCTCTCAGCCAATCAGCAGCTCCCCTGCCCGGCAACATTCTGCATTTCCTGAAACTGAAATTTCAGAAACAGGATTGGCGATGGAGGCAACTTTGAAGTTAAACTATTCGAGAATGGTTTAACCCCTTAATAAAAGAGTGATCCGGGGGCCTCATGGCACCATATAAAATTAATTCAGATTAAGTTGTTATGGTGCTGAAACTGATCCTTTAAGTGACTAGCAAAAAGGCTGATAACCCCTTCATTCTACAGGTAGGGTCTCTGTGTATCCAGTTTGTCATTGATGATTTGGGGGTAATACGAGTACTGTGTCAGACCCTCATGAGAAAAGAGTTTTGTTGTCAAATTAAAGTAAATACTTACCATAACCTTTTTCAAAATCAGTTTCTTTCCCAGCAACATTTTGCTTTTAATGATTTTCATAATGCAATCTCCAGTAAGAGAGCCACAGTGGAAATGTGAATGCAAATTCAACAAAGAAATAGATAAACCACACTGTTTGTGTAAACAATTGATACTACAGCCTATACAATTATATCATCTCTTGATAATTAAGCTTTTAAAGGGATATTGATGCTTACAACCAGCGATGTCATTATTTCATAGTGTTTCTGTTTAGGAACGTTGCCTCTTGTCCTCTGACATCGAGTGATGCAGTTCAGCAGTAAAAGTGCTAACGATTATATTTGTGCTTCGAATCTTCAAAGAGCAATAAACGACCTGAAATTTATTACTGTTTCAAGGTGACGACGAGTTTCACTACAGCAAATAGAGAGATACAGCATGTTGCAGACTATCGAGGAATAAATTATTAGCTCAGCTTCTAATAAACACTGTCTGGGAGAGAGAAAACTAAAATAACGGTTTCCATTTTTAAAAATTTGTATTAATTATGGATTATGCTTCCATAATTCTCAAACGCCTTCTGCCACAATAAAACCTCGACCCCAAGACTGGATTAAAGTGGGGTACCTTTCGCAATAACAGGAACCCCCATTTCCTAACTGGTGGTCGCATTGTGTTGTCCTTGTGAGAATGTACTGGAGAAGATACAACCCTCAAAACTGTGACAGGGCCGGCAAAATAAGACATAAAGAGGTTGGTGAATGGGAGATTATAAACCCTGGAAAAAGTTCACCAGAACCCACAGCTTTTTCCTCAGTTGTACTTTTTGTAGAACTCAGACTCTACAGGTTCAGTGGACCCCACAGCTTTCCATGTACTACCTATGCAAACTAATTGTGTATAAAATGTTCCTTTTTTTCCTCACAACTTTACTTTTTATGCATGTTTTCATACCCATGGCTAGATTTTCTGGCTAGAGTAGGTTTCTGCCTGCAGGCACCTATCCACCAGGGGGTGCCTATTGTCAGCAGTTATAAGGTGTCCTTTTGAGCTTAACCCCTTAAGGACACATGACATGTGTGACGTGTCATGATTCCCTTTTATTCCATAAGTTTGGTCCTTAAGGAGTTAAAGGGGTTCTCTAGTGCCAGGAAAACAAACCCGTTTTCCTGGCACTAGAGAATCCTGGAGTGCCCCCATCCCATGTCGCTAAAGGGGTTAAAACCCTTGGTGCTGGGTCAGGCTTCGACCACGCTCTACCCCCGCTAACTTCCACCAACGGGGAAGACCTAATGCGCGGCAATGGCCAGGCGCGCATTAGACCTCCCCATAGTAAAGCATTATTCAATGCTTTCCTATAGGGATTGCAGTGACGCAATTGCAATTGCAGACAACCAAAAGTCTTCTAAGAATCCGGAAGTCCCTAGTCCCAGCCACTAGAGGAGGACTTAACCCTGCAAGGTAATTATTGCAGTTTATAAAAACTGTCAATATTACACTTGCAGGGTTAAGGGTGATGGGAGTTGGCACCCAGACCACTTTAATGAGCTGAAATGATCTGGGTGCCTACAGTGTCCCTTTAAAGGAACACTTCACTGCCCAAATAAGAAGAAAAAATACAAGGTGGTTGTAACGGATCGCCTGGCACCCCGACTGGGTACCTCCGTTGAAAGATGCTCCTAGCGCTTCCTGAGGACTCCAAGCACTGCAGCAGACACCACAATCACCGAACCAGAGAAGCGTATACCTTCTCTCAAGCATAAGAATGCTGTAGACAGTTGAATAGGAATCATACGAATAGGTTTACTCTCCTAGCAGTCAAACTGGAACAGCATACAATAAATCCTTCCCCCAATAATGAGACGACACTTCACTTTGAGGGTTAAAACAGGAACTCGAGTGCTGGCACACCCAGCCTGGTTTTTATTACAATCCACAAAACCTAGTACTGCCCACAGGGTTTTGCAGAACCACCAATAAACACATTACAACACATACAATGCAAGTACAGCAGCCAATCAGACACAATGGGACAATAGAAACACACCCAGCATATTCCTCCCCTCTGCTTAGGAGATAATTGAGTCAATTACTGTATCTACTCAATTATCTCCAAGCTGAAAAGTTACTTTTTGTACATTTTTATAACTTTGTGAGTTAACATCGTACATACATAAAACTTACATTTTCATAATCAATCCATTCAGGGGAACAACATATTAAAAAATGGCACGAATCAGACCAGGGGTTCAAAAGTTAAGGGAAAGTCCTTTGTGACTAAATGAAGCATGGCTTTCCGGCCCAAACCAGTTTCAGAGTCTTCTATCCTGGAGAGTAATTCAATTATCTCCCAGGACAGAAACAAGACTCCATTAAGCACATGGTTGCAAAAAGACACAAAACACTTTAAAATACATAAAGTCACATTTTATACATAAAACACGGACATGTCACATATCCCCAGATAGCTGGGATCTGAGCGCACAAAACTACCGAATAGCGCTCAGATCCTATTCACACAGTTCAACTACACGAATGGGCTCCATGGCATAGCTATCTGGGTTAATAACTTCACATAAAGTCTGGTCCATAGTCCAAAGGCAAGAGGCGGGCAAGCAGCCCCCTCCAAGGACACGTGGCGAGGCCGGTTTCGCCACAGTGGTACAGAGATGAATGACTGGTAACGCACAAATATGTCATACGTGCACACCAGGTCACATCTTCATGTATCTATTTTATGGTAGTGCCAGAAATGTACTCAGTCCAAATTCAGAAGGGATGGTGTGTTCCTACCTCTATGACAGACAAAAACAAATTGAGACTTAAAGTGTTACTTTAGCCAGTGCCAAAGAGCGAGCAATGTTTTTCTTGTTCCCCTGGCAAATAATTGGTTTCAAAAAAAACGACTGTAGAGAAGGAAGGATCTCTATACAGTCTAATAATTGGTGAAACTGCTCTGTGTCTCTGAACATTGCACCAAACAGGATTTTATCAAGGAATTTCAACATTTTAATTTCCTGCTCTGTTTCCCCGTAAAGTCCCTTATCTAATCCTAACTACTGCGTAGGAAGATTTTTAATATTACGCAGTTAGCTGGATTCTTTAGAAATAACAGAGTTTTATTCCCTAAGGGATACTGCGGACAGGTGACAAGCAAATGACAAAATTCAAAATTTTTATTTCTTTTTTTTTAAATAACAAACGTGTATTTCTGACCTTGTAGTGCTAAAAAAAATCATGTTAGCCTCCCTGCCCCCCTTAAAATGGTAGAAAAAGTACCTTTATTCCAGCGCTGCTGATCAAAGCTGGCAATCTCAGCCAATCCAATGTTATTCTAGAGGGAAGCATTGGATTGGCTGAGATCGTCAAGTCTGGTGATCTCAGCCAAAGAGGCGGGAGCAGAGCCAAATGCTGCTCTGGCCAATTAGCATCTCCTCATAGAGATGCATTGAATCAATGCACCTCTATGTGGAGAGTTCAGTGTCTGCATGCAGAGTGTGGAGATGCTGAACATCAACACTATGTGCAGCACCGACCCAGGAAGCACATCTAATGGCCATCTGAGGAGTGGCTAGTGGAGGCAACCTTCAGCACCCCATATGTTGTGGACTAAAATTCCCTTGATGCTTTGCTAGCATTATGGCTGTAAGAACATTATGGGAGATGTAGTACAAAACATCTGGAGTGCCGAAGGTTGCCTACCCCTGCCCTAGTCTATAATGTAAACACTGCATTTCTCTAAAAAGACAGTGTTTATTGCAAAAAGCCTACAGGGAATGATTATACTCACCAGCACAAATACAATAAGCTCTAGTTGTTTTGGTGACCATAGTGTCCCTTTAAAATGTTCATCACCAAGAAAAGAAATTTAACAAGAAAAAAATTAAACCCTAATAAAAGTTATTAAAAGATCAGCTAGAGAAAGTGATCTATTATAGATATAAAGTACTCATGTGTATCCTACATATAAATCTGGCTTGTAGCTAGAGATAGTATTACCACCACATCTTTATGGGGACAGTTCAGTGTCTCCATGCAGAGTGTGGAGATGCTGATGTGCAGCACTGACCCAGGAAGCGCCTCTAGTGGCAACTGGAGGTGTCCCTAGGGGGCACCTTTTCTCTGAAAAAGCAGTGTTTACCGGAAAACGTCTGCAGGGACTGATTATACTCACCAGAACAAATACATTAAGCTGTAGTTGTTCTGTGGCCATAGTGTCCCTTTAATTCTGACAGGAAATTCCAATTTAGTTTTAGTCAGTCTTTTGACTAAAACGCCATTTTAGTTTTAGTCATCTGAATTGTTTTAGTCTACTAAATCTCCAGTAGATTTTAGTCGACCTGACTAAAATCTAATGGGTTTAGTTAAAGTCTATGTCTCTTTTGCCCCTTCCCCAGTGCCTCTGTGTCTCTTTCTGTCCCCCCAGCCCCTCTAGGTGTCTCTCCCAAGCCCAGGTCTATCTCTTTTGCCCCTTTCACAGCCCATCTGTGGATCCTTGCCCCCCCCCCTTCCCAGCCCCTCTGTTTCTCTTTCTCTCCATAGCCACATTTGTAAGTCTCTTCTCCCCCCCAGTTCCTAATTTTCCCCATGTGTCTCATTCACCCCAGCTGCACATGTGTCTTAATTCTTCCCTCAGCCCTTCCACGTGTCTTACCCGCTAGTGCTTGCAAATTTCATATATCAAAATCACCACCTTTATCAGAGAATTTCATCAAACATATGAAGACTATCCAATTGCAAGTTAGCTGTTTGTGAATAACTGAATTAACAAACCTATGTACACATTCAGCTGATTTTTAACCTCATGTGGCTTTTGGCTATAGTTTAACGATAATAATAATTTTGTTGAAATTACTGAAATTTGGATAAGCAAATGCCATTCATGTGTTTTTAAACGCTTAGGATTCGGACCATTATTATTATGTTATTATTTATATATACCATCAGCTAGTCAATACATTGCAGAGCTTTTAAAACATTCCTATACTATATGCTCAACCTCACGTGTTTAACCCTTCCAATAGTTACCAAGTGAGTTTATCATCCTTGATGTGTGTATCTATGGCCTATAAAGACTATTGATTGGTTTTCAATCCGTAAACAATCACCTGCAAATCTCTATTCGATCTACAAGAATCCAGAGTATGTTATTTTTCTATTTCTTTTGTTCTCAGCCCACTCCTTGAACCGTGAGAACTTCCCGCCATCACATTGATCCGTTTCTCAAGAATCCGTGAACGAACCAATCGGTAATATTGATCAGTTGTAATTTCTGTCAACTCAAACGGCCTTTGGGGACTTTCTGTGTTTGAGTGAATGTGTGGTTTTTGTGTGTATGTCAGTTTTTTTAAAATGTGCAGAGGGATTTGAATAGTGCGTAAGTAACTTTTTTCTTTGTTTTTTTTTTTTATTGTATGTGATGTGTACAATAGTCATTGCTGCCTTCCAGGATTAGTGTGAATTTGAGTGCAGGGCTTAATATTGTATGTTTATGTTTGCATTTATGTGTGTGCGTAAATGGAAGGACTTGTCATTTTGTTGCCTGGTCTCCTTTTTTGACATTGCTGGGTCTCATGACTCGTTGCCTATTTTATCTCTTTAGAAACTGGTAGAAGACTCAAATCCACTGTCTGTTGTTTGTACACACGTGTCCCTGTTCATGGACTTGAGAGGTTATTAACAGTGTTGTGTGACTATTAAATTGAATCATTTTTTAAATATAGCTGATGTTTAAATTACAATTTAAAGGTACATGCATCTGCATGAGAACCACCATAACAGTGATCCGTTTTGTTTTTCACAGGCAACATGTCACAGGCAAAAGGCACTGTAGTCCTGGCATACAGCGGCGGTTTGGACACATCCTGCATATTGGTGTGGCTGAAGGAGCAGGGATATGATGTCATCGCTTATCTGGTGAGCTATTTCCTGCGGCTAAACCTGATCAAAATCTGACTTCCTTCTTATTACAGACACACCTAGGGTAATCCCTCATTGGCAGCCTTTGCACACACTGAAAATGATTCAGAACACACACACAACAATACGCAAACTAAAGAAACGGAAAGAGGTTTTTTTTAAAATAAAATTTAAATCCAGCATATAAAACCATCCTCTAGTTATATAACCCTTTTTATATCTAAGGCTTTTTTTCCCCCTTTTAATATTTTGATTAATCTCTAACAAAATCGGCATACAAAGTAGGCTGTAAAATAAAGCTATTTACTCACCCTGTGTATTGAAAGGGTTAAAAACTGATGTCAAAAAGGGAGTAAGTCGTAGCAAACCAGCAAAAACAGTGCAAAACGTGCTTACAAATTAATTATTACAGACTGCAGAACACCACACAAACCTGTTTTGGTTTGGAGAGTTGGATTTTTTTTTAGAATTTGCAATCCCCTTGACAGCTATCTAACATGCCCAGTTTAGTGTATTAGGTTCAATGTGTTTTTATTATTATCTTTTAAAAGTAAAATTAACTGATGCAGTAAAACCACAACCTTTATTCATTAAAATGATAGTATAAAACTAAAACTGTATTTTAATGATGCAGTTTTGGTAAATATACCATGCCTCTTTAATTCTTACTAGGCGGGCGGCACAGTATATAGACTTGCAGAATGAAGGCATTTTTACCAAGCACAGCATGGTGGAAACGTGCACAAACTTACCCCAATGCCAAGATTTGGAATCATGTTTAAACAGAAATCGATAGATTAGCTAAATCTAAATACTGGAAAAAAAAATGCATCCAGAAAATAATGATGGCGTGAGATGTTGTCCCTTCTCAGGTAAAAACCATAGCGTATACTAAATTCCTACATATTTTATAGCACACAGCTACCAAAGGTACATACAATTGCAAGAAAAAGTATGTGAACCCTTTGGAATGATATGGATTTCTGCACAAATTGGTCATAAAATGTGATCTGATCATCATCTAAGTCACAACAATAGACAATCACAGTCTGCTTAACCCCTTAAGACCGGAGGGCGTACTATTACGCCCTATTATAGTACGCCCTCCGGTCTTTCTGTACTTACCCGGTCGCCGGCAATCCCACGCCGGCGGTTGGGGGGACTCCCAGGGAGCCCCCCGCAGCAGATCTTCCTCCTGCAGCCCCCCCAGCCATGTGAGAGTGAGGTCCTTGCGAGGACCTCACAATCACATGGCCGGGATAGCTGGCTGCTGTATTGCCAGCAGGGGGGCTGCCTGTAATGACAGGTGGTCCCCCTGCTGGCTAGAAATAAAATTAAAATAAATTAAATAGTGTAAAAAAAATTATAATAAATACTTAGATATATATATATATATATATGTATATATATATATATGATATAAGTATATATACACACATATACATACACACACGTACACTGTCTAGGTGTATTTTACTATTAATATATATATAATTATATATATATATTAATATCAAATTACACGTAGACTGATACTGATTAAATATATATATAATTATTGTTATATATATATATTTATATATAATATAAAAAAATTAAATATGTAAATACATTAAAAAATAAAATAAAAATAATAATAAAAAAATAATAAAAAAAATATAGATGTGTGTTATTTCGTTCTAACTGTATTGTGATATTAATATATATATATTTATATCAAAATACATGTAGAACGAAATAATATATATCTATATACATAAATATATACGTATATATCACTTACGTATATATATATACATATATTAATTCTACATATATATTTATGTAATATTTTTACATAATTGGGTATCTTAATTAATTACAATTAGCGGGACCTGCCTGACAACCCATGCCGAAAGTAAAGGGAATTAAATTTGCTAGCACTATATTTAACTCTATAACTTTCCAAGACACCATAAAACCTGTACATGGGGGGTACTGTTATACTCGGGGGACTTCGCTGAACAGAAATATTAGTGTTTCAAAACAGTAAAATGTATTACAACGATGATATCGCCAGTAAAAGTGAAGTTTTTTGCATTTTTCACGCACAAACAGCACTTACACGGACAATATTATTGCTGCGATACTTTTTACTGTTTTGAAACACAAATATTTGTGTTCAGCGAAGTCTCCCAAGTACAACAGTACCCCTCATGTACAGGTTTTATGGTGTTTTCAAAAGTTACAGCGTCAAATATAAGGTTTGTGTTTCATTTTTTTCACATTAAAATTCGCCAGATTGGGTACGTTGCCTTTGAGACCCTATGGTAGCCCAAGAATGAAAATTACCCCTATGATGGCATACCATTTGCAATAGTAGACAACCCAAAGTATTGCAAATGGGGTATGTCCAGTCTTTTTTAGTAGCCACTTAGTCACAAACACTGGCCAAAATTGGCGATTTTTGCATTTTACACACACACACCAAATACTAACACTAACTTTGGCCAGTGTTTGTGACCAAATGGCTACTAAAAAGACTGGATATACCCCATTTGCAATACCTTGGGTTGTCTACTATTGCAAATGGTATGCCATTATGGGTGTAAATTTCATTCCTGGACTACTATAAAGTCCCAAAGGCAACGTAACCAATCTAGTGAATTTCAATTTCAAAATGTAATGTGCTATATTTGACCCTGTAACTTCCCAAAATGCCATAAAACCTGTACATAGGGGGTACTGTTTTACACATGAGACTTTGCTGAATACAAATATGTGTATTCTATTTCAGTAAAAGAAAACAGTATTATGACATTGACCGTTAAAATGTCATGTAGAACTAATAAAATAAAATAAAAATCTTATTTTCTCCCATTTTATTCATATTAAATTATGTTTCATAGCTAAATATTTGATATTAAATGAAAGCCCTGTTTCCCCTGAATAAAATGATATATAATAAGGGTGGGTGCATTTAATATGAAAGAGGTGAATTACGGTTGGACAGACATGTAGCGCAAATGCCAGGTTTTGTTTACATTTGTTTCGTTCACAACGTGTACATTTGGCTCCGTCCTTAAGGGGTTAAACTAATAACACACAAAGAATGAAATGTTGCCATGTTTTTATTGAACACACCATGTAAATATTCACAGTGCAGGTGGAAAAAGTATGTGAACCCTTGGATTTAATAACTGGTTGAACCTCCTTTGGCAGCAATAACTTCAACCAAACGTTTCCTGTAGTTGCAGATCAGACGTGCACAACGGTCAGGAGTAATTCTTGACTATTCCTCTTTACAGAACTGTTTCAGTTCAGCAATATTCTTGGGATGTCTGGTGTGAATCGCTTTCTTGAGGTCATGCCACAGCATCTCAATCGGGTTGAGGTCAGGACTCTGACTGGGCCACTTCAGAAGGCGTATTTTCTTCTGTTGATTTACGTCTATGCTTTGGGTCATTGTCCTGTTGCAACACCCATCTTCTGTTGAGCTTCAGCTGGTAGACAGATGGCCTTAAGTTCTCCTGCAAAATGTCTTGATAAACCTGGGAATTCATGTTTCCTTCGATGATAGCAATCTGTCCAGGCCCTGAAGCAGCAAAGCAGCCCCAAACCATGATGCCCCCACCACCATACTTCACAGTTGGGATGAGGTTTTGATGTTGGTGTGCTGTGCCTTTTTTTCGCCATACATAGTGTTGTGTGTTTCTTCCAAACAACTCAACTTTGGTTTCATCTGTCCACAGAATATTTTGCCAGTACTGCTTTGGAACATCCAGGTGCTCTTGTGCAAACTGTAAACGTGCAGCAATGTTTTGTTTGGACAGCAGTGGCTTCCTCTGTGGTATCATCCCATGAAATCCATTCTTGTTTAGTGTTTTACGTATTGTAGATTCGCTAACAGGGATGTTAGCATTTGCCAGTGACTTTGTAAGTCTTTAGCTGACACTCTAGGATTCTTCTTCACCTCACTGAGCAGTCTGCGCTGTGCTCTTGCAGTCATCTTTACAGGACGGCCACTCCTAGGGAGAGTAGCAGCAGTGCTGAACTTTCTCCATTTATAGATAATTTGTCTTACCGTGGACTGATGAACAGCAAGGCTTTTGGAGATACTTTTATAACCCTTTCCAGCTTTATGCAAGTCAACAATTCTTAATCTTACCGTGTCTTCCACGGTGATTGTCTATTGTTGTGACTTAGATGATGATCAGATCACATTTTATGACCAATTTGTGCAGAAATCCATATCATTCCAAAGGGTTCACATACTTTTTCTTGCAACTTTAGTTGTCTAGGTTGAAAACAAGTCTAAAGTCCATCAAATTCAACCATGAAACCCATTATTTCATGCTGTTGATCCAAAAGAAGAGAAACCCCCCCCCAATTGTAGCCATTTCTATTTATGCCATAATGGCAATCAGAACCATATTATTAGGAACAAATGTCATCCGACACGCGTTTCGCTCTATGTAGGGCTTACCAGACGTGCTATGGAGTGGCAGATACCAAGGGCTTAAAGGACCACTATATGTATGTTTTCCTTGCACTATAGTGCCCTGAGGGTGCCCCCACCATCAGGGCCCCCCTCCCACCGGGCTCTAGGGGGTGGAAGGGGTTAAATTTACCTCTTTCTCCAGCGCCGGGCAAGGGACTCTCCTCCTCCTCGGCTGAATGCGCATGCGCGGCAGGAGCCACGCGCGCATTCAGCCAGTCCATAGGAAAGCATTCAGAATGCTTTCCTATTTCCTATGGACGCTGGCGTCTTCTCACTGTGAAAATCACAGTGAAAAGCACAGAAGTGCCTCTAGCGGCTGTCAATGAGACAGCCACTAGAGGCTGGATTAACCCTATTATAAACATAGCAGTTTCTCTGGACCTGGCACCTAGACCACTTCATTAAGCTGAAGTGGTCTGTGTGCCTATAGTGGTCCTTTTTTTTTTTTTTTTTATAAATTCTTTATTTTTCGATTTTTATCAACTTGAATTGAAGGGTGCAGAATGAAGAGAATGGGTGGGGTACAAGTTTGTTTCGATATGGGTGACCAGTTGACATTGAATACTTTATCGGTATCGATATCGAAACCACAGTCGCGGTTTTTCAAGTACCAAGTGTTGAGGGTTACATTTCGAGGTCATGATCTTAAGTTTTTGGTACGTTGTTATAGTGGTCATTTAAATGCCCAAGGCCGCTTATAGATTTTACGAATCCATTAGAGACGTCCTTTCTTTTAATAAGGAACTTTCATAGAATTTGTGTTTAATTCTCGCAATATCTCCTTATAGCCACCACACCCCCTACTTGATATTATACATAAATCTTATACTCTTCCAATGCGTTCGATTTGTTATCACTTCCTCTCTCGGGCTATCACAGTGGGCTAATTCTCCCACCCATGTAGCTGGCAATACCTTTGTAATTTTCTCTTATGCATGTTCAGTATATAATATCTGCAACACTCCACTTCCTCTCTCTGGTCACCACCTCTTATTATTTGCTCTCAAGATCCCCCTCACCCAACAACCTCAGCCTAACCCCCCTCAACTTAGGAGGAACCTTAATTCTAGCAGCTGTCAGATGATATTGATTCACAACTGCTATCCATCCCTTCCCTCTCCCTCACTGGACACCTCCAGATATAACACTACCCTCACCTCTGCTTTGAACGCTGCAGCCCCACTCCAAACATGCACCACGAGGAGGACACGCCCCCAACCGTGGCATACTAAATCAACACGCTACCTGCAAAGATGCTCCTGTTGTGCTGAACGCACCTAGAGGAAGTCTCACACCCAGGCAGACTATCTCCATTATAGATTCATATTGTGTTAATACAGCTCAGCCCTTGCCCTCGCCAAACAGTCATACTTTTCCTCTCTTATTAGTTCATGCTCCCGCAATCCCAGGCATCTCTTTGTCACCTTTAACTCTCTTCTTCGCCCTGCTGTTGCTATCCCCCAAACTAACCTTACAGCCTATAGCTTTGCATGCTACTTTACCGACAAGATTGAACAGCTAGGGAAAGAATTCTCCCCACCTTGCCGTTCTCTTTCTCAACCACACGTAGATCATGCCTTTCCAACCCTTCAAACTTTTTCCCTGGCTGCTGAACAAGAGGTGGCTGCTCTTCTCCTTTCCTCTCGCCCCACCACCTGCCCGCTTGATCCTGTCACATCTCACCTCATCAGATCTCTCTCCACTTGTCCTGTGCCTTCCTTAACACACATTTTCAACTGCTCTCTCTCTTCTGGCGTTGTCCCTGCTGACCTTGAACATGCCACTGTAGTACCTATCCTGCAAAAAAACCTCTTTTGACCCATCCTCCCCCTCTAACTATTGTCACATATCCCTGCTCCCTTTTTCCTCAAAGCTTCTGGAAAGACTTGTCTTTACCCATATGTCTCACTTCCTCAATTCCAACTCTCTTCTTGACCCTCTTTAATCTGTCTTCCAACCTCTCCACTCTACTGAGACTTCTCTTGCTAATCTAATTGCAGCTAAATCCAAAGGCCACTACTCCATACTAATTCTTCTTGACCCTTCTGCTGCCTTTAAAACCATGCTCTCCTTCTTCAAACTCTTCCATCACTCGGTCTTTGTGACTCTGTCCTCTGTCCTCTCGTGATTTTCCTCTTATCTCTCCCAACGCTCATTCAGTGTCTCCTTTTCTAATGATACCTCCTCCCCTCGTCCTGTCTCAGTTGGAGGCCCCCAAGGTGCTGTCCTTGGTCCCCTTCTATTTTCTCTTCATACTGCCTCTCTTGGCAAACTTATTACCTCATTTGGATTCCACTACCACCTGTACGCTGATGACACCCAGATATAGCTCTCCTCCCTGGATGTCTCCCCTTCTGTCCTGCAAAGTGTCACTGCTTGTCTTTCTTCCATCTCTGACTGGATGTCCTCCTGCTTTCTGAAACTCAGTCTCTCTAAAACTGAGCTCCTTGTCTTTCCTCCTCCTAATACTGATCCTCCTCTTTAGCTCTCCCTTCAAGTTAGTGGTATCCACATAAGTCCATCCTTGCAAGTGCGCTTGGCATCATACTTGATTCTGGCCTCACCTTTGAGCCTCAGATCCAGTATGTTGCCAAATCCTGTAGATTCCATCTTAAAAATAGAGATTTTACCAAGGAGCTTGTCCATGCTCTAGTAATTTCCCGCATGGATTATTGTAACCCTCTCTTAATTGGTCTTCCCAAAAGCCGTATTGCCCCGCTACAGTCTGTAATGAATGCCGATGCCAGACTGATTTTCCTCTACAGTCGGTCCTCTCACCCCTCTGTCAGTCCTTACATTGGCTTCCTGTATCCTATAGTAGTCATTTCAAAGTGCTAACCCACACCTGTAAAGCACTGAACAATTCTAGCCCCCCTCTCTTCTCTCTTCACCTATCCACAGGTATGCCCCTTCTCGATCTCTCCGCTCTGCCCGTGACCTTCTTCTGTCCGCTGCTCGCACCCGTACGGCCAACTCACGCTTGCAGGACTTCTCATGGGCGGCTCCCTTCCTATGGCATAGCCTGCCTACCACCATCAGACTCTCCCCTAGTCTTCAATCGTTTCAGAAGTCCCTTAAAACCCATCTCTTTAGGAAAGCTTATGACCTCCCAGACTAACCTCTACCTCACATACCTGTCTCTTGCTCTCTCCTAAAGAGCAGCACTTTACTCTCTCCTCCAGCTCTGCCTCACTCCCACCTTATTTGATTGCTATTCCCTGTCCTAATGGGTTTTATACCCCACCTCCTATAGACTGTAAGTTCGTTTGAGCAGGGTCCTCTTCAACCTATCGTTCCTGTAAGTTTTCTTGTAATTGTCCTATTTATAGTTAAATCCCCCCTCTCATAATATTGTAAAGTGCTACAGAATCTGTTGGCGCTATATAAATGGCAATAATAATAATAATTTCCAGAGCTCTATTTTCTTCTGTCACACATAAAGTGTCATTCATTAAAGTGTAAATTTTAAGAAGTTCAAACAGAATCCAAAGTGAATTCAAATTTTAGGCCCAAATAGTCATTTTGATGACCTTCTCCAAGTCAGCTATGTTTTCTGTTTAACTATTTTGGCCTAAATTTGAAATTCACAAAGATTTCTCAACAATCCAGATATGAGCCAATATCATTACCAGCAGTAGTAAGATAATATCCTTGTAGATAATAATGATCAGCAGTGGACTTTGTAGTGACTGACTTTCATTATGAAAATGTCTTTTTAGGCAAACATTGGTCAGGATGAAAGTTTCGATGAAGCACGAAAGAAGGCTTTAAATCTTGGAGCAAAGAAGGTAACTAGAATGTCTGGCTCTGTTTAAAATAAATATAAAAAAAACATAGGGGTGATCCTGCTAAAGGGAACAAAAGCGGCACAACATAGAATGTTTGTACAATTGGAATTGGGTGGCCAAGTTGAAACATGCTTGGGTTTTCACGTGTACCATTCTTATCACTACTGACCCTACTTTCTGTTTGATCCTCTTTTCTAAAAACCAATAACCTCTGTTAAACGTTTTATATCATCCAGAAGGGTCCAATCAACTGCTGATGGTCAGAGCTCCATAGTTTGAAAATTACTGCAGTAGAATCACAGGACCATGTTTTTTAGGATCTAGAAATTGTCATTGACTCCCCACCATTACGTCTGTTCTGCAGGTCTTCATAGAAGACATGCGTCAGGAGTTTATTGAACAATTCATCTGGCCAGCTGTCCAAGCCAATGCCATCTACGAAGACCGATACCTCTTGGGCACATCACTGGCACGTCCCTGCATTGCAAGGATGCAAGTGGAAATTGCCAAAAGGGAGGGTGCAAAGTTTGTGTCCCACGGAGCCACCGGCAAGGTAAGATCATACATCAAGGTCAATTGCACTCAAAATAGACCAAATTTTCTCACGGACAGAAGTTATGATCCATCTCCTGTGCATTTTAATGTAATAATTAAACATATACATTGGATATTTAAATTTGTTTTAATTGCCGATTTGGATGGTTGCTTTGCACAGGCCCAATCGCAAAACTAGAGGAACTGAAGAAACAAGCTTAAAATACCAATATAACCAGTTGTCCAATAAAGGAATCGACCTAATCTCTGTTATAACATATATTTCTATTGCTAACACTGTGCAACTAAACTGCGCTCTATAAATATCATCATAATAATAATAATAATAATATATTCCAAGTACACATCTCTGCCTTGTTAAATTACAAATGGCCAGGAGGTGGTGCTAGAGACCACGTTTTAACTTCTGTTTCTGAGCTTGACTGAAGTGGTTTTATATAATATTATTTATTAAAAATTAGTTACATGTCTAGAGTCTGCGTGAGGCTTCATGAATGTACAAACTATTTATTAGTTTTTCATAATATTCAAAATGACTATCAATAGTTTAAATGGAACGTTTGGATAAAGGGGGATTACAGAATTGTAGCACAACTTTCACTTTTTCACTTCATTAGATAATGAATTGCTGCCAAGCTATCTTTGAGCAGTTTGACAAAGATCTCTCGATCCTCAGCAGCCAGCGTGAATTACGAAAACTTTATTATCACTTATTTATTACTGGCATTTATAAAGCGCCAACATATTCCGCAGCGGAATTCAATTGGGATATAGATAATACAATATAAACAGACCAGTGCAAAGGTAGAGGGCTCTGCCCGTGAGCTTACAATCTAAAGGTTAAATCCTGTGTACATTATGTTAAGCCAGCCCCTGAGCTCAATGCTTATCACTGCAATCCAATGCGGATGGATATCGTGGAATTTAGATTCATGTTATTATTACACTGGGTTTGGGGTGTTAAGGGAACCACTTTTTTTCTCCAATCTGCTCCAAAACAATTTGAAAAAAAACGAGAGTAACTGCACAGAAATAACTTGCATCATAACTTATACTTAGCTTAAGCTGCAGTGGTTATGGTGCTTAGAGTGTACTTTTTAACTAGCACATGTTAAAGAATAACAAAGTGCTAGACAAAATATATATGTTTAGATTTATACCCCTAGAAAAGATGCTCCCCTCCTCCCCTAACCCCCCAGCTTCATTTAATGATTCTATTAAAAGTAGATTTCCTAAACCATTTACTGCCCTGGATTATAATGGCTCCCAAGAAGCTCAGCCAACTTTATGGCTGGCTGAGCTGACTGGGAGTTGTAATGCACAGCAAATGGAGTCCCATATGTGTAGGCAAAGATTTCAGCACTATGGCGTCAGGACAGTTCCTGTTGCTCATTGCTGGCAGGATGTTTTCAGGAAGAACCCAGGGTTTGCTTCTAGTTTCTTACTGACATTAAAAACACAAGCAGTTTGAACTAATCTGATTTGAAAATCAGCCAGCATGCCAAATTTATCAAGCAGAGGGGATACATGGCTGCGTTTAGGCCTGCTTTTATTTATTTATTTTTTTTTAAAAATTTAAAAGCAAGTAAACATTCAAAATTGTTATTTTTCTTGGTATCTGTTGTACAGCGCTTTATAAATAATGATAATGAAACTTTGTTGGTAAACCGCATGAGAGACAGATATAACACAAGTATATGGCGATGATACTAATTCACAGTGGATCAACAGCTGAGGAATCTCCATCTCCATCAAGCTTATAGTTAGCTTGAAAAGGAAGAATTCTCAGTGAGCCAATTTTTTTTATAGTAAGAATCCACAATGCACAACCATAGTGGAACTAATATTGTAAAGCGCTACGTAATATGCTGGCGCTATTCTGCTATATAAATACCAATAATAATAATAACTGCATCTTAAGCTGCAGCTTTTTCTGTTCTGTAAATGTGTTGCCTATGTGTACCTGTGTTCCCTCTAAGAACTTCTTTTTTGTTGCATGAAACATTTAATAAATCAATCTATATAGCTACCACATACTAAAGTATACATCTAATATCATTTTTTATTTTTTTTATTTTGCAAACTATAGAGTATGGTTGTTATGCTTTTCATAATTGCTAATGTAAATTGAGGGAAAAACTTAAAAAATGTAATCATTTATATCCCTTTTTTTAAAATGGTACTGGGGATATTTTATGTTTTACGTACAATACCTGACCTACAAACAAAGCCTATTTTAATAGATTGCCTAAATGGAGTTTACTGCACAATTTGTGTTGAAATAGTTTCTCAAGCATATGCTCTACCAATAGAGGGAGCCACAGACCAAAGTCAAGTAATGTGTCCTCCCATTCCCTTATCAAATTAAAAAAAACAAAACATCATTTTGGATTCGATATTTAGCGAGCTTTATAAACGATTTCGATATCTCAGAGAGTTTGTAAGTATATACAGACTTAAAAAGATCTGAAATGTACTTGGATAATCGTTACATCCAAAAAGATCTTAATTTCATGTATATTGTATGTTAAGAGGTTATTAATTACTTGCAAGTACTGTAAATTAGCTGAAGTGCGTAATCAATATTTTTACGGTATAGAATCATCTAGGTAAACAACCCAGTTACGGAATACCGTATATAAACTGTGCAAGTTATCCTGGAACTGATAAGATCAAGTGAAGATGTCACTTTGAGATATTCCATTCAGTTTATCTTGTAGTTTAATCCTTTTCGCATTTTTGCTTTTGTGCTTTTGCAGGGAAATGACCAGATCCGATTTGAACTGACCTGCTATTCTCTGTACCCCGAAGTCCAGGTAACAGCCAAAATGTCTCCTACAGTCCCTGATTTCTAGAGATCATAGATACAATTTTAGAAACATTGATGTATTCACTAAAAATGTAATTTTGGAGAAATGACGAGAAATTTATGGCAAACTTAGAAAATCGTTAGCTTGGCGAATTTGGTCCAAATTGGGGATCCCTTGTCATTTCTCTAGAATTCCCATTTACTGGAAAACACAATGTAGTGTGGTGGCTAAGAAGCAGATTCAAACTGTTTGAAGATATTTCCAAAATTGTGATAAATTCTATGTTTGGTAGTTTTTACAGCATTTTTAGTATGTGATTGTGCTCCTATCGTTGCTCTACCAGGAGCACTCAAAGTACTAAATAAATAGTCAACATAGATTGGAAAAGCAAACAGCGCCACCACAAATGTCAAAGTTTACAAAGAGCATTGCAACCAGAAGCTGGAAAACTATTAAGATGCTCTTAATTTTAATAACATTTAAATGAGGCTCTTTTAAGCCAAGAGTACGCTTAATATCAAAAGAATTATCTCTATGGACAATTATGGAAGGATTAATAGTGTATAGTGTCAATGGTGACTCAGGACAGTCTGCTAATCCGTATCTTATTTCATGATCACGTTAAAGAGATTTAGGATGGTGTAAGAGGCTTGAATGGTTTGCCAAAATCTTCTTCCCCGATAAATTTCCATCTGCTCCTTGCCTTTGTTTCTTTCTTGCTACGTACTTTTTCTCATGTCTATCCAAGTACCATCGTTTTATTCTTGTTTATCGTCCTGCAGATCATTGCACCTTGGAGAATGCCTGAGTTTTACAATCGTTTCCGGGGCAGAAGTGACTTAATGGATTATGCCAAGGTATGCCCGTTAGCTTCTCAATGATTTTCCAGAGTTTCTTTGTTCGTTTCTGTGAACTGGTTTGAACTCAGGCCTCTCCTCGGCACCGAGGGACAGGTTAGCCCAGGTGTCAAAAGTTTTTGATAAGGACTTTGCACTGAGCTACAGTGGTTATGGTGCATACAGCACCCCTTTAATAAAGGTTAAGTAATCAAAAGAAATTTAATGATAAACTTGCTTTGTCCACCAGCAATATAGTATAGCATATGTAGCATGGAACCCCTTCAAAAATGTTATGCTACAGGTTTTCAAAATGTAATTTATAAGTATCGGTGTGAATTATCAGTGAAATCCAAGCTAGTGAGCATGGTCCAGTCAGATGCTTCTCTATGAGAAGTATTTGACTAAGCCATGGAGAGGGATGTGTTGTTGGACACTGCGTGGAGACCAGGGATGGGAACCTCACCCAGCCTTGGTTTAGCCTTATTTTATAGGTTTATAAGGGGGGGGGACCTTTTTACTAATGCCCAATAAGGCATTCTAATTAAAGAAAAGGTTTATTTAAAAAGTAATGATTTAGGAACTCTGCCAGGTGGCCTAAAAGTGTTATCCAACAGTATATGGAATGTATGTACCTTGTCTGAAATCAGGTTATAATGTTAGCAATAAGATTATCCAGTAAAGTAAGAATTGTCGGGGATATAAAGTATATTCAAAGTAAGTTTCAAACTTTAAGGCCAAAAAGCTGATCTGAAAACAGGAGACAATCTCTGGTTAAGCTAATTTAGCCAAAAACATTTAATTCACTTTGTATCCACGTTGAATTGCTGACATTTCACACTTTATTGAATATCCCTGGGGGTGTAAAGAGCAGTCCATTGGTTTATCAAATTCAGCCATGGAGTGTGGGTTTTTTGTTGTTTTTTTAACAGCAGGTTAAAAAAAAAAACAAGTAGACTCATCGGCCTATTTGAGTGGGTAAGATCTCTGTGTGTGTGTATATGTGTGGGGAGATCACCATTAGTCAATTTGCCCTTTGGCATACCCCTGCTTGTGTTTATTACCTATTGAGAATAAACAATGAGCGGCATTAATTGGCTAACAAGCTCTTGAAAACTAATGAAGGCCTGAGAGTGTTGTACTCACTGGAGCATGAAACATCTCCTAAATTCAGCCAGGATATTAGCACATATGGTCCTCACCAGGGAATTTCCTTTTTGGGACTGACCAGCACATACACAGTATTCTATATCTCAGGACAGAGATGAAGTGTAATGTCCTCTGTCTAATAGTCACATATCGTGTATAACATTTTCGATTCTAGATTTTTCACCAAATTTTCTTAATGTTTCCATTCGTGTTCCCAATACTGTTCTTCGAGTCCCCACGCCGTCCTAACCCCCACCCAGCTCTGTTCCCGAGCTTTTTGATAATCCGTTCCAGGCATAGAATCGTGCCTCCAAGCAGATTTTTTTTTTTTTTTCTCCAAAGGAAATATATCTCTCTCTTTTCTTTTATGCAAACAAAGTATCGTTTGGAGTGTTAAAGGGACTGTCTGTAAATGAGAAGGGACTTTAAAGAGATCGGTATCACAGAAATCCTTGTGTTCCCTTAAGAGCCACTTCTGACTCGCTCACCTATGTCCCCCCTCCTTCGGCTTTCCTAAATAATTGGTGGTATTTAGTCTTCAGATGAAACTAAACTGTCTCATCTTCCCTTGAGGCTAAAGATTTATCAAGGATTTGTCCAGAGATAAGTAAAAGGCTCTCAGTTAACTTCACACTGGCTACTTATTAACAGAATGGAAACATTAAACAGAAATATGCTGGATATATAGACAGGGGCTATGTATCATTCCTTTAACCCATTTGGTGCCTAATTGCATATAAACACATTCCATAGGGGAACCAAATTAGGCTAAAAGATAATAAAATGAAATTGTATCATTTTGCTGGCTGTACCCCTAAGGGAATGTCATAAGTTATAAAAATCATAGCTTCTCAAATAAGACACATAAGTTGAGTGGACTGATTGTAAAATACAGTGTTCAATTCTGGTACACAAGACAATGAAATAGGCCTCTGGAAGGATTTGAGATTTTGCAGTTTTTAACAAATTTTAGAAACAATTTGTGACAGTCCTAAACTCTTGTCTGTCAGCTATCAAAAAATATGTTTTAGGAAAACAATGCACAGCCAATCAGAACGAAGCAGTTGGGTGCATGCTGGGAAAATTTGAGTATGCAAATTAGGTAATGTAAGTCCCAAAAAAGTTAACCTAAAAACCTCAGACAAATGTAAAATCAACCCAACAAGAGCAAACACTATTATTCCCAGATAGTTACGGGTTCCAAACACTCTTGGAAGGCACATGAATATTGTTGTCCAGAAGTATATACAATTCACATGCAGCCAAAGGAAATCAATTAATCATGGCAAATTCTATCAGTTACCAGCCATGACTAATCAATTGATTTCCCCTTGCAGTTGGGCAGCGCTATGCATGGACCTCCTGACAGCACGTGAAATTTACAGCTGTCAAAGAAAACATGGCCGAAATGGCAATTCGAATAACAGCTTTCATTTTTGTTCTTGCTTTCATTGAATGATTAATGCAATTAGGGCAGACGTTTACATAATCAGCCAATTAGCATGTTACACCAAATTTGAAACTGTCGGTAAGACTTTGAAAATTGTTTGCTACATACGCAACTCCTATTCAATAAAATGTGCCACTTAGCAAAGATGGTCTGTAGTGGTTTAATCATTATAGAAACCTACATTTTAAAGGAATAGTGATAAAAGTATATTTTTAAATTTTTTTTAATTTTTATTATACAGTGCTTTAATGATCACTTTATAATTCACTTTAAATTCCTGACACTTTAGGAAATATTTTATGATGACAAGGGTGACTTCTATCTATGATACACATAGGGGTCTATTTGATAAACAATATATCGTGATGAACTGTAAATGAATTACAAAATTTGGGGCGAAATTGTGAGGTTGGGAATAAAGAGGAGTTGGTCAATTCATTCTATAGTGACCTTATCGTTGCATATTTAGCTTTCAATTAAGTTACATACTGAGCATTTACTCAACAAACTGCAAATTGGATGAAATTGAAAAATAAACAAGAAATATTAAAATATTTATTTAAGCTGTGCTTATTTTTTTATTTTTTTGCTCCTTTTTGAGAAATATTAAACGCTTGTTAAAGCACGACTGTTCAAACGTGGCCCTAGAATTATCAGCTACTGAACTACTAATATCATAAGCCGGGCTGGCTGGGAGTTATGGAGGTTGTAGGTTCAAGTCAAGCCGTGACCACCCCTTCTATGACACTATAAAAAAAAACATAAAGAAAGCAGATCTCATATATTCTGCATTAGATTATAAATCCTGCTGCTTTTATCTCTTTGGAGGAGAAACACTAGTCAATAACAGATCATTGCCCTGACAAATAGGTCCTCATCTTATTAGAATGGAGTACAAATTGACAGAACAATTAACTCATCTGTGTCTGGGCTTTGTGACATCTTCACTATTTCAGCTTGGGGTGTTGTTCTGGAGGTAAAATGGCCAGCCCATTGCATTGAATGCCTCTACAGAGATCTCTCGGCTAAACATTAGCCAGGGCCTTTTTCAAATGTGGGTGGCATTTGTTAGCGTTTAATAAAGAGAGGAGCATACCAAAGGAAGGTAATTGTTTCTTTGTTTCATTTTCGGGAATTTCTTTCCCCTTCACTGCATATCCCAATGTTTGGGACACATCCTGTGCAAGTAGATAGGGAGCCTAACGGGGCCCAGCTATGTCCTCGACGGGCGCACAGTCTTCCCGCAATGAATTTGTTAACAGATTAGCTGATCCCACTGAGACAGAAGCAATTTTGTGGTTTTATATATTTTTTTTTTCTCTCCAAACAGTTGAAGTGAAAAGGGGAACAGGGTTAGAGCTGGTGAAAAAAAAATAAAAAATAAAGGTTTTTGCTTTTTCCATTGTATAGCGTGTAAGGGGAGGAATATATTTTATCCGTAATGTTGTTTGAAGAGTAATGTTCTGTGCTGGACTCATGATTAAATGCACAGAGAGACTTTATGGGTGTTTAGAATGCATAGAATCTATCGACCATTTTATGCTTGCTCACCTGTATATATGTAGTCCTATTTATGATTATTTGCCAACATATCTACAGCTACCTTCACGGACTACTCAAAGCTCCATCTATGTCAGTATTAGCAAACGTTCCTTAGATCTACCTAGCCATTGTTTGTCTGTGTAAAATTGCTCATTTTAAAATAGTGCATAAAGTATTTAGATTTCTTATGTTATATGAAGACAAAAAAGGAAAAAGACTGCCCCATCCACAGGGCAAAGAGGGCATGTGGCCTCATGCCATCACGACACGGACAGGGAAAACCTGAATTTGTAATGTTTATATATTTCATTTATACTACTATGGTAATTTTCTGACTGTGTGATAAAGCTCTGTCCAGCATCTGTTGGTGGCTTAAGATGGCCTTGCTTATAGTGACAGATCACAGTGTCGTATGTAGGGTTACGGTCAGGACGTCAACGTGAATTTCAAATTTTAAACTGAATATCCAACTTGGAAAAATTATCCAAATCGGCTATGTTTTAGTTTGGCTTGAAAATTTACTTAAATTCACTTTGAATTCCCAACAATTTTAATTTTAACGAATAACCCTGTCATTGTTAGCTATTGCTAATAGCTATTTTTCTAATCCTGTTCCCTTCAGAAACATGGCATCCCAGTACCTGTCACACCCAAAAACCCATGGAGTATGGATGAAAACATTATGCATATCAGGTAAAGAGTTTCATTACTATGTTCATCTTTTATACCTGTTACTCAAAGAAGTAGTGTATGTTTTACAATATTTAATGCTCACAAATTACACCAGGACCACTACATTAAGCTGCAGTGGTTCCGATGACTATAGTGTCCCTTTAACAGTGATGTGATTTATTCTGGAATCTAATATTGTAACATAGATATGGAATTCAGTTATCTGTAAACTGTTTCCATGTCATTCGCATGACCAGGTTAGTTTTACAGCAAATTGGTCATTTTCTACTATACGCTAAGATCCATTGTAACAGATAGATAGGCTTCACTAGATTTCATTCTCATCCACATGTACCCAACCCAAGTCGGCCACTGACCACACTCTGCCACTGATTTATATAGACCGATACATGTACATGTTCTGCTTTCACAGACTGATAATGTCATTCTTACTTTTTAGCTATGAAGCTGGGATTTTGGAGAACCCCAAAGTAAGTATCACTCAAAATAAGAAAGTCCTTCTAAATCCACAAAAAAAAAAAAAAAACATTTCATAGCCCTTAGTCATGTAAAAAGGTGTGTGTGTTGGGGTGTGGGTTTCAGCTAAAAGTTGGGCCCAGTAAGGATTCCACCTTGCTGCGGTCTTTGTCAAGCTTCAGTCATGGTCTCAGCAAGTTCGAAATGTTGCTAGGTCAGCTTTTTGGTGAATACAAATTTTTATTCCACCGCTATGGACTGAGGATGATGTATGTATATATATATATTTTTTATTGAGGAGCTAGAGATGGAGGTCTCCTCCTGAGTGTCCAAAGATTAGAAAGTGCAATGCACTGAGGGACCTACTGTGGTTTTCCAAATATACTGGGAAAACCACAGTCGGAAATATGCCAAGTTACCAAACCGTGCTTCCCAAATTTCTAATGAACTAGAACGTCCACCGTTGACTTGAGAATTGTAGATGAAGAAGTTCACTAATAACTAGAATGCTACATATTTCTCACTGCTGATACATTTGTCTATAGCAGAGTTGTCCAACTTTGGCTGTCCATCTGTGGGTGGATTGCAAGTCCCATAGAATTCTTTTATACCTAGTCTACAATATTATTGTCTGTTATTAGCTGTATTTTCATGTTTTATGTGGAACATTTAATGTATTAATGTTCCCTTTCTTCACTCAGCTCAGATAGGTTGCATTTTAATATTAAGTTGTGTTCAGTATGTTAACAGATTGGTCAACAATGGTCAATAACACACATATTCTAAGATACGTCTTTACAATTAGAATATCATTTGGGATGGCGTATGTTTAGTATTATCCAATGGAGAGTGTCTGTGTCACGATATTGGAGATTCCAGTTGGCACATTTCTAGGAGTTCTGTATAATGAAAACCTGGGGTTAGTTAGTTCTGATAGGGGAACCTTCCATTGGTTTCCATGGTTACCCCACCACTTTTGAAATTCTTCCCAGAATTCCTTTTAATACGTGCCCCTCAGTGGGTATTTATCAAGTATATACTACCAAATCTTTCCTGAACTACACTCGCAATGTTCCAGCATATTCCTACTCAAAATAAGGGAACGTCCACAATGGAAACCAATGAATTGTTTGAGTACTGATTTTTGGATATCCCCCATGACTTTGCTTTAGGGTAGCTGAGCATCATGGGAAATGCAGTACATAAACATCTAGTGTACAACGAATATCCATCAAAGTCTTAATGCATCAGTTACACCCAGAGCATTGCCTAGTAATTTAGCCAGCAATCTGATATTTCAAGGCCATCTGTAATTTTGCTGAGTGATAAATTATTCTTCCCCCCAAAGAGCTGACACTCCAACGTGTAGTCATTTGTTTAAATGTGTAGGACACTTTTGCTATGAGCCCGAGAACTTTCCCAGCAGGCTGTTCATGCTCTGACAGACACAGAGAGCTACTTAAACTATCCATCAACACTAATTACATGATCAGTCAGAATGAATGCACCTAGGGGGCACAGGGAGAGTGCGAGAGCTGAGGTGAGCAGGCAGAGAGAGATGCATCCACTTTGTTGCAATATTTTGATAAACATTTCAGTCTTTGATCATTATGTCAACGAGAGAGGCCGGGCTTTGTAACCCGTTCCTGGCAGGAAGGTTTTTAGAAGACTGAGAGTCTCAATATGTCTGCACGTTGAGCATCTCATGACCCTCACCACTTCACAACTTACATATTAACCAGTGTTTTGTACCAAACTCACACAGAGCTCATACACATTATTTTTATTTCTAAAGTGCCAATGTATTCTGCTCTGCAGTACAATACGTAAAGTAGACATACAAATTACTGTATCAAGAAGTGATGAGACCCTTACTCATACGAACTTACAGTCTATGGAAAGGGGATACAATGTACTTAGAAAGTTAGGTGGGTTGATATACTCACAGTATGAGGAAGGGAAGGTAGGTTGTTAGGTGGACTACTTGCATCCAGAGATTTAGGTAGGTTGTTAGGAGGTTTAACTATATCTAGAAAATAAGGTAGGTTTCTCAGTGGACTCATTCTATCTGGAAGGGAAGGTAGGTTCCTAGGTAGTCAAACTGTTTCCAGGAGGGCAGTAGGTTGCTAGGTAGACTAACTATATCCTTAAAAGCATAATTTATCCATAGAGCATAATTTGCAGGTATAATGCTGCCGGCTAAAGTGAGAAGATGTAGAAAAGGAGTAGCAGATACATGGAGTCGCTTACCAACAAGAACAATTGAAATTAACAAACGGGATAGACATAAGGCTACCCAGAAACACAACTAAGCAAAATCAGTCAGAGATTACTTAGTAGACATATTAGATGGGCTGGTTGGTTCTCATTTGATGTCACAATATGTTTTCATTTAACACCTGACATGGTGCCATAGTTTTTTGGGCACACTGACAGAGAAAAATGACAATTACAGTCATCTGCGACTTAGACGATCTTGTTGACTTGTCCATTCTCAGCCAGTTAATCTTCAATTGAGTGTAGTTGGCTTCTTATTTCGTACACAATAACATTAATGCAGAACACAGAAAGCCACCAAAGTCATTTCTGTTTTACAATGGTCTGAAATCATAATTAATAGGGGTAGATTAACATTAAAGTATTATGTCTACATAGCATGCCTTCTCTTATAGTAATGATGGATGAAGAATAATTTAAGTTAGTTTGGAGTATTGATCAACTACAATCAAAGGAAATATATTTGTTTTACTGCAATCCAAGCCAAATTTTGTAAATTGAGCAATTGCAAAAGTGATGTAGTGTCCTTAGAAACCAGCGTATAAACATAGATATCAATGAGAGATAAAAATATATATTAAATGCCTCCGAGTTTTAGATGCATACCTGACGTAGTTTAAATAAATTAAATGTAAAAAATAGAGCACGTTATTTAATGGGCAATAGCTACTTTTATCTTCTAGATTCAAAAATATCTTTCCAAGGCTAGCTCCGCTAACTGCAGGGATTTAAAAAGGGAGAAAATAAAAGAAAACACAGATGGTTCGGTCATTTTCTGCCTCTATGAGACCTGATTGAGGGGCAATGAGGCATTCTAATGGTGGAAAGATAGAAATTTACTTGCTTTAACTTCATATGGCGCTTTGAAAGAGTTCATTCAAACCCGGACACAACAACATCAACTGGGTGAATAAAACCATTGAAATTGCAAGCGGCTTTACACTAGCATTGAATTCATGCTCCATTTCCTCTTAATCTCTCTCCCCTATATGTCCCCTCCTCTCTCCTTTCTCTCACACTCTTTTTTTTTTTCTTCTCTTTTTCTTCTACCTTTTTCTAACCCTATGCAGCACCCATCATTTTGCACCCCTGTTTTTTAATCCTCTTTCCATCCGCCATCGTTACGATTTTTTTAATTCATCTACAAACCTTGTTTTGTTTTTTTAAAATTTTCATATATTTTTTTTTCTTCTTCTTCACTTCCTTCTTTTTTTAAATGACATTTCGGCAACAGCACCCCTGCAGAGTCAGACAAATAGAAAGCTTGTGATACAGTGCATGCAATGACTTGTCATTTGAACTGAGGCTTTGAAAGGGAAATAAATGAGAGGCAGACATGGTTTACTAGAAAGACCAATAGGCACTTTAATTCTATTTTGGTTATTTTATTTAATAGAGGTTGTCAGAGTCGGGTAAGAAAATTGGACGCTAAGTGACTTTGATTTCCAATGTTTAGTAAAAAGGTTTGAATTTTGATATTTTACGAGTGGACCCCAGGACTTGACCTACCCATTAAGCCTAACCCTCCCAGTCTATTGGAGCTTTATTTAAGATATCCTATGCAGATCTCATGTCTTTACAAATGCTGTTTTTCTACATAGCATCAAACAGCATCGCTGTATCTATCTGTGAATGTGCATATTATTACTATGGTGAACATTACAGTTAAAGCCACATTAGATTGCATAGTACTATTTCCTACGCATTTCTCACTCTCTATTGACAATAGAGCAGTCTATGTTTCTGTTTCCTGCTA
Organism: Pelobates cultripes; assembly: GCA_933207985.1. Lineage (NCBI taxonomy): Eukaryota > Metazoa > Chordata > Amphibia > Anura > Pelobatidae > Pelobates > Pelobates cultripes. The sequence goes on from OW240920.1 coordinate 115,928,514, forward strand.
CCTTTTCATTTTGATCACTATACAATTCCTTTCTTTAACTATGCCCGCCATGTCGCTGCAGAAACCTTTTTATCTCTCAATTGTAGTTCAGATGTGTCATTGATAGTTTATAATGTAGTCATTAAATATTGATGCTGCTTTCATGAGAATAAAAGGGTATAACACTGCCATTAACATCGCTACTAATTGGGGAGGTTGTGTTTATAAGATTAGGGAATTCTTAGGGTTATAGGGAGTTTAGTTTTGGGATGATGTAGGGTTAGGGAAACTTTTAGTTAAGGGTGAGGATTTATAGTCTATAGTATTTTAAAGGTAAACTCTTAACCTTTAGTCACCCACAATTTTAATTCCCCAACTACAAATAGATTGTGTACACTGCTGTACGAGGCAAAGTAATGACACAAGTCTTAATGAATGGTGTCATAATGTTTCCTCAATGTTTTACAAGTAGCAAAATTGAAGCATATATGACTGACTGATAGACCGCTTCTGTTTAGGCTCAGACTGTGACATCATGCTGCCTGTGACTGTTTGTGTTTAGGCTCAGACTGTGACTCCATGCTGCCTGTGACTGTTCCTGTTTAGGCTCAGACTGTGACATCATGCTGCCTGTGACTGTTCCTGTTTAGGCTCAGACTGTGACTCCATGCTGCCTGTGACTGTTTCTGTTTAGGCTCAGACTGTGACTCCATGCTGCCTGTGACTGTTCCTGTTTAGGCTCAGACTGTGACATCATGCTGCCTGTGACTGTTTCTGTTTAGGCTCAGACTGTGACTCCATGCTGCCTGTGACTGTTTAGGCTCAGACTGTGACTCAATGCTGCCTGTGACTGTTTCTGTTTAGGCTCAGACTGTGACTCCATGCTGCCTGTGACTGTTCCTGTTTAGGCTCAGACTGTGACTCCATGCTGCCTGTGACTGTTCCTGTTTAGGCTCAGACTGTGACTCCATGCTGCCTGTGACTGTTCCTGTTTAGGCTCAGACTGTGACTCCATGCTGCCTGTGACTGTTCCTGTTTAGGCTCAGACTGTGACTCCATGCTACCTGTGACTGTTCCTGTTTAGGCTCAGACTGTGACTTCATGCTGCCTGTGACTGTTCCTGTTTAGGCTCAGACTGTGACTCCATGCTGCCTGTGACTGTTCCTGTTTAGGCTCAGACTGTGACTCCATGCTGCCTGTGACTGTGACTGTTTAGGCTCAGACTGTGACTCCATGCTGCCTGTGACTGTTCCTGTTTAGGCTCAGACTGTGACTCCATGCTGCCTGTGACTGTTCCTGTTTAGACTCAGACTGTGACTCCATGCTGCCTGTGACTGTTCCTGTTTAGGCTCAGACTGTGACTCCATGCTGCCTGTGACTGTTTAGGCTGAGACTGTGACTCCATGCTGCCTGTGACTGTTTAGGCTCAGACTGTGACTCCATGCTGCCTGTGATTGTTCCTGTTTAGGCTCAGACTGTGACTCCATGCTGCCTGTGACTGTTCCTGTTTAGGCTCAGACTGTGACTCCATGCTGCCTGTGACTGTTTAGGCTCAGACTGTGACTCCATACCGCCTGTGACTGTTCCTGTTTAGGCTCAGACTGTGACTCCATGCTGCCTGTGACTGTTCCTGTTTAGGCTCAGACTGTGACTCCATGCTGCCTGTGACTGTTCCGGTTTAGGCTCAGACTGTGACTCCATGCTGCCTGTGACTGTTCCTGTTTAGGCTCAGACTGTGACTCCATGCTGCCTGTGACTGTTCCTGTTTAGGCTCAGACTGTGACTCCATGCTGCCTGTGACTGTTTAGGCTCAGACTGTGACTCCATACCGCCTGTGACTGTTCCTGTTTAGGCTCAGACTGTGACTCCATGCTGCCTGTGACTGTTCCTGTTTAGACTCAGACTGTGACTCCATGCTGCCTGTGACTGTTCCTGTTTAGGCTCAGACTGTGACTCCATGCTGCCTGTGACTGTTTAGGCTGAGACTGTGACTCCATGCTGCCTGTGACTGTTTAGGCTCAGACTGTGACTCCATGCTGCCTGTGACTGTTTAGGCTCAGACTGTGACTCCATGCTGCCTGTGACTGTTTAGGCTCAGGCTGTGACTCCATGCTGCCTGTGACTGTTCCTGTTTAGGCTCAGACTGTGACTCCATGCTGCCTGTGACTGTTTAGGCTCAGACTGTGACTCCATACCACCTGTGACTGTTCCTGTTTAGGCTCAGACTGTGACTCCATGCTGCCTGTGACTGTTCCTGTTTAGGCTCAGACTGTGACTCCATGCTGCCTGTGACTGTTCCTGTTTAAGCTCAGACTGTGACTCCATGCTGCCTGTGACTGTTCCTGTTTAGGCTCAGACTGTGACTCCATGCTGCCTGTGACTGTTCGTGTTTAGGCTCAGACTGTGATTCCATGCTGCCTGTGACTGTTCCTGTTTAGGCTCAGACTGTGACTCCATGCTGCCTGTGTCTGTTCCTGTTTAGGCTCAGACTGTGACTCCATGCTGCCTGTGACTGTTCATGTTTAGGCTCAGACTGTGACTCCATGCTGCCTGTGACTGTTTGTGTTTAGGCTCAGACTGTGACTCCATGCCACCTGTGACTGTTCCTGTTTAGGCTCAGACTGTGCTCCATGCTGCCTGTGACTGTTCCTGTTTAGGCTCAGACTGTGACTTCATGCTGCCTGTGACTGTTCCTGTTTAGGCTCAGACTTTGACTCCATGCTGCCTGTGACTGTTCCTGTTTAGGCTCAGACTGTGACTCCATGCTGCCTGTGACTGTTTAGGCTGTTGAGGCTCAGACTGTGACTCCATGCTGCCTGTGACTGTTTAGGCTCAGACTGTGACTCCATGCTGCCTGTGACTGTTTAGGCTCAGACTGTGACTCCATGCTGCCTGTGACTGTTTAGGCTCAGACTGTGACTCCATGCTGCCTGTGACTGTTCCTGTTTAGGCTCAGACTGTGACTCCATGCTGCCTGTGACTGTTTCTGTTTAGGCTCAGACTGTGACTACATGCTGCCTGTTCCTGTTTAGGCTCAGACTGTGACTCCATGCTGCCTGTTTCTGTTTAGGCTCAGACTGTGACTCCATGCTGCCTGTGACTGTTCCTGTTTAGGCTCAGACTGTGACTCCATGCTGCCTGTTACTGTTCCTGTTTAGGCTCAGACTGTGACTCCATGCTGCCTGTTCCTGTTTAGGCTCAGACTGTGACTCCATGCTGCCTGTGACTGTTTCTGTTTAGGCTCAGACTGTGACTCCATGCTGCCTGTTCCTGTTTAGGCTCAGACTGTGACTCCATGCTGCCTGTGACTGTTCCTGTTTAGGCTCAGACTGTGACTCCATGCTGCCTGTTCCTGTTTAGGCTCAGACTGTGACTCCATGCTGCCTGTGACTGTTCCTGTTTAGGCTCAGACTGTGACGTCATGCTGTCTGTGTCTGTTTCTGTTTGTGTTTATGCTATGGTTGTGACTCAATGCTGCCTCTGTCTGTTTCTGTTTCTGTTTGGATTCATGCGGTGACTCTGCGCTGCCTGTGACTGTTTATGTATGTGTTTAGGCTGAGACTATGACTTCATGTTGCCTGTGACCGTTTCTGTGTGTTTCAAACTGAGACTGTGACTTTAGGTAAAATTAAATTAGCTCAGACAAAGTATACCAATTTAAATCTTAAAAATACAAAAAAAAAACATAACTTAATGGTACCCTCTAAGCACCACAACCACAACAGCTGGCTATAGTGGTTATCATGCAAAGAGTGCCCTGGTGCCCCACCCCATATGTAAGTAGTTTTTCAATTATTTCCTTTCTTACCAGGATGCTGCCGGTTTTACAAACGCCAGAGATGTAAGTTCCTAAGCAGAGCTGATGTTCCCATTAGGAAGTGGACGCCTTTCCAGTAGAAATAGCCTGTTTTCAGCACGTATTATGTGCATTTTTGAGCTGGTGGGGAGAGATAAGCACCGAGCCTATCAGTCTGGTGTGAATACATCCCACTGACCAGCCCCACTTGGAAGAACCTGCAAAGAATGCTGGTTAAAGTTCTGCCCATTCAGTTTGCAAAGTGTGAGAATGCCCAGGGATACGAACAGGCTTCTCTTGTTGATTGGGGGCACCAGGGAACAAACCTGCAACAGTAGGACAAGAGCGCAAAGCCAGGACTGTGCTGACAAACTTGGGACTGTTGGGAAGTATGATTAACACACCACTACCTTAAAATATACCCCAATATTTTGGGGCCCTATACTAATGTTAACATGGGGGTTGATAACTCTATCTACATTACTAATGGCTCCAAGGGGCTATCATCCTCTTTGTTTAAAGTCCTGGCTTATAAAGCTTGATATGTTATTCAGTAATTATATTACCGGTAATGTAGAAACTCTCACCGAATCATTCTCTGAATAGCAGGGTTACGCTGTCTGTTGTCCCTCTATAACACTACTGAGCAGACGACTGTTATTCCAGAACAGATTCTGTACAAAAAGCTGGGTGCCAGTGATTGACAAGCATTAACACGCCCACAATACAGGGACAGCAAGCAATCAAATGGGCCAAAGCGGATTTTAGCCACTAACCCAGAAAGGCCGTGAATGATGTGCGCTGAGAGAAAGCGCTTTTTTATTGTAACGCTGCCAAAGATGGCATTAGACTGATATGTTTTTAGATGAGTTCCTGCCTTGTTCTTCTCAGCTCCCCTGGATGTATTAACCTCGGGGACACTGTACGAATGCGTTCCAGTAGTGCACCTGCTGGGGTCACCCAATCTTATTCAGTTTTTCATCTTCGCAGAATAAACTAGTGTGTACGAGTTCCACTGTCTTTATGCTGACGATATCCCAGTCTGAGACTGTCTAGCACATTGTGCATTTCACACTGCTGTAATTGTGGAGGGGGGAATGCTTCATACATCTTGATAATCAACTAACTTCTTTCCAACGGCTTAAGACGGCTGGCTTAGATTGTGAGCTCTGTGGATCAGGAGACCTGTTTAATTAAAGTATACTTGGCTTCCTGTTTGTTGTTAATTTTCTTGTTTATTCTTTTAGAATCACGCTCCAGCTGGACTGTTCATGAAAACTAAAGATCCCTGCACATCCTCTGCCTCCCCAGATATTCTGGAAATTGAGTTCAAAAAAGGTGTGAATACCATAGAACCAAAATGCAGTGTAAAAAAAAAAATGTTTCTGGGACACAGACAGTAGAAAATGTGCCAAAGGGTTTCGTGGTTCCTACAATGGGTCAGGCAGTGGCTAGCACAAACGGAACACCATTTAACTTTTTAAAGGTCCAAGACATGCTACACATAAACCCAATTACAGGCAGTTATTGAAAGTATGGGTTTGTTACTGGAATACAATGATTCACATCTGATCCGGTCTGTTTCTATAGAGGCTAATTTAAATGGAAGATTTGATGCAGAGAAGCATAGGATGACTGCAGGCACAGACAGAGGATGATCAAAACTATTTCTGAATGAGGGATAAAGAGACATAATGATTGCAGACCCAGACTTGACGTGGAAACGTGAGGCCCAGTGACATGTGAGATAGCTATAGACTTTGACAAGTGCAGAGTACAGAGACATAGGAAGTTTTTAAACACAGAGCTGAGAGACATATGGTTGGAATCAGAGTCAAATAAGATAGAAAAGATGCTATAAGATAGCAGAAAGATAGAGATAGTTTTGACAGCTGAGAATCATAGATACATAGGATTGGAAGAGAGATGAGAGGTGCACAACAGAGAGAAGCTGACAGATTAACTCCAAACTGTTATTTTTAGAAAAATTCTCTTATAGAGTTAGCACCGTGACCACTTCGGTGATGTGAAGTTGTTATGGTGCCTAAAGTCTGCATGGGCCGCATTTCGCTATGGCGGAGGTGTAACTCTACCTGGCCATGTCATTAGGGTGTCATCAACCAGACTGGAGCCAGTTAATTCAGTGTGTAGTGAATGCATTGTGTGTGTGTGTGGATGCAGTGTGTGTGTAGTGTATCCAGTTTGTGCATGTAGTGTATGTGTGTGTGCTGGATGCAAAGTGTGGTAGATACAGTGTGTAGTAGATGCAGAGTGTGTGTGTTGTGGATGCAGTATCTGTATGTAGTGGATGCAGAGTGTGTGTAGTGGGTTCAGTGTGTTTGTAGTGGATACAGAGTGTGTGTTTAGTGGATGCAGTGTGTGTGTGTAGTAGATGCAGTGTCATTGTGTGGTGGATGCAGTGTGTGCAGAGTGTGTGTAGTGGATTCAGTGCCTGTGTAGACGATGCAGTATGTATGAGTAGTAGATGCAGTGTGTAGTGGATGCAGACTGTGTAGTGGATGCAGTGTTTGTGTACAGTGGATGCAGTGTATATGTGTAGTGGATGCAGACTGTGTAGTGGATGCAGTATCTGTGTACAGTGGATGCAGTGTCCGTGTAGTGGATGCAGTACCCGTGTAGTGGATGCAGTACCTGTGTAGTGGATGCAACGTGTGTGTAGTGGATGCAGTGTGTGTGTGTGTGTAGTGGATGCAGTGTCAGTGTTTTTGTAGTGCATGTAGTATGTTCAGTGTGTGTAGATGGGTTGGATGGAGGCTGTGAACCATTTTTGTTTAAATTTATGTTTAGGCTTAATTCTCCCTTCCTACCTCTTACCTGTGGCCAGGGAGGGGCGACACTAAATTATCTGGTGGTCCAGTGGCACAGCATGTCCTGTGAAGAGTGGGCCCAGGAATCTAATCATTCCCTCCTGCAACTTCATGTCCTCTCCATGCGTATTGCATGCCAGAGCATTTCCATGGCATTCTGCGGCAAAGCTCACACGGCTCCCTCTTCACAGGTCAGGGTTGCGAGGGCCCGGACCTATGTGTATATATATATATATATATATATATATATGCAGATAGGCAGCCCGGGCCGCACTGCAGGTAACTTAAAGTGTAAAAGGGCAGCAAAATGTCGCCTCATCAAAGTGCCGCCTGGAGCCATGGCCCCACTGGGACCAATGGACGGGCCGGCCCTGACCGAGGGTACCCCGGTAAGAAGGAAAAGTATTGCTAAATAGTTTGCCGCATTACCAAGGGACTGCGCTAGAATACTGCTAGTATCATAACCCCTACAACTTGCTTGAAATAACCCTTCAACCTTCTTTTTCAATTCAGTAAACAGACCCCACAGAACAACATTAACTTGAATAGTAAACGTAAATAACAATGGCATATAAGCTACAGTCAGAGTAGGCACACAAGGGTTTATTTACTAAACAACAAGTGAATTAAATCTGTCTTGCAAAATTCAGTCTAAAATAGCTACGCCATAAAAGAAGTGGAGTTAAAACGTGTTTGTTTTTTCTAAACCAGCTTAAATTTCAAAATTCAGTTTACAGTTCGCCACAATGTGCTTTTTGGTGAATAAACCCCTTAAAGGATTATTCAGTAATAGGAGTTTAGTCCATAGCAGCATAAAGAGAATTTTGCAGTGCAACTATTTTGGCCTAAAATTACCAACTCCCTTCTCCACAATTTCCAGTCTACAAGTAAATAAACTGGTAGTATCGTTTATAATGTAACCTTCTGGTACCTCTATACTACCCTAACAGCTGACTTCCTGAATCCTGAGCATTCCGTAGAATTTAGAACTGCCCTGCATAATAGTAAACATATCACTGTAAAGTTCTCTAGCTCATATAAAATATTTATTTGCCGTAATTGCTAGCATTCTTATTTACAAGTGGCTTTAAAATGACTTGTGGTATTGTTAGCTGATCTCCGAGGCAAATTTAGCCTTTCTCACATATTCGGGAGAAAAAAAAAACACATGGCAAACTCTTTTTTTTTTTTTACCCTTTTCTATGTGATTCCTCATTCACCCCTCACTTCATTTATTTGAAGTTTTAATCTAATTATTGACTATTTTAAAACGATCAGCAGCTGAGCAAGATGCACAGCCTGCGATGGGGCAGGGACGATTTGTGAATTCCAGATGAAGAAAGCCTTTCGCAAATGTCCTTAAAAAAAAAAATAGGATCTGCGGACTGATGAGGGGAGCTTAAAGTTCATTATTGCAAAGAATTACATTTAATAGCAATAGAGATTGAAAGGAATCTGTTAAGGGGTGATTGGCAGTGAATAGGCCAATGCATGTTAATAAGGAGAACAGATGGAAGAGAGATTAATAGCAAACTGGGCTCAGCATTGCTTTGTACCAGAACAACCCCTTGTCTGATTGCTGATACATTTATTGCTCATTTCACTCTACAAAAGTATAATAACCCTTTTCTTTTCATAGTCTGTCTTCTCCCTCCCACCCAAAACCCTTTCCATCCAAATGTTCCCCCTTATCCCCCCGCCTCACTCTTGGTCATTTCACCACACCCTTCCTTTTTCCCTTTCTTTTGGAAGGTGTAATAATTAATTCATGGGATCCCCCTTCAGCCGAACGGCTGTAACATCTCGAAGACTGGAACTGCTCCCATTGAGCAGTGACAGCCACATAACTTTAGCTGGACCCACTTGGCGCCCTTTGAAACAGACATTACGTGAGGGTGGGTGGGTATGAGCAACCCACCGGGCGACTGGGCCACCAGTCCCCCCCCTTATTCCCATTTGTCAGGCTCAAATCCCTGAGTGGTAGGACAGAAGGCGCAGATTCGTAAGACAATGGAAGAGCGTGAAATTTAATTAGTAATGGGACTGGTTGCGATTTCACAGTGTATGAAATGAAAGATGGTATAGCAGTAATGAGACAGGGGGTGGGGGGATATATTTTTATTGCCATTTCTATGTTACTCTGAATCTCTAACCTCTCCCCTCACCTCCTGCTATTTAAGAAGTTACTTAGAGTTCATATCTGTCTCATCCATTTAATGCTGTGTGTGGTGTAACGAGGGCTCGTTGTATTGAATGGAGAGTGATTTGGTCCCTGGGGGTTTTCTGTGTGTATTGCCATTTTCACTGCCACTGGCGCCCACTTTGTGTTTTTCTGTTTCTGCCCGCTCACAGGTGTCCCCGTGCAAGTCACCAACGTTAATGACGGGACAAGACATAAGACATCGCTGGAGCTATTTATTTATCTCAATGAGATTGCGTAAGTCATTGCCGGAACACGTATATAAATGCTAATAATTTTGTTTTGTCCTGAACAATCATTTGAAGATGGCAATTTTTCCAGATGCCCAAACGTTACTTTCTACAAATGCTACTTTATTGACACAGTCATCATTTTCTCAGACTGTATACCTAACTTTATGTTCTAGCTGTCATATCGTCTTAGAATATAGTTATCACCGGTTAACTAGATTGACATGATAACTCCTCCTTGAGTTCAGGTGAAGACGTACAAACAGCTGAGACACCATCAGGGTTTATTCATTCAGAAATTAATTAACGTAATGAAATTGCGCTGAATGCAAAAGGGAATTACAGGCCAAAATAGACAAATTGTAAAGATTCTCAAACCCTTTAATTTTTTTTCACCGAAAAATTGGCCTGAAATTTGCAATTCACCTTTTCAATTCAAATCAGGAGTTCCTGAAAATGAGTCATATATCGGCAAAAGTCAAAATTGATCTGTACATTCATATTCTGATGGGCTAGGTCATGTTAAGCCTTCAAAGTCCTTCTAAACTCAAGTCCCCCTACCTTTAACCCTAGCATCAAGGCAGCAACTTTTAAATGGGTCGAGTTATAAATTGCACTGTAATGACTGTGTGATCTTATGTAGCAATTATATGCCACTCATATAGTGATCAGACATTTTATTCACGCGGTTTTAACAGCAACATATTTTTAGTGGAAACCAGCAGTACGGACCTTTTATTTTAACCTCTGTCCCCCTTTAAATAAATTAGCAAGAATATCAGAAATCTTTATAAACTGGGGAGAGGGGCATTAGGGGGGTGTACAAGTGATCCAGCAGGAGCAGTCTGCCCAAGAAAAAAAAGGGGGCATGTCAGCCTGGAATGTATTCACACCCTGTTGATCTGATGCCAAGCAGCACCCTTCAGGCAGCTCAGGTTTAGAGCCACATTGAGACAATCTTGCGCTGTTCAAACAAGTAGAAGAGTTTTACTTTTAGATCTTTTTCAAAACATTTTAGGGAATTATAGCACTGAACGTCACATTTTCAGGCTTTCTGCCCGTATTGCAAACTTTATACCAGGGCTATCCTTCATACAAGGCAAGCAGGTTCAATTCAGACTCCTTATGCTTTGTAGACTCTTTGGAATCAGATTGACATTGATGTGATTGGTAATGAGCGCCCCCTTCTGGACACAGAAGCTGGCTGGCTACATTAAATACTATTCTCTGGCTTTTACTTTTAGTCTTTAGAAATCCGAAGTTTGTTTAATGGATTTTAGAAGTATGTATCAAGCTGTGAATGCGTGCTCTGCCTTCGCTCTCTCCTGCCCATAAATGTTCTCCTTTTCAAATGTCAACAACATAAAGTATGAAAACACAGGCTACACTTAAAGAAGCCATTTTGTAGCATGGTATTATTATTTTTTTTATAACTCTTTCTAAACTTCCCCAGGTGAAACATACCACTAAATAAAATTACTGTGCCTTTATAGAGAATACATAAGTGATGAAAATATGGTTTATCACACACATCCGTTCATCTAGAATGTAAGCTCATTTGAACAGGGCCCTCAATACCCTCGGTTCTAGTGCTTCCAACTTGTCTTGCTGCAAATACCTGTTTGTTAGTCTACTTATTGTACAGCGCTGTGGAATTTGTAGGCGCTTTAAAAATAATAATTATTATTATGGCTATAGAATAGTGCAGTTTGGATCCCCAGGTCCTTAATGGAACACTTTGAGTGTCTGTGCATTGCTCAAACCTTTAGCTATTACAGGGTTAAAAATAAACTTATTAGGAATGGCCAATCTCAACAAATTCCACATGTCAACCATATTATCAGTTTGGGATTTTTTTTTGGTCTAAAATGTGAAATTCACATTGATTTCACATTGAGTTTCTGAAATTCACCCTCTAGTGAATAACATAAAAGATACCTTGAAATCTCTGTCTTGCGGTGAATTCGGGGAGACCATTTGTACTTGTTTAAGAGCATATTTAGAATACCCAGAAAGCATCCGGCTCGAAACTATAAAGAAAGACATTTCTCGTGTCTGTTAGTCCATCTATTATACAGCGCTGCAGAATTTGCCATCTATTATACAGCGCTGCAGAATTTGTTGGCGCTTTAAAAATCATTATTATTATTATTTATATAAAATAGTGTCGTTTTGAGCCCCAGATCCTCAGGGAGACTTTGAGTATCTGTGCATTGTTCACACTTTTACCTATTACAGAACTAAAAGGAAACTTATTAGGATTTGCCAATCTCAACATATATACAGATTTAACTAATTATAAGAGTATAAGAATATAAGAGTTTATAGGTAGCTAAATTACATTTCCCAGAACCCTAGATTGGCTGAGGATCATAGGAGATGTAGCAGGTGTTACCTGGTGGTTACATGAATTCTAGATGGCATATAGATAATACATTATTCAGGCTAAGGTACACAATTTAAAGGGACGCTATAGTCACCCAGACTACTTCAGCTCAATGAAGTGGTCTGGGTGCCAGTTCCCCCAGGTTTTAACCCTTCAGAGAAAACTGTGCTCTTGCCACACGTGCATTCCGCTCCACTCGGGAGCTGACATCAGCGGGGGAGGAGAGGTCACCAGCACCGAGGGAGCCCAGAGCTGGATAAAGGTAAGTGGCTGAAGGGGTTTTAACCCCTTCAGCACAAAGGGAGGGGGACCCTGAGGATGGGGGTCCTAAGGATGCTATAGTGTCAGGAAAACGAGTTTGTTTTCCTGGCACTATAGTGATCCTTTAATTATGCTAAGGATGGTAGGGTGTTGCTGTGTTACACATTGACATGGTTTATTTGAAAACGCCAATGTTTCACAACCAAAACATTGCAGCTGACAGTAAATCCGATCCCATCAGCCCCTCCAGACTGATCTTGGTGACATCTCCAACTGACTTTGCTGGTTTGTTCTTTATTCAAAACCCAAGCACGCTTAATTTTTTTTTTTTTACCTTGTTCGTACTTACTATGCCCGCTGGGCTGCTGTGCCAGGTATCTGCTACCCAGCATGGAAAGCAGTATTCTCACACAGTTCATCAGTCTTTAGCCTTTCAACGTCAAATAATTCCTTATTGTTACACTATCTGTCTTTTTGATTGAAAATGCTTAATTTTGGTAAATGACACTACCGGTAATTTGTTGTGTCTTTGCAGAGGCAAGCACGGTGTAGGCCGGATTGACATCGTAGAGAACCGATTCATCGGGATGAAGTCTCGAGGTAAATTAAACGTCTCTACTCACCAGATTTTTTTGGCTTGCCCACCACTTCTTATACACTCTTCATACATTAAGCATTGCAGCAAGCTAAAGTGCTTTAGGAGTCCGCAGTGTCCCTTTAATTTTGCAGAGCAAGAATGAGCGAGGGGTATTGGAAAGAGCGGGTTAAGGAAATTAATGTCACCGTGTTTTCCGTATGCTTAAATAGTAAGCCTATATTTTATATTTTGATAGACTTGTTTCTGTTGCTAAGTACTTTCATTACCTTAATGGTCCATAAAGAGAGATTTAGAAGACAACTATGTGAACAATTTAAAGACCCTTTTAGGCCACAATAGGCAAATGTAAAAATTTCACATGTCAACCATATTATTAGTTTGGCTCTTTTTTTTAACCTCAAATTTGAAATTCACTTTGATTTCACCTTGGATTCCTACACATCACCCCTTAGTGAATAACCTAAAAGATACCTTGAAATATCTGTGTGTTGCAGTTTTATTTCATGGGATGTCTTTCCCCCTTGGTAGTAAAGCTACCCACCTCTGTTCAAATCACATTTCTTTTTTTATCCACTTTTACAGAAACACATTTTCTCCTAAGCCCTGCCCATTTTTTGCCCATATAAGATGTTTTTTGGATGTTTCCTCTGCCTACCCTTCATGCCCTGCCCACAAAACATTTGACATGAAATCTCTTTGGAAAAAGATGTTCGGATAAGCCTGTCCGATAATATCACGATGGTCCTGGCACACTGTTAAGAAGGGGTTAAGCCACAGAACAAATACAATTAATTATTTTAAAATGTATTTGTCTGGTAGTTGCTAGGATGTAAACCAGGCCTTCTTCGGTGTAAATGCAAAACGTATATGTATATGCACATGACAATAACAAAACATACTTTTCCTGTCTGTAAGCTGGCAGAGCTTAATGGGAATTGTAACAGAAAAGCCATTAAGGTCACTGTTGGACAGCACTTATAGAAGCCATTTCAGCTTTCTTATCATCATAACAAAGCTATAGTGTGCTTATTCACAAACAAGCGACATTTTAAAAACAAAGCTGCAAAACTTAGACAAAAAAAGGTTGATTTAAAAAAAATGTAAAAATAAAATCTCGAACCTGGCTATAGTCACAACTTGGCTTTTTTAGCCTGAATTTCACCAGAATTAGCTGTTCAGTGAATAAACTCTGTTGATTTTTTTGTCTCATGCCTATTAAGAGGTCCGATGTTCCTAAAGCAACATAAACAATGAAGATACTTGATATATTGGGGTTGTCGAGCCCCTTATCTGGAAGAGTTATTAAAACCCTAAATTATACATAACAGAAGAGTAAACTTTGTTCAATTTAACGTTTACTCCTTTATATTCCAATTTTAGGATCTCTAGCCTAAACTTTACAACTCATTGGTTAACACGCCAAAACACACTGTTTAGTGAATAAGTCACCAAGACGTGTCACAGTACCTTGGTCCCTAAAGCATTACACTTTTGCTACCAGAGCCTTGAGCAGTGTATCTCACACACCTTTTAGCTTCAAGAGGATTAAAAAAAAAGGTCACAGATATGATTTTCGCGTCCAAATATTCCTTCAGCTGAATGCGACCGCGTTCTTGCAGAAGTGCTTTATATTTGGCTTACACAAAAAAAAAAGAGTGAAAAGAATAGATTGAATGTCTCATGCTATGCTTAGAAAACGCGGGGCAAATGAAATTGCAATAGATTTCATTCACATTGTGAGTTTTGCACCCTCATTATCAAATTATGGTTTTTGCTCTGAAGGAGGCCTAATTAAATCAAGTAAATTAAATCTGTAGGAGGCAAAAAAGCAGCATGTTTTGTCTCTTAATTCTTCCTAAAGAACAATGATTTTTTTTTTCAGATTTTTTTTTTTACTTTTTTTTTATTAACCCTGTAAATAGGAGACAGAAATAGGCATATCATTGAACGCGCAATATTTACACTGACTATTTTATTAAAATGAGAAGAATGGTATTATATACAAGAAGACAAGTGGACAGCTGTTTTTTTGTTTTGTTTTGTTTTTTAATTAATAGCATCACTACTAAAAATGTAACACAAAGGGGCTTATTCACTACAGTGAAATTAGTGAAGACAATGAGAGAACTGCAAATTTTACACTAAAAGAGCAGATCTGGAAAAATCCCCAATTTTCAGCCCACTATTTTGTAAAATCCAGAGTTATATTGTTAATTCTATGTCCTAGGTCTGATGAATAACGATACCATCATCATATGCTGTGTTTTTTGTTTAATTCAGAACACACATAATATATTCACGATTCGTCAAACGTGCAGAAGGCAGTTTTTACCCATTTCACTCCCGTAGAATGCATTTTTTTATAAGCATACCTGTTACTATCGTAATATATAAACTAGAAGCTTACCTCATCTACCTGTTCATCTTAAATGTATTTGGTTCTCTCTGCATTCCCATCATACTGCGCTGCAGAACATGTTGGTGCTCTCGTTACTCAGAATTATTCTGATTATTTTTATCAGTCCCTGTGGTCTCAATATTAGGCAGCCGACTTGAGTTTTCTAGGACAGCCTTACTATGCTGATCAAAATTAAATCAAAAAGGGAAAGCGAGAGAGAGTCTCAACTTTAAGAACAAATACATTTTGAACTTTATACATGCGGACGTATTCACAAAATAGTGAGAAGAGAGTTGGATAAAAAAGCAAAAGTTACAGACTGTCTCTCAACTAGTTATAATAATAATAATACATTTCTGTAGTATATACAGGGTGGTCATTATTATTATTATTATTGACATTTCTATATAGCGCCAACAGATTCCGTAGCAGTTTACAATATTATAAGAGGAGGGGATTTAACTATAAATAGGACAATTACAAGAAAACTTCCAGGAACAATAGGTTGAAGAGGACCCTGCTCAAACGAGCTGAAAGTCTAGAGGATATAAAGTACATGTTCAGCTTTGAACTTTAATAACTTTAGAATTACATATAACAGTTGTGAACGGCATACAAACAGCATATAAAAAAAATTGTTTTAATTATTTTTAAATTGTCGACGTAACCGCCATCATTTTTGACATACTTTTAAAACAATTTTCCAACTGGTTAGAAACGTATTTAAAACGATTTACCTTTCATTTCAGGAGTGACCTGTAACACATGTAATGCCAAAGTTAGACTAACGTTGTATAAGGACTTCCCAACCAGACTATATTTTAACTGCATATACAGGAAGTGACATTCAAATTTAAGGTCAAATTAGCTCAACTTGAAAACTCTCTAGGTCAACTATGCATCCAGTTTGACTTCTCTAGGCTTGAGTTTGAAATTCTCTTTGAATTCTCAGTTTAGTAAATAACCTCATAAGTGCTTCACAGTTGATGTTATTATATGATGGGACAGGTTTACGTCTAGCTGGCGCAATATCTATACAGATATCAAAATAGGTCCCAAGAGCTTATGATCTAAATAGAGGACCTTTTTTTGACAGGCAATGAAATCCTAGCAATTCACACTTTAGTAAATAACTAAACCCCCCCAGTCTGAAAATTTTGGGTGCTGTAGTCTGACAATATTGTCATAGACTGTCATGTAATATTGGGAGTATCGGAGGAGAGGCATAGTTTGCCATACTCCTGATTTTAAAACACTGTCTAGATTCATGGCCAGTAATGTCTTAACATTTTGTGAGATGTTCCTGAACTACATTTCCCAAAATGCTCAGCCATCCTTAAGTAACACATAGGGAGACATGGTACACCATCACTGCTCACTGAGATTGTTTGATTTTGCTGCCTCTTAGACATTAGAGAGCTTGAAAACCACAAAAATGCCAATCACTGCTGTCAAATTCCCGGCACCCAGGGAGGGAGAAAATGTGGAAATATTTATAGCTTTTGACCTCTCGCTAGGCAGAGAGACAAATAATTCCTCTTTACAGTATAATAGCCATCAAGTGACATAATAGCGTCTTATATAAACCCAGGCAGATTTGCGGCCCCCATGGCCTCTCGCTCTCTTTTGGAATGAGTTGTGTTTTCAAGAATTTTTGGCACCAAAAACCCATATTTGCTGCAGATCTCTTTTTGTATTTCTGTTTTTTGTTGTTTTTTTTTTTCAATTTATTTTCATGTAAGATTTCTTTCATCATAGAGATCAAACACTGTTGAATTATCTTTGTTAGAATTTATTTGACTCGAAAACGTGATTCTCTAGCTAATTAATTGTCATGGAAAAAGACAACTTGATTAGGGAGCACAAAAGAAAAATCCTACTTTTTGGCTTCTTGAACCTTTTAATGGAAAAAGTGTGTAAACCTTTATATTTCATAGCAGGTCACTCCATCTTTGCAAGTAATGATTTCAACCAAATGTTCCCTTTACACGTACGACCTTCCAGTAGTCGTTCAAGTGGTTTTTGGCATACTTGAGATGTACATCATGAGTGATGTACATCTATTACTTCTATCTACTATTGCTATCCTCCTGTGTACTTTGTTCAGTTTCTTCCGAGTGGTGGACTGAATTCTAACGATGGAAGAGTAGCCATATCTGTTTCGCTGGAGACTACGTTTTTGGTGACCTCCTTCAGTAATGTTCACCTTGCTCTTGGAGTGAGTTTAGTTGGACAACCATTCTTGGGAAGATGAAGAGTTGTCTTGGGTTTCGTTTCCGGTCATAAACCAGTGGAAGCTAAACTGTACAGTAATGGGTTTGTAATCCTCCACGGCCACTTGACCGTAGATAACTTTTTATTCATAGACTTTAAGAATCTTGGGGCTTGATTCACTTCAGAAACCTGTGTCATGAAGACCATACTATCTTTTTTAGGAGAAGGGTCTCTCAAGTCTAAACCTTATGGTTATCTAACTATTGGGAATATCTGACTCCGATTAAGCACTTTAATAGAGATGAGTAATTTAAAGGTTCGCATACTTTTTCCGCGTTTGATCAAAGTGTACAATAATGGCATGTAAAAATGATTTGTGTACATGTTTGTTTACTCAGGAACTCTTTTTGTCTTACGTGAATATCTAATCACATTTTAGGACATATCAATACAGAATGGTAAAATTCAAGGGTTTACAAACTTTCACTATCCATTGCTATTCCAGCCCGGAATGTATATTTTACAACTCAGCAGTTCCTTATCCTATAGACACAGATGATCTAGGTGGTGTCTGTGTGTGTGTGTATGTGTGTATGATTTTGACTGCGTCCTTTCATAGTGGCAGTGTGGGAGGGCGGCTTTTCTCTCTCCCTTCACTTTGTCTCCAGTTCTGTCAGTGCTAGCAGCCTGCTGCCTTTTAGCTGTAGACAGCTGTCACAGCAGAGAAATTCTTTAAAAAAAAAAAATGAAAGTTAAAAAAATAAAATAAAAATTGAAACCCATCCTCTAGCTTGCTTTGAGAGTGAAACAGGAATCATACTTACAAGAAAGAAAAGGAAAGAGAAGTGATGTTTTTTTTTTCCTTTCTTTATATGAAATGTCTGTATGCAAATGTATCAAATTTCCCAGAATCCTTCATAACAACTGCCTTATGACATTGGCATGCAGCACAGACTAGTGGTTAGCTGGGCCATGTGGATATGAGATGTGTGAATTCTTGAGTGTATGGTCATTTCATTAATTAATTTAACCTGACTCAGGGCCAGCTCAACTGAGGGATAATTATTACTATTATTGCCATTTATATAGCGCCAACAGATTCCGTAGCGCTTTACAATATTATGAGAGGGGGGATTTAACTATAAATAGGACAATTACAAGAAAACTTACAGAAACGATAGGTTGAAGAGGACCCTGTTCAAACGAGCTTACCTCCAGTCTACAGGAGGTGGGCTATAAAACACATAGGAAATAGCAGTCAAATTAGGTGGGAGTAAAGCAGAGCTGGAGGAGAGAGTAGAGTGCTACCCTTTAGGAGAGAGCAAGAGACAGGTATGTGAGGTAGAGGTTAGTCTGGGAGGCCATAGGCTTTCCTAAAGAAATGGGTTTTAAGGCACTTCTTAAACGATTGAAGACTAGGGGAGAGTCTGATGGCGGTAGGCAGGCTATTCCATAGGAAGGGAGACGCCCGTGAGAAGTCCTGCAGGCGCGAGTTGGCCGTACGGGTGCGAGCAGCGGACAGAAGAAGGTCATGGGCAGAGCGGAGAGACCGAGAAGGTGCATACCTATGGATCTGTGAGGCGGTATAAGAGGGACTAAGATTATTCAGTGCTTTATAGGTATGGGTTAGTACTTTGAATTGACTCATATAGGATAAAGGAAGCCAATGTAAGGACTGATAGAGGGGTGAGGTGTGAGAGGAATATCAGTCTGGCGGCAGCATTCATTGCAGACTGTAGCAGGGCAATACAGCTGTTGGGAAGACCCAATATAATAATGAGCATCCTTGTGTTGTTTAACTTTGGGGAAAGTAACTATAATCTTGGGTAATTTTCCAAAAGTTGTGTTACTAAAGCAAGGTCCTCAACACACCTCAGGGACCTACCTATTACCTGAATGTAAGATCTCTCCAATTAACTTCTAAGTGGTGTCCTAGGCACACAAAAAATTAATAGTATCATGTTTAAAAAAAAAAAGGTGTTTCCTGGGACAAGGAAGCATCTGGAAAAGATGGTCACTTCCTTAAAATGGTTTGGAATCACCATGATTGCCTAGATCAAGGTAATGAGTAGAAGGAGTAACCAATCAACCTACCATGTTGTCAGCAAAGCTGTATCAGTGCTCACTTCAGCAGCACATATACTAAAATCGGAACAGTACAAAGAAGGTTAGCATGGCCCCTGAGCAAGGACGACATGCAAATTCTTGAATTGTTTAAAAAAAAAGAAAAGAAAGAAAGAAAAGCTGTATCAATCAGAGTTTCAATAATTCCGCTCAAACCCAGAGACTCCGTGAGAAACCTGGCAAGTTTGCCTTTAGCACTCCACCAAAAAAATTGAATCGGCTAGACCTATATTGAAATGAAATACAACATAGTGTAATACAATTATTATGTACTTGAGCCTGCAGATACCAATGGGGACTGATTTGACTTCTGATCTAGCAGTGGAGTATTCTGTGAAGAGCTGTACAGAGATTTAGCGACTCTATGCCTCTAAGTGGCCTACGTCTGATGGCACAGTATCAGTTTCTCTCTCAATGTTCTACTTTTATTCTCCCAGTGTACTATATTTCTGGGACATTGAAGAATCGGTGTGTAGTTGTTCAACCAACACCTTACTTTCAATGAGTATTTAAGTAAAGCGAATACCGAACTAGGGCACATTTTTATAAGTGTATAATCACCAAGAATACCAGTAAAATCAGAATGTATATTTTATTAATTTCCATGATGATTGCACTAGTTTACCACATATGTTTGGAGTTATGTAATTAAAAGAAAAAATCTCAGGCACTCACTGTGATAAATTCAAAGCAGCTTTAATGGATCCGCAACGTTTCAACCTGTACTCAGGTCTTTATCAAGCTTGATAAAGACCTGTGTACAGGACGAAACGTTGCGGATCCATTAAAGCTACTTTGAACGTATCACAGTGAGTGCCTGAGATTTTTTTTTAATGTATATTCTATGGGGTATGCTTCTCTATTTTTGGAGTTATGTAATTAACCCAGATTTGGAAGATAATAAAATATGTTATGGTGCAGACCCCATTAGTCAAAGATTGCCAGGGTATGAAGGTACTTTGGGTGTAGTTTAGTTGTCTTTCTTTTAAAAGCATAACTAAAATATATATCAGGGATAGGTATCCTTTGGCACTCCATATCTCACGGACTTCATCTCTCATAATACTCTTACAGCCAGACCACTGTTAAAGCATCAGAGATGTAGTCAACCCATAACATATAGCATGTCTAACTGAAGAGCAGAGCTGAAAACTCAAATTTCTTTTGCCTGATTAGTTTGGTCACAGATTTTGCAAGGGGACCCAATTAGAAAGCTGAGCTAAGTAGCAAAATAAATAATGGCATTAGACAATGCATATTGGATATATAATGCTTCACGTAAACTTTTATTGATAAGTCATCTACTCCTTTTACTAGCGTATATAATCACTTGGTGATGTGTCCATTTTGACTGTCTGTATCTTAGTGACATATGATATATAAACATTATCGGTTGCTATATGGCGTTGCCAGCCTGGTGACTCTGGCAGGAAACATAATTAGGCAGATGACGCCTTTGTTTAACATTTGTTTCCTTGGCAGTGGTTTTTGTTGGATTTTTTTTAAGGGTCCTCCCAGGGGAGCAATATTGGAAACACTGAAAATGGGAAGGATTTAACCATCCCCCTAAATGGTAGTTTTGCGGCTGACTTAACACATGATCTCTGATGACAACTATAGTCTTTAATAAGCTTTCAAGGTGTCATTGCAGGTCAGCAGTGCGTGGAGCCCTCGGTAGGAAAGACCTTTAAATGGATGATTAGCTGACAATTCACTGCTGCCGTGCACCTTGCTCTCTAACGCACAGAGTTATTCAATAAACTCCATATTGTAGCAAATTGAAATCCGAATGGCAACATCTAGGCTAAAACAGCTGTTTTGGAAAAAATGTTACTCCACTATAGTCACAGCTTTAGTCTAAAATGTGTCAATCAAAAATCTTTTTTTTTTTTCAAATAAATTTAAAAAGAGTAAACTTAAAATAAATAAAAGTGGCATTACAATAGTACAGTATTTCAATAGGAATCTCTTAATTTCAGAGATTATTGAATAAACCCCACAAAGTGTTGTTTGCAAAATGAGCTGTGAACTTTATTTAAGAAAGACATTGCGTGCGACTGAACTTTCGTTGCATGGCTGAAGGCTGCAGGGATTCACGTCTTAGTGAAAAAATAACGTATTCGGTAGTTGTAATTTTTGAGTTACTGACCTGATTCAGGCCACCTCTGACATCAGCACACCAAAAGTATTTAGAACTTCTTGCGAAAGGCACAGTGACAATATTTGCTTAAATAACTTAGCTGTTTCGTGAGTTTATATGCACTAGCTGTGGGATTTTTATTACCTGTTTAAAGGCTTCATGTTGAATTCCCGATAGGTTAAAGTCAATAAAATGATCACAACTTAATTTCTTAGTAACCTCTATAAAACACTGGAAAATGGTAGACAATCTTAAAGGAAACATAACAGAGTTTTTTCCTACTATTTAAAAGAAAATATTACATGCATTAAAGTACTGTGTGTTTTATTTTGTAATACACTTATTTAAGTAAAGATTTTTTTTGTGCATCTCTTACCTTGCCCTATGGGGGCAGCCATCTTTAAAACTCTTTGGTCAGAAACATAACGTACCCAACAAAAAATCATGCAGGAAATCAAGAGCTAGTGTGCATTTATGCATCCTGATATCATGAGCAGGCAAAGGGCATCTCAAAAATGCATTCTGTGATGGTTTCAGGCCTTCAAAGCCTGGTAAGTTGTGCTTCTGACCCAGTGAGCTAACTATGGCTAAAGATACCCTACAGAGCAAGGGTAAGCCAGGATATGAACTAAAGAGTTATTATATGATAATGCACATGCTGGCAATATGTCATCTTTTATTTTCAGTAATATAAAATGTTATGAAAGTTTTCCTTTAATATGTCCATCCTGGTAAAAACACTATGCTACTATGTTTAAACATTTTGGACCATTTTAATCCAATATAGGAGATAAATTGACAATGTAGCAGCAGTCTTTACTGACCTGTATGTTTATTGTAATCATTCTATTTTTCATGCATTTGTAACCCCGTTGTCAGAAAATGACACTAATGAGTTCATTCATTAACCAGTAAATTGCTCAGAATTAAGAACACAAGTTACAGCAACATTTAGGCCTTGTTAAATACGGAAACTTTGTCCAACTCATTTATTTTCAGCTTCAAAGGCTTCATTCTTCATAAATCAGTTCTCAATAGTCACTCCGCAATTCACTGTTTAGTGAACAAAACACGTCCTTTCAAGTTAGGGGCTTAACCAATATGGACCACCCTTTCTTGGGCAGTTTGAGAATGTCACTGACTGTTTGCGTAGAAAAGAAAGCTTTGATAAACGAGCAGAATGATTGTCTATACTTTTAGCTTTACCTTCCTCTAGAGCTCTCATTCACCCCGAGAGTCTCCAGCACTCCAATTTTTCTTGTTTTAAATATTATTATTTTCTTGCTGCTTATGCTTGGGCGAAAGTGAGAGTGAAGTGGGGGGGAACGAGGGAGGGGAGATAGGGAGGGGGGAGAGAGGGAACTGGTATTTAAAGGCCCTTTTCGGCTATGCTTCTTTTCCTGTGCTCTAGCTTTAATTACAGCCTTTCTGCGGGAGTCCGGCAGGCTAGCGACGGTGGAACGATCAGTTCCTGAAACCTGTCATTTCAGCCTCTTCAAAAAAGAGGAATCTAGACATTTTCACCACAAGGTGCGAAGTGGTCTGTCTTTGCCCCCAGCAGGGTGGTAATGACATATACACTCTGCTGCAAGCTGGGCCTGAATGAAGTCCGACTGCAGTTCTGCTGTCACAAGCCTCATTAATGGTGTCATTTGATAGCAATTTGAGCCTCATGTATCCCTTTTTCTCCCCTCTCCTCCCTCCTCTTGCATTGAAAAAAAATAAATGGCTAGGTATCTACGAGACGCCGGCTGGAACCATACTGTACCACGCTCATTTAGACATTGAGACGTTTACCATGGACCGAGAGGTGCGGAAAATCAAGCAGCAGCTTTCACAGAGATTTTCGGAACAAGTCTACAATGGTATGTTAACCTCAAATGGGAAAAATAAACTTTGTAGAACTCGAGAAAAAAAGAGATGAAAAAAATAAATAAAAATCTTGTCATGTTTTACACTCCCAGAATGTATTAGGCCATATAGATGTTAATATATAAAAGAAAACATATGCGTTGAATTGTTAATTAAATTGGAAAATTTGGGCCAAAATAGCAGCTAGGAAATAACTATTCCTAGTTGGCTATTTTCACCTAGACATTCCAATGTATTAGTAGACAACGAGTCTATTTTCTTAGATGTGGCTTTTTGATACAGAATATGTAGACTTTAAGGTAAAGAGAACCTTATGATTTAAAATGGTTTTATACATTTAAATAGTCTGCAATAACCACCAGGATATGTTGAGTTGGCATAAGTGATTCTGGAACTCTGAAATTTTGTTAATAACTAGCTTTCCTTAAATGCCTGCGTAGGCAGCCATGTTCCTGGCCATTGGAACAAAGCTTACTTGCTGTGAAGTGTAGAATTTGTTATAAGATGACGTGAACAATCTTAGCTCATGTATACCCAATTCTACAACCTACATATAGAAGGTAAGAGTAAGATTATGCCTAGATTGCTGTTGACTGGCTAAACATAATTGGAGTAGGTTAGAGATACAAAGGGTGCCCAACACTTCTAGAACAGCCGGTTGTAGTGACTTATAAAAAAAAAAAAAAAATACCTACAGTTTCCGAGAACATTATCCCTGGTTACATATCTACATTAATGCTTACATTTAAATTTTACATTATTTTAAGAATTCCCATAAAAACAAAAACATTGGGCATTCATAGCAGTCATAAAATGTACTTTCAGTTAAGGCAGTGCTTTTAGATTAAGATATCTCAAACACACATAAGCAGAATCCAATCCGCCTCTATTCTATAAAAAGAACTCCTTGAAGTAGGTGTGTCATGTATAAATATGTGTGTAATGTATAGAGTGTGGGTGGAACAGACTTTACATCACACATTCAACCCCTCTCACACACTAAACAAGTTAAGGGGTTACTCCAAGCATCAAAATCAGCCCATTTTAGTGGTTGTGGTACTAGGAGTACCCTGATGGCATTCCCTGGTAATGGGGCAAACCATTTTGCAGAAGCCGGATGTCGATCCTGACGGCCATTAATGATCTTCGCCCTCAGCCAATCAATGATCTTCTGTGCATAGAAATATGCACCCAATTGACACTAGGCAGCACAGGACGGCTAATGACATCCCAATGATGTTGCCAGAGGTGGAGTTACAGCTCTGTCATCAAAGGGGGTTTATCTCCGTATTGCAGTGCTTCATAGGGAAAAACAGGACATACAGACTTCAGGCACCATGACCACTTCAAAAACCCATTTAATAGCACGTGCCTTACTATATGGGGTTCATCGTGCTATGTTCCTTAAAATGTAGGTTCATCTTATTCCACCTGAGGTCTCTCTAATAAGGTAAATGGCTCATTACTATGGACTGGCTATCACATTATTGACACAGCTAATTGAGCACACAGTCAGCAT
Organism: Pelobates cultripes; assembly: GCA_933207985.1. Lineage (NCBI taxonomy): Eukaryota > Metazoa > Chordata > Amphibia > Anura > Pelobatidae > Pelobates > Pelobates cultripes. The sequence goes on from OW240920.1 coordinate 115,953,059, forward strand.
TATAAGAGGTTTAGAACCCTAAATCTTGTGACCAGATACAGTTACAGTAAATCTGACTTCACTAAGAGGTGTAAAACACCAGATAGGGATTTTAGCTCAATGTCCTTATGAAGCATACAAAGTGAGATTGGAGGAAAAACTAAAATTAATTAATATTTAGCCATTTTCATATATAACACCCACTAAACACCAAATCACAGCTTATTGAGAACCAGATTGCAAAATTGAGGCCAAATTAGATGATTTGGATAAATTGTCTATAGTCACAACTATATTAGCCAGATGTTTGCCGTTTGTTTATTAGTTCAGTGTTTAGTGAGTAAACCCCTTTGTTAACTTTTCTGAGAGCCCAGAAGTCTCTTTCTAATAGTTTGGTGTAAGATCTAGGTAGTTGAGTTTCCTTTTTGATAAAATGAGTACAGCCCTAGGGAAAAGGCACTCTGTTGGAGTCTCAGGGACAGATGTGCCTTGCTGTTACTTTCTCAGAGCCCTCAGAGTGGAGTGAAGTTGGACCTTCCCCCTTCAGTGACTAATGTTACCTAAGTAGAATACAGTGGAAGGTGAGATCACCTGGCAGGAGTTTTCTGTACAGAGCAAAACATATGGACCCTGATTCCTGACCCTGATAAAGTCACAAGGTCAGCCCGCAGCCTGGCGTCTTTTATCAAGGAGTTTCAGCAGGAATAGGATCTGATGGCACAAAATAGGATGGAAAAAAAGAAATAAAAGCAGTATCATTGTATGCCGCTTACAGATCCCCAGAAACAATGAGCCATTTTGCCAAGTTCCGAGCAAGTCACAGATTGCTTTCCGTTTAATAAAAAGTTTCAGTCTCTTTCTTATACCCCAAAACCGTTTCCCAAAAAATTATATGTCTGGTTATTTAGATCTGTGTATTTTGAGATAACAAAAACTGTTTTAAAGAATGCAAAGTATATCAAGCCCCTATTGCGTTGATGATCAAAACTCACATTATGCTCTGCCAACCAAACAACTACATTAGCCATTAATGCCTTATAGCTTTTGTAGACATACTGAACTGCCAAATAAAAGACTACATTGTATTAGTGCTTTCTAGTGCTAAACTGGTTCATGGATTGCAGGATAAAACTTACCAGGAAAGGTTAAAGGAACTTAACATGTATAGCTTGGAGGAAAGACGAGACAGGGGGGATATGATAGAAACATTTAAATACATAAAGGGAATCAACACAGTAAAGGAGGAGACTATATTTAAAATGAGAAAAACTACCACAACAAGAGGACATAGTCTTAAATTAGAGGGACAAAGGTTTAAAAATAATATCAGGAAGTATTACTTTACTGAGAGGGTAGTGGATGCATGGAATAGCCTTCCAGCTGAAGTGGTAGAGGTTAACACAGTGAGGGAGTTTAAGCATGCGTGGGATAGGCATAAGGCTATCATAACTATATTATATGGCCACGGACTAATGAAAGTATTTAGAAAATTGGGCAGACTAGATAAGCCGAATTGCTCTCACCTGCCGTCACATTCTATGTTTCTAGAATACTTTCAACATTTCTGTAGAGTATAATATATAATTAAAAATAATAGTAATTCCCTGTTTGCTATGAAACAAAATATACACTGTTAGTAAGACTCTCCACCTTTTATTTCTGTAAACACTGGAATTTGACATATACCCATGAAGGAAAGAGTCTTATCACTTCCCTAAGTGATCAGGGGGGTCATGCGCTACATGGACAGTTGAATCCAAATAAAGTGGGGGCATCAGAAGTAGACTAGCAATAGAAACCCAGCACCTCTGTTTTCCTGGGCATTTGATGGTCAGCAAATGAATTGAACTGCACTGCACTATGTGGGATTCATATGCTGCAAGTCAGAGCTCAACAAACAAATTAAGGAATGCATGTTCAACCCTTGACTCACTGCCAACCCAGCCTACCTACAGTGTAATGATTATACATCATGCATGGCAGCACGTCTCATACAGTATTCCGCATATTGAATGGATATGTGCCCAGTACAGCATGGTGAATTTGGAATTCCTAACTTTAGTTACTTAACAGAAATGTTTTATCCTAAAGCATTGTAATAAGAGGATCTATTGAGCTCTGTAGAATATAAAATGTAACCCCTCTGCAAGAGTGGGGAGTCAAGATTAGAAATAAAGGGGATTTGATCCCAGAGAGATGTTTGGGGTAATATTAGAGTGATAACTGCAGTGCTAATTCTTGGAGTGTAATAATTTTCTTTTGCATTTAGGTTTCTGGTTCAGCCCAGAGTGCGAGTATGTGCGCGGCTGTATTGCAAAGTCCCAAGAGCTGGTGGAAGGCAAAGTGCAGCTGTCTGTTGTAAGGGGACAGGTGTATATCCTGGGCAGAGAGTCCCCCCAGTCCCTGTACAATGAGGAGCTGGTCAGGTAAGCATGCCCTGCCCTATCACCTGAGATGGGGCTGCCATCAGAAATGTTGGGGCCCCTAAAACAGCTCAACGTCTGGACCCTCAGGGCCCACCTCTGAGTTTGCACACAGAGCCCACCCTGAGTCCACCCACAAGGATGCAGTTTGTGTGTAGTGGATGCGGTGTGTGTGTGTGTGTGTGTAAAGTTGATGCGGTGTGTAATGGATGGGGTGTGTGTAAAGTGGATGCGGTGTGTAAAGTGGATGCGGTGTGTGTGCGTGTGTGCGTAAAGTGGATGCGGTGCGTGTAATGGATGAAGAGTGTATAGTGGATGTAGTGTCTGTGTGTGTGTATAGCGGACGCAGTATGGATAGTGGATGCAGAATGTATGTTTGTGTAATGAATGCAGTGTTTGTGTGTATTAGATGCAGTGTGTGTATAGTGAATGCAGAGTATATGTATCGTGTGTAAATATTGTGTATAATAGGAGCTGAATTCTGTGGGAACAAAAAAGAATTTTAAAATTTTTATTTTACATGATGTAATTTATTCCCCCCTCCCTGCTTTTTACCTGTGGCCAGGGAGGGGGAGACTACATTCACTGGTGGTCCTGTGGCATTGTGCAGCCCCCCTGGCTATCTGTATACTGCAGAGGGGCCCAGCTCATTTAGTCTTCACTTCCCAGCTGCTCCTGACTCCAACTGCTGTGAGAGTTAGAGTTCTGAGTAAGAGAGAGATGAGCTGTAAATTGAAGACTGTGTGCTGGGCCTTCTGCAGTGTACAGTTAGCCAGTCGCCTGCAGGTATATATATATCTATGGATAATCACTATATATGTTCACATTGAGACTGTGGGGCCCGAGTCTCTCAGATCAGTCCAGGTCAGTTTCATGTACTGCCCATCAATATGTCTAAGTGACGTGTCCTCGACAACACAGTGTTTCCGGCACGCCAAGGTGGCATTGAACTCACGGCAACCTTGCAAAACAGAACTCTATATCCAAATACCTCTCAAGAATAGACTCACTAACTTCCATTCATAATCTAGAAAAACTTTCCCCCCTTCCACGCCAAAATCAACCCCCACCCTGCCCCACTCCACCATTATCATTATCATTGGGTGCTAACCTATTGCCTCCTAAATTTGGAAGTGAAATGTTCTGAATACTTAGCGCAATTTGATGCATTTCATTTCTTGTTTATTTTTATAAATACCAAGTTCAATATAATTGGGCCTATATTAGCCCCTGTGCATTTGCCTTATTTATATCCAATATTTTTGTTATAGTTATGACTTTTAGAAGTATAATTTTAAAGGCTTTTCTAAATGTGTATGGCAGAACTTTAAAATTCCCTTTGCCATTTTCATTCTGCGTGGTACCTGGTGTTTGCTAGTTAATCCATCTTATTTCATCCGGATCAATTTGACGGGACAGGATAAATCAGATATAATCCCCCCACCAATCATGCATGCCCCCCCCTTCTCTTCTCCTCCCTTCTTCTTCCAAATCAACATCTTCTGAAACTGCATCCACCCCCCTCATTATGTCACTCTGTCTCACTCAGGGAGACTCAATGAATAAAGTGAAAAGGAAGGGAAAAAAAAAACAAGCTAAAGTGAACGCAAGCAGGAGAATTCTATGCTTTTATACTCACTGTGTCTCCAACCATTTGCCTTTTTTCTTTTTTTTTTTTTCTTTTTCATTTCTGCATTGCTAGTTTGAAAGCTTTTGAATGACAGAATAACGGGAAACAGGGGGAGCGAGTGAGCTGCGAGAACTAACTCAGGGTGGAAATGCCTCCGCGCAGTGGGTATAAAGTAACGTAATTATAGAGCAGGTCACAGTCACTTCAATGAACAAAAATAAAAGCCACCAGTCTTTCTTCTCTCTCAATTTTTTTTTCTCCTTTTTTTTGCTTCATACTTTAGTTTCACGTCAAGGGAGGTAAAATCATTCTAAAGTCGTCTTTTTTTTTTTTCCGCTTCTTACAATTTAAAGATGGTGGTAATTTGTATTGAGGAGGGGCTGCAGATTGCAGGCAGTTCTAGGCTGTAGTTTTTTTTTTTTTGCAAATCCCATGTTTCAGTTCGATATTAAGAGTGCGTGGGGAGTGAGCAGGGACGGACGGGCCCTGGGGTGGCGATGGGGTAGGCAGGAGTGGAGGAGAATTTAAAGAGAATAGGTGAGGAAAGTGCGTCGAGAGAAACCCAGAGAGGCTCAGTAGTGATGAAGGAATATCACAAAAATATGGCGATAGGTGAAGTAAAACGTGATGGTTATGGTTAAAAAAATCCAAAGAAAATACTGGCATTAATATAGCATGTTCATGATATTGTGAGTCATTAGAACAACTGCAAAAACGCAACATCACTGTAACACTGTTTATAAGAGCTTGATCTTTTTAAAGGGCTAACCTTAACCCTAAAATCTGTATTTGAGGTTTATCCACATTAATTAAGGGGGTATACATGCAGTCAACATGTATTAATTAAAGGGGTACACATGTAGACAGTAAGTCCCGTCAATTTAGTTAAACGGCCTCTCCATTGTCTATATGGCTATCCAGGGGTTAGGGTCTGTGCCTATATTCTGCAAAAGACATACTCATCATTCTCAGCCAGCCTTTCCAGAGTAATGGGAGTTACAGTCTTAAACATCTGGAGCATCCACTTTTAGGTTAGGGTATGTTTCATACGGACTAGGAGTATGAATGTTATACAATTACCAAAATGAGTATAAATGTTTTATATTCCAGATGTTGACGACGCTGCCTGCTTTTAACACTGAATCATTAATAGCTGTTCTTTCTGGTGAAATAGTAGGAAACGTTTCTCTACAAGTTTAGTAGATACGCGGAATCTATGCCCACGAGTGGGTAACGCACTTCATAAGCTCCACAAATACAAACATGTGTGTCCACCAGATAGAATGGGCACTGTTTTCTGTAACAGCCAATCCGATCTTCTTGTGACTGTCTGATGGCACTGCCAATGGTCTGGGGGGGTAAGGATTCATATAATGCCATAGCACCTCTTCTTGGACTCTTGTGTCCACTGCTGCTGCCACAATCTCCCACAAGCAGGTGTCAGTCTAATATGTAGCAGTCGGTACATATCTAAGCAGAAAAATCTCAATTAAAACCGATACATTTAGTCTGACTTACATACCCTTAAAGAGACCATGCTTGCAGCGAAGGTGCAATAAAATTGGATGTTTACTTATGTCTTTGAATAGTATCTTATGCGCAAAATAGCTATCTCTATAAAACCATAGGTATATACATTTTATATCAATTGACTTGCGGTAGATAGCATCCTTTCTCCCACTCACTGAATGCTTCATTCTTTCTTCCTCTTAGCATGGATGTACAAGGAGATTACGAACCTGCAGACGCCTCTGGATTCATCAAGATTAATAGTGTCAGGTAAAAGGAAATCTTCTATCTGTGTATTACAGCTTTTTAACCATCAGCTTTTCATAAAGAGAATGGGTTGAAGTGCTTCGTGAAATCTTCAGCAATCTCCATTCTGTCCCTCCTTCCCTTTCACAAAGTCTGACGGGGTCCTGCTTCATAGTGCTGCTTTTCTCAGGCTAAACATATCCATAATCAATAATTGTTTTACCTGGGATTATGCTCAGGGTTTTTTCCCAAAAGTGAGCATTTATGAAAATTGTAAGTGAAGTTCAATGTTTACGCCAAAATAATCGAAACTATTGCAGACATGGAGAATTGTTCCAGCTTTACTATTTTGGGCTAAAATTTGAAATGCACTTTGAATTTCCAAAAATCATTACTTTAGTGGAAAAACACACACACACTCTCACTCACACTCTCACTCACACGCTTACTCACACTCACACTCTCACTCTAAAGGCAGTCCTGCTTCAAATAGAATTTACTGCTGCAAGGATTAAGTAGATAGTACAGCTATTCCAATAACTATCTGAAAATACTCGGTAAAGCTGGTAGGGTAGGTAAGAGAAACGTCTTGAGCAAAATGGGGTCATTTCTGACCCATAGATAACTAACTGCTGCAGATTCAAGGATTGTGAAATCAGCATCACATAAAATATCGAAGAATCAGTATACCTGTAATGCACGTTTATCCATTGTGTGTAAATAATTAGTAGAATTAAGGAATATCTGCTCCAAACTACATCGAACATTTGACCATTGCCCTGTTCTGGTTTCTGCACCAGACATAAAACCAGTTACAAAGATTTCAAAAGATAAATTGAGATAGGAATTAGGTGATGTGTGTGCTGGGAAAAAGTGATTCCCTGCTACTTTAACCAAGGGACGCTATGGGAATTTGCCTAGGACCCAACCATAAAATGGAAAGAGTAACACAGACAGGCCTCCCAAAAATGGGGTCTGCAGTAGAAAAGATTTTTAAAAATGAAAGCGGGTCTAAGACAAGAGGTACAGTATGATTAATTATATAATGGCCCCCATTAAGCTTGTTCCACCACTGGTTAGGATTGGAACAAACTGTAAAAGGAGCTCAACATTAAAAGTTCTCCCTAGGGCCCACACGTGTTAAAATAAAGTCCAGCATGGAAAAGTGTGGATCTGTCCACAGATCAATTCTGTGCATCTGTGAATTGTCTTACAGATCATTTCTGTGCATCTTCTTATAGGAGCAATAAAGTCACCCAGGACACTTCATCTCAAGGAAGAGGTCTGGGTGCAGTGGTCCTGGTATTTAGACCTAGAATGCACAAATTTGCAATTTTTTAATAACTGCAAGGTTAAGATTGCATGGTTAAAGCCACCTCTAGTTGCTGTCTTTCTGGCCACCACTAGAGGTACTTCTAAGGCACTGACCGCATCACCTTCCCAATTCTCGTCTATGAGGAGCATTGGATTGGAACATGCTGGATGAGCCCATGCCTCCTCCATGATGTCGAAAGAGGAAGAGAGGTAAGCAACGCCATGGGAGCCTCAGCTCTGGAAAAGGGTGAGTAAAGCTCTTTCAATATAATATTTAAAGTGCACATGGAGGAGGATACACCTATTTAACTAGGACATCTATAGGACACACTGGTGGGGTCAGCTATGTTCTTTTAAAAGGTTTGTTTTCAAGGAAAAGGAAAGGAGATTAGCCTTGCCCACCCACAGCCCAGATCAGCCACTAATGTAAATGGCCTGCCTGCTTTCTATTTAGGAGATCATAGATAGGACAGCCTCCTTCTACAATAAGATTATTGAGGAGATGATTACTGGGCCACCCTATCAATCATTTTTCCATGCATGTTCATAAGCACAATATATATCAATATCTGCAATTGCACTTGCATAACTTAATAAAATATACAATATACAGACTGTTCTTCACTCTCTATCAATCACTGTAAATTGTTTGCAACAAGTAAGAAAATATATATTTAACCTTCCAAGTGCTTGGTAGTATTTAGCAGCCCCCGGCTTATTATACAAATGCAAGAATGCCCTCAATTTGCCTTCTACCTGTTATTAAAAAGCCTGTTCTAACAACATCTTACAAGGCTCTTCAGCATCGACACACAGACTCTTTTGTTTTTAATTGGCTTATTGAAAAGCTTTTGATTCATTGGTGATCTACAGTACCCATCCCACCCTCCCCATTTACCATCATCTAAGGTAAATATGGTTATTATTAGAAAGAAATGAATAAATGTGCATATTTCATAGGTCTCTTTTAATAAAAGCGATTGTTCAACATATTAACAAACAGCATTGACCTTCTGACATTGCGTTACTTGAATGGATACGGACATCTGTTACATTGTCCTTTTTTTTCTCCTCTCTCTCTTTCTCTCTGCCCAACATTGCCTCCGTTGCTTTATAGGTTAAAGGAATATCATCGCGTTCAGAAGAAGACGGCAGCACAAATAAAATGAAAGCTTTGCAAATCAAAACACATCGCTGATTAGACAACCACATTCTTTTCTATTTGACTTTGCTGCTGTTTCTTCCAAGGGGTTTGATTGAATTCTGTGATTGTTAGAGATCTCTACTTTTTTTTTTTTTTCATATATATACATTAAATCGCAGCTGAGTGCTGCTTTTTCAACGGTTTTCTGACCACTTTCACTTCTCCGGTTAGAAACGTCAACTCCCGGCATGTGTGTCATGACAGACGAACACAGAAAAAAAATATATACATTTATATATTTATAATATGTCATACACGTCTTTTTGAAATGTGCGACAAGAATTTGCAGTTGTCAGAAATCAAACTCGCTGTGTAGAGGTTGTGGAATTGGTTGATACTTAATAAACACGAGATCGAGCCTACAGATATAGAATGTGCTGTTAATGTCTTTGAAATTTGCAGTGTTAAAGAGAATACGTTTATTACATTTTTAACCAGTGTTTTATGTTCTTTTCCCCATAGTTTTCATACTTACAAATTATCTTTCATAGTCTCTAAAGGATGTGAAACTGGTGATATCTAAAATATGTTTAAAACCATATTCAACACACTATATGTAAAGAATATCTATTACAGCTAGGATGTATGTAGACTTGTATTCTATATATGTAAATTATATACTTATGAATTACATAATAGATTAAATAAAATGCTACATCCACTGGACATCTTGTGAAGTGTTTGTTTTCTATATTTCGTTATATATATATATTTAATACAAACATAATTACATAATAGTTATACATTTAACTTTCCGATTGTTGAAGTGTAAGGTCTGAAATATAACCCTAATTATTTTTACCTCTTTAATAAGGTCTGAAATATAACCCTAATTATTTTTACCTCTTTAATTGGTTATATACGTAATTTTGTAGCTATCAAATAATAATTGAGAAATAAAAATAAATCATTTTACTGAGTAATTCTTACAAAGAATCATAAGGAAATATTCACAAGGGTAAAATTGCAATAGATTGTAAAATATACCAGAATGTGCTAAAAATACCTTAATATTAAGTGTAGCTCACCGTATAGTTTGAGTGGGCTCTGTATACTTAATTGTCTGAATCAGCAACTGACATATATATTAACATATTAATATACGTTAATATGCTTAAAATAGTACCCACTGTGTTTTGAATGTGTTCATTGCAGTAAAATTGTATTTTAACCGTAGAACAACAGTGAAAATAGAGATTACTAAACGGTATTGAAATTAAAGTGTCACAACAGATATGGAAAATCTGTCAGCTGACAAAAAGTTAGCTTTTAGATCTAAATCTTTTATATTATAAATAAACCTGTCTTCCTGGCTGTCCTATCACTGTCAAAGCAATCTATGTATAATAATTTAACTCTCACAGCGCCATACAATTCACATCAAGAATTTGCCTGTTTTTTCAATGGCCTGTTAGGGCCTGTGTATGGCTAAAAGTTACTGGAATCGATCAGCTAAGAACAGATAAATTGTGGCTTCATTAGTGTTTTTTCACAAAGGAAAATTAGGTCAGTGGACGTTTCCATTTACTTGGACAACTCATTTTTATTAATTTGTGTCAATCAACGAAATGGCAGTCTGTGACACCATTCCATAGGTGTGTGTGGCTTCTGAGCAATGTACAGCTAGGTTTTCAGGATTGTCTCTCATTTCCTGTTGGAAAAGGGAAACCAGAGGGTGGAGCTGGTAAATTATAATTTAAAGAAAATGCAATAATCCACCCTTCCCTCCTCCCCCAAACATGCACCAGGCTTTGGTTTATTTATTTTTTTTAAAGATTCTAGGAGGCCCACAGGCCACCAGGGAGAGGATAAACTCCAGCCGTCCAGGGAAAGGCTATAAATTATGTGTGTATTTGAGTATGTATGTTGAGTTTGTAGTGGCACACTTTCCAAATTCTGTGCCTAGAGCAGTGGTGGATCCAGGGCGGGGGCAACGGGGCAATTGCCCCCCCAGAGAAATCTGCCGGTCTCTCGCTCCCAGCACATGCAGGTGCTAGCCCTGCAATGTGCCTGCGGACCGGAGGGGAGATCAGAGATCTCCCTCCCTGGTCAGCAGGCACTGTGCTGGTGGCTGGCGCGGGAGGGAGGGAGTGAGAGAGAGGACCCGGAAGCTCAGGCTGCAGCTCCTCCGGGTCCTCCTCTCGTGAGATTTGGAGCATTGCCGCGGTTACCACGGCAACGCTCCAAATCTCGCGAGAGTGAACTCTAGCCCTGGAGCGCTCCCCACTGAGACCACCAGGGAATCACCACTGGTTCCACCAGGGACTAAGAAATCCTCCTCAATAAAGGTAAGAAGGGAGGGGGGACATAATGAATATTTATATTGAATTAAATAAAAAAAATATATATTATTAAAAAAAAAGCCCCCCCTACCCTTATCACAAACACTCTACACACACTGCCCCCCAACACACACACACTGCCCCCCATACACACACACTGCCCCCAACACACACACACTGCCCCCACACACACACTGCCCCCATACACACACACTGCCCCCCACACACACACTGCCCCCATTCACACACACACTGCCCCCATACACAAACACTGCCCCCATACACACTGCCCCCATACACACACACTGCCCCATACACAAACACTGCCCCCATACACACACTGCCCCCATATACACACTGCCCCCATACACACACACTGCCCCCCCATACACACACACACTCCCCCATACACACACACTGCCCCCATACACACACACTGCCCCCCATACACACACACTGGCCATACACACACACTGCTCCCCATACTGCCCCCCATACACACACACTGCCCCCATACACACACTCTACACACATACACTACCGATACACACACACTGCCCCCATACTGCCCCCATACACACACACTGCCCCCATACACACATACTGCCCCTCATACACACACACTGCCCCCCATACACACACTCTACACACATACACTACCCGATACACACACACTGCTCCCCATACACACACACTGCCGTCCCATACACACACATACACTGCAATACTCACACACACACACACTGCAACTGTTACACACATACACTGCCGCCCTCACACACACTACAACCTTCACACACACACACTGCTCACACACTGTCCCCCTCACACACACACACACACTGCACCCCTTACACATTGCACTACTCACACACACCACTGCTCCTATGCCCTACTACTGCCCCATTTCCCTGCAGATCTCAGGTAAGTTGTCAAACTGTTCTTAAACGGTTTGACTACTTACTCTGGGAGGGGTCCGGGCACTATTGACACCATAACCACTACACTGAGCTGTAGTGGTTATTGTGTCTGGATTATTTATTTAAATAATCTACAAGTGCCCCTCCCGAGATCAGGCTCTGGATCCGCCACTGGCCTAGAGCCACATTAAACACCATGACCACTTAAATTATTTCAGTTTGAAATGCTTCACATGAAGAGCTAACCCCCTTTGCTGTCATAGGCGTAACTTCCTCTCTGGAACATCACCATCCAGCCCAGAATCAGCCAGAACGGGCTTGCTAATGTCAATTATGTGCATAATTAGCATCTTTCATTAGTACACATAGCATGCTAGTAATAGCTAACTAATGGTGGCACAGCCTTTTACTCCATTGTGATTTTCAGAGAAGTGGCAAATCCTATTTAAAAGAACCCTCCAATTACCATAACCACTATAGCGCCGCAAGTATCCTTGTGCCCCACCATTGTGAGGAATCAAATTGTTTTAGAATGGCTTGACTTCTTATCTGGGCACTTAACACCAATCTGCTATTCCAGTGTCTATTATGGAGAGTCGAAAGCTCATAAATAGGAGTTTCTGTTAGCTCTTCTGAGCTAAGCCCTTCAAAGCTAGTAAATTGGCTGAGAGTATCAGCAGCGAATAAAGCGCGATCATCTCCAAGCTGATCACAGGAATCTGCTCTCAAATCCAGGAAATTTGGAGATTAGTGAAAAGCCCCATTCAGGATTAAACCCATCACAGTTACCAACAGTAGCAAAGTCCAAAAAAAATAACTCATGGTGAACTGAGCCAATTTAGAGGCAAAATAAAGGCGGTAGCTCACTAATAATTTGAAAATGTTTAAGAAATCACCTCCAAATGGAAATAACAGATGCAGTTGAAAAAGATTTTTTTTAAATATCCCCAAATTTGCCTCCTGAAAAAAAGACATCTCTTTTTTTCCTCAAATTCAGAAATTTTGTGATTCAAAGGTCAGTTCAGAGCTTCTGCCAAGACACCTAATAGAACAGGATTCAAGCTTTGGGCCAACACGATCTCTTCACCAATGTTCCAAAATGCCTAGCTGATCTGTAAACCTGTCAGGCTTGCTGGGGTCACCTCGATCAATATCTCATCTGTGGGCCTCTCTAGCGGAAGTGATAGTCTATTGCACGGCTCTAATGGGTCCTCTCTTGTGGAAAAGCTAATCTTCCTCAGAAGCATTGTCACTGCGGGGTGTCCAGCGGTGCAGGAGGTGTCCTTACAGGAGCAGATAGAAGGGAGAGCATAGGACGAAGATGCTCTGCAGACCCACTAGGCGACAACTATCTAAGATGCTCTGAAAGTGGGGGCAGTCAACCATATAACGCTTTTAGAATGGCGAGTTTATAAGTTAACTCCTTTGCTGCCAGACACAATGCATTTACTCTTTTTCTCTTTGTCGGTGCTAAGTACTAACATGTCTGTCATATCAATACTAGTTACTAAATCATTCTCCACCTAATTCACCATTTGAATGACATTCATATGCAGGGTTATCTTACAGGCCCTTTAATTAGGACATTTGTAACAAATGCCCCATGCAGGGAAGCGGGGGAGATTAATGTCTTACACACTTTGTATAGGCTCCCCTGGTGTGATATTGTATCTGTGATGCAAAGGTAAGTCTTTTTTGGGTGTCAAAGGCACCAAACAAGAGTCCTGGACTTGACCTTAGTGTGAAAATACAATTAAAAAACATATAAATAATAAAAAAAATAAAAAAGAATTGTGTGTGTGTATATATATATATATATATATATATACTTATATAACTTACACTCACTTAAATAGCACGTTCCCATTAGACTTGTGCATTTGTTTTTAAACTTATTACTATTAATGCAATTAATGGCCAATCGTCGGGTCGTTATAATTTTGTAACTGTGAAGCTCCATATAGATGTTTTACAAAAAATAGACAATGGACAGTGGCCAAATAGGTTTGTTTGCATCATGATTCGGTGTTCTGTCCATAATGCCAAAAAAAGATGGTTGATGGTTAGGAGAAGTCACTAAATCAAATAAAGCTATCTACATATATATATATATTTAATATAACTTCACTGGAAAGGTGTAAAAATTTGCCTATCACTGTAATGCAAAATATATTCATATAAATATTATTTATGCATTTTGCAATAAAGCGATGGGCTCATTTTTCACACCCTTTTGATTCGTTCAAATAGCTTTTCCCGAATCATTTGTATTATGTAGAGCCTAACCTCTGTGTTGATGAAATTTGGTCAACCAGATTTAATTTTTAGGGGGCCAAATTAAGCTAAAGTGAATTTTTCCACCATGCATAAATCGATTGACTAATAAATTGACTAATTTTATAAAAAGTATTTTTTTGTATTCAACAGATATTCAGGACACCAGAGTTGGGTAAAAACTTGCGAAAGTAGAGTAAAATCTATTTCTCCGGCCCACCATGATGCAGGATTTACTCACGAGTGCCTGGCATAAATGTGGTGGCTGCCAGTCATGATGCATGGCCTCCAGGACTAGGACAGGACAACTTGAGGCACTGGGTATAGAGGAAAAAAGGTATACAAAGGCACATGATATGACAGAGGTCCAACTGTGCACTGCAGCCAGGGCACTAAGTAATACTCCTAATATTGACCCTTTATATACAGTCTATACAAGATGTGTGATTTTATTAATAGGAAGCCAATGAAATAACTCCCAGTACTCTTACAGGATTTGTGTAGACGGCAGTTATGTTCTCATTCCCTATAGGTTCAAGGTATCCCTTTCCAAAACAAAGTGCACACAAAGTTGTCTTATATTTTGGTAATCCTGGCAGAGTAGCAGGATTTGTTTTCATGATTAACAAGTTATCAAATACTTGCCATTAAAATCAAAGAGCCATGTGCCAAGAGTTATCCTGATGACTTTGCAAGCCCACAGCCACCCAAGTTAAACGCCCCTCTTCTTGAAGATTTGATCTTGACAAATGTTTGACACATTTGTACTCAAAAAGGACCTTTTTCCTGGAATAAGGTTGAGAGTGGATAAAAAGACAGATGCCGTCACATGTTGGTCTTTGAATGGTTTTAACAAGGTGGCTTTGTATGTGATGGGTCCTGGATTCCTTAGCTGTGGCCTGAAGCTCTCTTCTCAGGGTCCGCTGCCTATCTTCTGAAAGGGGACATTATCAGCATGCCTGTGGGACAAGTTGACATGGGAGGGGGCTGCCCCTTTTAAGTGGGATCAGAGATTTAGCAGGGTAAATACACACATATACACATACACACACATTAAAAAGATCCCCCCTCAGGGGACAGCAGTCAAAGTTACAGTGTCCCAAGATGACAAGGACCTCATAGTAGAGCATCAAGTCAAATATCCATCTGTCCACTCAAAGGCAGGGACTGAAGTGACTTGCTAAGACTTCCCAGCCCCTCTCACCTGCCCTCCTGACCTCAGGACAAGTGGTAAGAGAAAGGTGACTTCTTTTACGATTGTGGAAAACAGGTAGTTTTTTGTCTTCTTTGTAAATGAATGAAATAGTTAATGTTGGTTAAGAGAGTCGCAATTCTCAGGAACGTTAGGGGGTCTCACTGGGAATCAAGTGGATTAAGAGAGAAAAACACCTGCAGGCATCAATGCTACATATTACATCCCTGTTAGAAACCTACAAATACATGTAGAAGAGGCATTTGGAATAAGTTGTGGAATTGGTAGTGGTTACAAGTTGCTTTTATCAAAGCTTGATTATTTTGCCGAAAACTTGCATCTCTTTTGGCAATTCGCAACAGTTCCTGACACGAGAACAGGTAATGACGCAGATACTTGACGCAGGTAATGACGCAGTATTTCACTTCCACAATGTTAACACCATCACTGGTTCAGGATGATGAGAGTTGGAAAAACCTGCGATTTTGCAGCGCTACAAAAAAAAAAAAAACATATCGCCTTCAATTTGTAATAGAAACAATGTGGGATTTATGCAGTGAACACTGAATTGTAGTGAATTAAAATTTGAGTTGTAACATTTGTGTAGATTTCAAAAGGTTCTCTAACTCTGATATATTTAGAGGTTGTTGAATTAATCCTGTATTTAGCATTTTGTTTTTTAATTCTCTACAAAACAGTGTTTCGTGAATAAACCCATTTGAGTAATATATACATAAGGCTTTTTAATAATGATAAGCAGTAAGTAGCACTCTCACTAAGTGAGCAATGATGCTTTGGGGGAGCGTTAGGAATACAAACCAGGTTGTCCACCCCCCTCCTCTCACCCCCCCACACACACTTTGTGATAAAAATTAAGAAAATAAAGGATTTACTTACCTTTTTCCAGTGCCAAGTCTCACTCAGCACTGCTCACCTCTTCACCTTCCGCGACATCATGGAGGAGTCATGACCACCTCCATAGTTTGTCCAATACATTTCTACTCGAAGAGGAACATTGGGGAACTGATGCACATGTGCAACGTGTGCCGATTGCAAATCCAAGTTTCCCCATAGGGAAGAATTGAACCAATGCTTTTCTATGGCACCTTCTGCATCACATTAAAGGTGCCATGGAAGAGGCGCTAGCGGCTTTCAGTATGACCTGATACCCATGCCCAAAAACAGCCTCTATAAAGCTTATTTCTATAGCATGTCCTGGTATGTTTTTGTTGATTAAGCAGAAAGGACAATATGCAAACCTGAAAACTGAAAGACGCAAACTGGAGTTGGTAGGTAAGGACTAACAGTGCTTTTCTCCAGAGGTCACTGACTACAGTGGAACAAACACTGTAGTGAATTACAGAATAGTTATTGGAGTCACTGTCTGATTTAGGAGGAACATCACTTTTGTTTCTGTCCAAGCAACCCTAGCCACAAATCTCCTTGTTGTGACACAGCCTGCATGAACAAAATGGTTTTATTTTCAGTCAGATGGTAACTTACTTTAGATGTTTTTATACCATGCTCTGTAAATTGAAGTAAGTGTTTAGGAAGGCTGCTCAGTTCCTTGCAGGGGGGTGTGACTAGGGCTGCATAAACAAAGTGATGTAACTCCTAAATGGCAGAGAATTGAGCAGTGCGACTGCAGGGGCATGATCTATACACAAAAACTGCTTCATTAAGCTAAAGTTGTTTTGGTGACTGTAGTGTCCCTTTAAATTTTAAATTCACTTTGAATTCCCAACAATTTATAAATTCATAAAAATGAATCTGAAATTTAAGGCCTAAGTAGCTGAATTGGAACTTGGAAGCATAGTTAACGTAGACATTTTTTAGTTTTGGTTATTTAGGCCTTAAATGTGAAATTCACTTCAAATTCCCACCAATTCTTGCTTTAATGACCTTGTACCTCTCCAATACAATAGATGTTATTTTCCAGTATTAACTCTTTTTTTTTTAATTCTGAAAAAATAATCACATTTTAGGTGTTTAAGGATAAATCTTTCATTACAGTCTTTAAAGTTGACATCAAGCTATTATTTATGCCATATATGATTAATTCAATATCTTCAAATATGACAGGGGACATGTATACATAAATCCGCCATTTGTGGCATAATCCCTTAAAAATGTATCACGGCAAAACATTCCTCAGCTATCGGGTCCATCATTAATAGTTAATTTGCTGTGTATTGTGAGATAGCAGTAAAATTACTGGATTACTGTTTGTGTCCAAGGACCAGTGCTCACAAAGCCAGTGACAGGTTATTTTAAGATTTTAAAACAAGGTGTATGAGAGATATGGTGGATGTCTGATAGACACAGGGTTTGAGAGAGGAGAGAGAGAGAGAGAGAAAGACTGTAGGAAACGGAATAGACTTGAAGGCATAGAGAGTAATTGGTGTAAAGAGGAGCACGATAGACCGTGGGGATACAGGGGGAGGATGGACACAAATATACAATGAATAAGAAAGTATATTAGCCACTAAGATATTGAAACAGTTACTCCATACACAATAACTACTTTAGTGCTTTGAGGTGGTTATGGTGCTTGCATTATTTTCTTTGTTATTATTATTGCCATTTATATAGCGCCAACAGATTCCATAGCGCTTCAAGCTGTTTGGGGTTTCAGGGTCTGGAGATGCTTACTTCATTCTGAAGACATGCAGTTTCCGGACCCCCTGGTGTAAACGCACCGCTGACAGCCTCAGATATTTGTTGTGCAGTAAGTGTTACGGATATTTGCACGCAGTAAGGCTGGGGGGGGGCATGAATTTCCACTCATCAATGGCTAGTGCACCACCGTAATACAAACATTGTTTGATTATTGCTAAATAAGATTTGTGTACTCTAGCCTGAAGAGCTGACATTTCACATAGTTTTAGTCAGTTAAATTACTAGTGAGTCCATTTAACATACTTTCATCCAAGCCCTCCAGCCATTATATTTGCAATGTGTTTATCTCTCTCCACCCCAACTAATCATAACACAGATTTACTGTCACACGTTAAGCATGTTGGGGGTCACCAGGTCACTAGGGTTACGCCATCCCTCTCTATCCCACTATTGATCTGTTTTTACCGCCTTCTTCCCAGCCACTCTGCCCCCTAGCCTCGGTCCCCAAGAGCCATATCATGCTACACTCAGGACCCCCCCCTGTAAGTCTTGGTACTCTGTGCATGCCCTAGTGGAAAATGCCACTAGGCAGATGTGTCCTTAAACCTCTGACCTGTTATAGTCCCATGTTGTATCCGGACAGATCAATACATCCATAAGGCGTAAGGAGGGAGACATGGAGGGGGTCTTGGGAGCAACTGCTTTTTTTTTTTATCAACTCCTATCTGCCTGTTTAGCTCTGCAAGGTTCAAAGATCTGTTCTGGTTACGTAGACTGTAATGCATTGCAAAATGACAACTGTTATCAAGATGAGTAATTAAACACTTGACTGACGGATTACACATAGATGGATACACTGAGTAACTATGAAGTTCTATTTCCCATAATGCTCAGCGAGCCTGCATCACAAGCAGCCAATCAGGTCAGTTGCATGGAGGAGGTCAATTTCATGGTGGGAAATACAATCTACTCAGTGGAAGAGACAGGAAACTTCTGAAAGCTATTAATAAACTTCAATTACTTATTAAAAAGTGAAATGAGGGGGGCGGGCCTGACGCACCTAGGCTGAGCTCTGGGACCACAAGCCCAATTATAATAATTATACCTGCCAAGTCAAGCCTTTCTGAGACTGAACGCGGACTATACATGCGAAACCATGGAGCCTCTCCCTTACAAAGATGATGCCAGCGATCGGCGATCCCGAGACAAAATGTAGGTGGCTGGGACAGGGATAGGCGGCCACTCTCCCTGACCTCTGATCGACGGAGGTGACTCAACGTGCTCCTATCCCCCATACCTCCTCTGGATAGGGGTTATCCTGGTCCCCACTGGGCAGCTAGCTTACTCATCTAGCACACGACGAAGGGCTCCCACGGAACTCCACAACGACTATCACTTGACCAAGATGGCCGATGACGAGATTATTCAATGCTTTCCTATGGGGACACTGGCCACTTTGTAAATGAATGCATAGCGTGAGGACGATCAGCATAGTTTAAAACATATTCATAAAAGTTTTGGTGTTTCAAGAACCTGGAAGTCCCTCTAGTGGCTGTCTATCAGGCAGCCACTAGAGGAGGACTTTATCATGCAAGGTAATTATTGCAGTTTATAAAACCTGCAATAATTACACTTGCAGGGTTAAGGGTGATTGGTGTTGGCACCCAGACCACTCCAATGGGCAGAGGTGGTCTGGGTGCCTGGAGTGTCCCTTTAAGGTGATATTCTTATTTATGCAGTGTTGACTTCTGTACATACAAGAAAGTGAACAATGAATTACTTCCAGCATTTCAAGGGTTAAATTGAAATCAAATTAATGTAACTATGTTTTATCGTTTGCCTAGGGATGCATATAGATTATGTATATTACAGGGCTGGTTTAGAATTAAATAATTTACTAAGATAGGGGGTGAACAATGCAATGCTACATGATGCATTGATTCCAGTACTTCAAGGGTTAAATTGAAATCCAAATGATTCAACTATATGTTTATTTATTTTTCCCAGGGATGCTTATGGAATATGTATATTTCAGGGCTGCCTTACCATTATTCCAACCCTGCAGGGTGTATTTTCTTATTACCATGTTTAACTTGCTAAAATGTTGGGGAGGTGGGAGGGGGTGAAGAATGCAGTGCCACATAATAATAAATCGATTCCAGCAGTATAAGGGTTAAATGTGGATCAAATAAGTCAACTGTATCTCCTAGGGAATAATGAAAACAAACAATGTGTAATAATATGGAAGGTTGCCTTACAGCCACTGCGGGCCTGCACGATGAATTCTAGTATAAGCATCTCTTATTACAGTGATGGTACCGTAATCATACCCAGCCGAGATCAATGTACAGCGTTAATAACAGATATACGAAGCAAATGCCTTTGAGGTTAGCAAACTGAAGCCTCTCTTTTGCCTGCCAGCGGATGCCCTCTGCTCCCGTCATTCTTTTCAAATTGAAACAAGAAAAAAACCTGATATATGGAGACGTACGCTGGGCCAAAATCCCACTCAATACACACGCCACAGTCGGAAATGTGTAGATATTGCCTTTTGTCACTGGAGTTTCAGAAACCTTGCATTTAACAGTAAATCGTGGCCTTGAGTGGGTTAGTGCAGATAGCTTCCCAGTACCAAAGAGAGAGAAAGAGAGAGAGTAAAAGAAAGACCCTGGTTCATTATGTCTTTAACAATATGATAGTTTGCCAATTATTGAATGCTGTTTTATCCCAGTTTTTTTAATGTGTGCTATTATATAGCGCAGTCCTTTGCAGAAAGAAATGGCGGGTCCCATCTGTTGAATCCAGCTCTCTCTCTCTCTTAGCCCATTATCCTATTGCCTGACTCAGATTTAATCTTTTCATGCCTTTTCTTTGCTTCCCATTTTTATATTTAAGCTTTTTCTTTCTTTCCCCTATTTCGAAAAGCAGAGTAGAACTTGCTTAATAGATTAACGTCAGATGTGTGCAAAGCAGACCAATAAAATCTAATGCATTCTCTTTTGTCTGTGGAGCTCTCTCGCACAGACATTTTCCACTAAAAAAAAAAAAAAAAAAACACTTAAAACACATCAGGAACAATCCTAGACAAAACAGCCACTTGTTAGCTAATTGTGAGGCTACCTGCAGTCTTCCTGCTTCTTAAACCACACACATATATCTAACCAAACATACACAGTGAGGACAATCACTGCAGAGAAGACAAACAAACACATTCACTTCAATAAATAGAGCTATTTACAAGTAAACAGCATATACATATACACACATAAAACAACATGGCCATACAGATATATAGGGGGGTAAACGGCTACACAAGTGGGTGGAGGGATGGATTTTGGGTGCATGGACAAACAGAACGAAAGACAGACAGACATAAATACTAAAATTAATATTTTTATGAGATTCAGACAGATGTTTATAGACATCTAAAGACAAACTAAAACCAATGTGACTTAGTTCAAGGGTCAGTGAAATCGGAGGGGCAGATTGCATCCTGTAAAAAATAAAAGCATGTCAATAGGGCTTGCAAAAGAGCGATTAAATTGGCTGAAATTGAAAATGAAAAGCTCATAGTCAAAGAGAGTAAGACTGCCCCAAAATGTTTTTTAAAGATGTTAATGCCAAAAAAGGTAAGAGTAAATATGTTGATCTATTGGAAAGTGAGATGTATGAATTCATCAAGGAGGATCAGGACAAGGCAGACATTCTAAATAATTACTTTTCTTCTGTATATAGGGAAGAAGAATATATGGCTGTAGATTTGCAAATTGCTGTTAAAATAGCCTTGTAGGTGATTGGTTAACACAGGATAAAGTGCTTCACAAATTAAATAAGGGCCAGGTGGTATTCACCCACCATAGTGTAGAAATATCCAGACTACTGCATTTACATTTTCAGGGTTCCTTTCTTTCAGGAATTGTATCAGATGAGTGGAGGGTTCAAAATCTCAACCCGGAAACTACAGACTCGTGAGCGTAACATCTGCGGCTGGTAAATAATTTGAAGGGCTGTTAAGGGGTAATATTCAAAAATTAAAGGACCACTCTAGGCACCCAGACCACTTCAGCTTAATGAAGTGGTCTGGGTGCCAGGTCCTTCTATGGTTAACCCATTTTTTTTATAAACATAGCAGTTTCAGAGAAACTGCTATGTTTATCAATGGGTTAAGCCTTCCTCCAAATCCTCTAGTGGTTGTCTCATTGACAGCCGCTAGAGGCGCTTGCGTGCTTCTCACTGTGAAAATCACAGTGAGAGCACACAAGCGTCCATAGGAAAGTATTATGAATGCTTTCCTATGCGACTGGCTGAATGCGCACGCAGCTCTTGTCGCGCGTGCGCATTCAGCCGACGGGGCGGATCGGAGGAGGAGAGGAGGCAGAGAGCTCCCCGCCCAGTGCTGGAAAAAGGTACGTTTTTACCCCTTTCCCCCTTCCAGAGCTGGGCGGGAGGGGGACCCTGAGGGTGCACCCTCAGGGCACTATAGTGCCAGGAAAACGGGTATGTTTTCCTGGCACTATAGTGGTCCTTTAATATTGAACAAAAATATAATTAGCAGGAACAAACATGGTGTGAGAAAACCAGGGATTTCGTGGTTTTCTCTGGACATTCGTTTATTTTTACCTCATTCGTTTATTTTATGCAATATTGGTTCAGTAGATTAAATCTACCAAACACCGACCACCCTCCTGGCTCATTAACTTCAAAGGGGAACCGTCAATTAAGCGCTCTCTCGGGGTGGCCATTCGTATAGTTGAACGCAACGTGGCAGAGAAAACGGCGGCCATCTTGTTTGCACGAAACGAGGCAGCAGGACTTAGTCGTCGAGTGTCTGGAACTAAAATCGGACACTCGACTTCCCGAACACCGCTGAAAATATACTAATGCCTGCTTCCTTTTGTTGCTGAACAACTAGGAGAGCGCCATTCGGTAGTTTGGTTCCCACGAGCCAGGAGGCTCCATTCGTGGATTATTTCATTTATTTTACATTTTCGAAATTGACCGATCGCACACACTGAATTCGTGGAACTATTTTGGGCAGGAGCCTCGTGTGCGGTCGGTGACTTAAGACTTCCACACTTTTTTAAAACCCTTAAACTGATCTGGGTGAAATTTGAATATGCTGGTCTCCCAGATCGGGGCTATCAGGGGATATCTTATTTTTGGGGATACTCTAAAGTTAAAGGGGTGTTCTGGGTTTTGGGGAAAATGTGTTCACTTTGCCTGGAGATAATTGGGTTATTCCTTACCTTATCTCATTATCTCCCAGGCAGAGAGAGGGAGCGTTTTATTTTAACTGTACAGTGTGATTGGCTATTGTGCTTGTGTACTGTGGGAGGTCCTCTTGCAGGGGGACCTCCATAAAAGCCTGTGTGGTCTCAATAAACACCATTCTTGTTACACCCTTCCTCATGTTTCAGCTGGTGTTTGGGTATCTGATTGCTATTTGGGAAAACTGCACTAGAGGATTTTGTGTCTTTGGGATTTAACTGACGAATAAAAGAACCGAAACTATAATCAGTCAGGCTCTCGGCCGTTCGGCTCAAATCATACGAACCACTAGTTACCACTTCAGGGTTCGTTACATGGTCATGAAATAACAGGTTATTGCCAAACTAACTTAATTGCATTCTCTAAAGAAGCTAGTAGAAATATAGATCAAAGTGTTCCAGTAGATGTTTTGCTAAGGCATTTGATACAGTTCCACACAAATGGTTACTAGTAAAACTGAAAACCGTTGTTTTAGATAAAAGATAGTGTTCTTGGATAGAACACAGACTTATAGATAGAGTGCAGAGAGTAGTTGTAAATGGGAAATTTTCAAATTGTACAAAAGTGGTAAGTGGAGTACCTCAGGGTTCTGTCCTCAGTCCACTTCTTTTTAATCTGTTTATAAAAGATTTTAAGTGGGCGTTGAAAGTCATTTGTTGGTGTTTGCAGATGATACAAAACTAGGTAAGAAAATATAGTTTGAACATGATAGGACTTCGCTACAGAGTGATTTGGATAAATTAGGGGAATGGGCAGGCAAGTGGCAGATGAGATTCAGTACAGACAAATGCAAAGTCATGCATTTTGGAATAAGTATCCTACAAGGCACTTACACAATAAATGGGGTTGAGTTAGGGATAACCTTAAATGAAAATGGCTTGGGAGCAATTATAGATCACAAACTAGGCAGCAGTACGCAATGCCAGTGTGCCGAAATAATGACCGAATGGGCTATAAAAATTGAACATAATGCACAGGTTTCATATGAAAACAAATGAGGCAATGGACGAATTCAGTTTGTACGAAACGAAAATTAACCTCTCATTTGCTAAAATTGTAAAAGGTTTATACTGTATAGCTGAATTATGTACTTGCAGCAGATAACACAACCAAAATAGCAAGACACATACATAAAATGGCAAGGTATTGAAAATCAGCAATGTACACAAAACATGTTGCCTGTTTTATACGTGTTTACAGACACAGACTATTTTCATATTTACCATTTTAGGCATACCTTACAGGCAAAATTTTATGAAAAGGGTTCTGAGTATAACCACACTGACTACAGGCAATTGCTCCCAAAAATACCAGTATCATTACTAGAGGTTTGTGTTATTACGAACTGCAATTCATCCGAATTTGGTCCAATTGAATAAATTCCCGAACTGTGACACGAAATGCAATTGAATGACAAACCAAACAAATCATGCAATGGACGAACATGTTCATTTGATTTGTGATTAGGAATCCTGCCCGAGGCGCCAAAATAAGAGATGATTGACGGAAAAATTAAAATTATGGCTACGGGACAGCCACTCAACATTGATTTTATTCACAGATCAAGTGAGAAGTGGCTTTAATACATAATTAACTATTTTTTTAACTGCTCCTACTCTTTTCCCCCTCTCTGTAAGCCAAATGGTGGGAAAACGCTTTGATCACTGTCCTGCAAAATATATACAGAATATTTATCGTGTATCTATATCCATTGATTGACATTCTTTTGAAGCTTATTGGTCTGTTTGATTCATTTTCTCAATTGTTTTTTCTTTAACGGAATTTGGAAGAGCCAAACAGCCAAATGGCTGAAATGCTGCCATCCTGAAAAAGTCCTGATAAATGATAGTCATCTTGGGATTTTTATCAGATGTTCAGCTTCTGGGCAGAACATTAGAGAATGTCTCAAAAAAATTCCACCACTGCTGGGAATTTCAGCCCATTCGAGTTCCCCTTTGCGGCACCTGCACCTAATGATTGTGTTAGCTGAGCACTTGTGTGCGTTGGACAAACACAAACACTCCAATTTTTTGGTTGCCCCATTTAAATATTTCTCAATGTTGGGACGTATACAATACATGTACATTGCAAACAAAAAAACGCAAGTCCGAGAGTCAACTCCTGGCACATTACTAAATAATTTACAATCCACCAAAAACACTCTTCTCCTCCAAATATAAAAGTAGAGAGCCAAGCACTTCCAAACTCTCTAATAGGAACAATTGCATTCAACTGCTACTTTTCTGTCTGTGACATTCCTTGAGCACCAAGATAAAATGTGACAAGTAGGATGAAACAGCCCAGACGTCAGCAATTTCACACTTGCCAAAGACACAATGCAGAATTCAAATTCAAGTCGGTCCCCATTAGTGAAATAACTGAGCCTATCCTTAACCTTACAATGACATCACAATCTGGGCTGACCAGCTATCAGCAATGTAACTAAAGTTCACTGCTCCAATATCGACCCATCCCACTGCATCCATAATTAATTCATCTCTGCGGCCTGATGATATACCTACACTCTGCGAGAGAAAGCAAGTTGGACCAACACACAAACAAAGAGACAAAGTTTTACTGTGTAACCATAGAATGATAGCTAATCTAACTGTTACAGTTTAGGACTATGTCACAGGATGGACTCTCATAGGATGAACTATTAAGTATTGATTAAACTTTTATTTAGGGTGAATGGGGTGAATGGGCATATTGTCAATTCAAGAATTGGCTAAACAATAAGGGTTTCCATTTGTGTGAATGTGTGTGAATGTGTTTCTCATTTCTGCAGCAGCCAAAACAGAGATCTTTAAAGATTGAACTTGATGGACTGGAGTCATTTTTCAACCTATATTAATGGCCTTTAAAAACATACAAAATTAAGCTCTGTGCTCAAACTCCCGCTACTCTTGACAATTAAAGTGTAAGCTCACCTGTCACATCAATATTTTTGTGTTTGTTTATGTGGTTGTCTAGTGAATTTCCCAGATTGCTGTCTGAACTAACTATTGACTGCTAGCTGTTTGTACTCTGCTGACTGCCCAGATCTCGGACTATTTAATTGAAAATAGACTCGTCCTTTTAATACTCTGACTTAAACTGAAGGGAGGGATAGTAACTTTTGGTATGTGGGGCAAGTACAAATGAATGGTCTTTTAGTTGTACACAAGACTCACCAATCTCTATGTGATGGTCGAATCTGTATGTGATGGTCAACTTTAAAATTGGCATACCATGGCAATAACTTTTAGATGCATAAAATTGCCACATCATGGCAGCTTTAGATGCATAAAATTGGCACACCATGGCAATCATTTTTAGATGCATAAAATTGGCACATCATGCAATTTATGGATTTGACAGATGAAGGCTGCTGGAGTTGCAAGGTGCGACATATATCTCTGCAACCTCAGTATGACCTCCACGTAACAAAGTTCTGTGCATTTCTGTAAGATGCAAACTATATTTCTACCGATGAGTGTGTTATAAATGTTGTGAGCACAATTTTATCTCCAAGAACATCATATATACTCATCCTAGTCTGATAGCCTGGTCAGACAGCGACTGCAGTCCACTGATGGGGTGAGGGGGGCATATGAAGTCAGATGAGTAATTTCAGAAGAACATGGTGCTTTCTGAATTGAGGAAAGTTACTCGAATTGTCATGTCTTACAGTTACTAGACTTTCCATAAACCCACTGGGATGATCAAAAGTTACCAACGTCAAGGAGTGACAACAATTTATGCCATGGATCCAAACTGAACATTTTTTAATGAAGTCCTCAGCTAAGGCACTCCAATGATGGTCACTCATCAGTCAAGAGTTTTGTTTTTCATTGTAGAGCTGATAAAAGATGTTATCGAATATCCTGCAATGACAAATTGCTAACTAATCACCAAGATGAACAAGACAAAGACGAGACATTAAGGGATTTTAAAAGAAGGATTGTGGTTTTAATTTTTAGAATGCAAAAACCAAGATTCCCATATTTTAAGGGTGAAACAAGATTTCATTTTATAAGATGATCAAACATGGACCAATATAATTAAAGTACACTTTACAAATGTGTTGAGGGAATTGTGGGCAAAAAAGGTTGACCACCGATGATTTTAAATTTCTGTGTAAGCTTACGTCAGCATAATATATTAATTTAGTGAGCGTTCAATAAATATAACAATCCTGCTAACAAAAGACATAAAATATGCAATAATCACAACAACATAATGAACACTAAGCAGATCTATATATCTTGGATGTGACTAAAATACAAAAATCATTAATGGTTTAAAAGACAAAAAGACAAAAAAAATATACTGCAATTAGCTAGGGTACTTTAAAAAAAAGCTTACAAAAGATTAAAAGGTGACATCATTTAAACTAAAACAGCATTATAAAGGTTTATTGTATATGTTTTACACTAAAAATATTTTTAAGTTTATACAAATGAAAGGCAAGGAATTCATAGAATTAAAAGTTTATATATATATATATACACACACACAAATATACACACACATATATATATATATATTTATATATATATGCAATCATTAATTGAGAGGCTGTATTGATTAACTGAGATAATCTGTATTGACGATTTTAATGAATGTTCGTATTAATAATGAATGATAGGAAAATTGTAACAGTACAGATTACAACGTGAAATGTGATACATCTACTCAACCAATATGTACATGGAAAAAATTGACTTGGTTAGTGTAGAATATAAATGTTATTAACAAGTCGATTTAAACACATGGTGCGCGGTTGCTTTGACAAGGCAAAAACAAAGGTTTTTTTTATGTGAGATTGATGTTGACAGTTGGTTCTCTTTGCATTCCAAACTCACTGCTGTTCATCTTGTAGACAAAACACACGTTTCTACATTTTTGTTTTACAAAAAATAGGACAAAATGCCGAGCGCTAAACACTTTAAAAACACAGAAAATACATAAATATAAATATATTTTTCTGATGTGGAATCAATTAATAAATTTATTATCTTGCGTATCTGCCCCGGCCAAATTAAGAAGTAATGCGTGCACACTCCTAAAGTAATTCACACCAGACACAGGTTTCGGGTTAATGTCCCTTATAAAGCAAAATTACATCATATGCATTGTCAGAGATAACATGGAATAATACATCAATAATTGGTTAGGTGTTAAGTGGTTCATTTAGTGCTCTGCCTACCGGGTGTGATGTCACTGGTATCTTGGAGGTCTCCCCCAGATTCCAGCGCCATCTTGTTAATGAGGGTGTTAGTCGATGTCAAAGGGAAACTCCCTAGCGGCCATTTTAGGTAAATCACATAGAAAGTTGAATAATGCTGATTGTAGTTATATTGAGTAAATAGGCATTTTACTAACATGGATTGGGTTAATATTTTTGTCCACAACATTTTCTAAGCAGCAGAAATATCTTAGCCTATCAGAGCCCTTTCTCATCAGACGACTAAACGCTTATATGTATCAGACTCAGGGAAAAAAAAACAGCAAAGTTTGACCTGATTTGACTAATTTTAAACATAAGATTTTCAAATGTTCTTTGGGAAGAATAGGAATAACGGCATCTACCTAAGAGCCTTGAACACTGTTGACTTAGAAGATTGCAAGACAAGTATTTTGCAGTTATGGGAGGTGGACAGTGGGCTGTGGTGGTAAAAGTGTATTATGTGTCAGGTTGCCAGGTGTATCAGCAAGGTAGCCAACCAGGACAGGAAAGCCATAGAACTGACAAGCACAAACACACATTAACCTTACAATCATGCTACACTTTACATGGGCCAGGATGGGGGCACATTGGACAGGATTCGGGACTGTCCCACCAAATTATGGACTTATGGAAAGTATCTGAGCACTGAACTTAGTTTTTCTGTAGATTTCTCTAGAGTTAAGCTGTTCATTAGTGTCCATACCACTAACGAAGGATTAGCTGATACGCAACCGCGAATACGGGATACATGTTGTAGGCAATGGGCCCATGAATGTTCATGTTTACCGCAGCCTTGTTTCTGGCAATGATTATGTGATGGGATGGGTCTCTATGCACTAATAAACTCTAAACTGAACTGTAGGGCAGGGCAGAGTCTCACAAAGTGGATCCCTCAGGATCAACTGTCAAAGCCAGAACAAATTTACCTCATGCGCAAGAGTATAGCATTGAGGTCTATATAGGATCCTGCAAGACCACAGGATCTTCCATAGACACAATTCCCAATTCTATCTTTATGAAATACTCATTTTTTAAGGGGGTGCTGACAATGTCACTTTAAAAATTTACTCCAAGTATCATAACTACTGCAGCCTGCAGTGGTTTGTCCTTTCACCTGGATCCATGCCAACACCGAGAGTCAGGCCCGGACTGGCCATCGGGCAAACCAGGGAAAATGCCTGGTGGGCCGCGATGGCCACGGGCCGAGGCCGGGGAGATCCAGCAGGTCCATGCAGAGCCGGCGCTATCCGAGCGCCGGCCCCACTGTGTTCCATGAAGGGCCTGTGGGGAGATCAAAGATCTCCCTCACCAGCCCACATGCAGTCAAACGCGGCCGCCGGCAGGGAGAGAGGGAGGGAGACAGCCAGCCTGGAGAGGAGGACCTGACGGAGCTCTAACTTGCAGCTCCGCCAGGTTTCTGTCGCGAGATCCGGACCCACAGGCTAGAGTTCATTTACCACGAGGACCACCAGGGATGGATGTCAGCACCCACTCCCCCCCCCTTCCAGGCTACAGGTAAGAAGGGAAGGGGGGGGGTATAATGTATTTATTTCTATAATACAAATTTTAAAAAAAAAGACATCAATATTGGCATTTACCTGCCTCCACCCAATACACAATCCTTGCAGACACACACATCACCCTCACCCAGCACCCTAGCATACTCACACAGCACCCTAACACTCACACAGCACCCTAACTCACGCAGCACCCTAACACTCACACAGCACCCTAACAATCACACAGCACTCTAACTCACACAGCACCCTAACACTCACACAGCACCCTAACTCATACAGCACCCTAACTCACACAGCACCATATCACACCCAGCACCCTAACTCACACAGAACCCTAACACACACAGCTCCCTAACACACACAGCACCCTAACTCACACACATCACCCTAACACACACATCACCCTAACACACACATCATGCTAACTCACACAACACCCTAACTCACACAGCACCCTAACACACACAGCACCCTAACACACACATCACCCTAACACACACAGCACCCTAACTAACACAGCACCTTAACACACGCAGCACCCTAACACACACAGCACCCTAACTCACACAGCACCGTAACACACACACAGCACCGTAACTCACACAGCACCCTAACTCACACAGCACCCTAACACACACACATCACCCTAACACACACACATCACCCTAACTCACACATCACCCTAACTCACACACAGCACACTCACACATCACCCTAACACACACACAGCATCCTAACACACACATCACCCACACACAGCACCCTAACACATAGCACCCACACACACAGCGCCCACACACACAGCACCCTCACACACAGCACCCTCACACACAGCACCCTCACACACACATACTGCACCCTCAAACACACATCACCCTAACGCACACATCACGCTAACTCACACAACACCCTAACTCACACAGCACCCTAACGCACACAGCACCCTAAAACACACACATCACCCTAACACACACATCACCCTAACACACACAGCACCCTAACTCACACAACACCCTAACTCACACAGCACCCTAACACACACACAGCACCCTAAACACACATCACCCTAACACACACATCACCCTAACTCACACAGCACCCTAACTACACACAGCACCTAACACACACAGCACCCTAACACACACAGCACCCTAACTCACACAGCACCGTAACACACACACAGCACCGTAACACACAGCACCCTAACTCACACAGCACCCTAACACACACACATCACCCTAACACACACACATCACCCTAACTCACACATCACCCTAACTCACACACAGCACACTCACACATCACCCTAACACACACACAGCATCCTAACACACACATCACCCACACACAGCACCCTAACACATAGCACCCACACACACAGCGCCCACACACACAGCACCCTCACACACAGCACCACACACACACACACACAGCACCCTAAAACACACACATCACCCTAACACACACATCACCCTAACACACACAGCACCCTAACTCACACAACACCCTAACTCACACAGCACCCTAACACACACAGCACCCTAAAACACACACATCACCCTAACACACACATCACCCTAACTCACACAGCACCCTAACTAACACAGCACCTTAACACACGCAGCACCCTAACACACACAGCACCCTAACTCATACAGCACCCTAACACACACACAGCACCCTAACTCACAGCACCCTAACACACACAGCACCCTAACTCACACAGCACCATAACACACACAGCACCCTAACTCACACAGCACCCTAACTCACACAGCACCCTAACACACACACATCACCCTAACACACACACATCACCCTAACTCACACACACAGCACACTCACACATCACCCTAACACACACACAGCACCCTAACACACACATCACCATCGCACAGCACCCTAACACATAGCACCCACACTCACAGCGCCCACACATACAGCACCCTCACACACAGCACCCTCACACACACATACTGCACCCTCACACACACACATAACCCTTCCATACATACAGCACCCTCCCACACAAACTATACTCCTCACAAATGCACACTACACCCCTCACACACACAGCAGCCCCCAAACACGCTGCACCACTCACACACACACTCACTAGATCATCTATACGCACTCCTGAGTCCTTCAAACACACACTAGTTCCCCTACACACAGATGCTGCACCACCTACACACACACTACATTTCTGACATACACACTGGATCCCCTATACACAGACTAGATTCCATGTAAGCAAACAAATAGTGTCTCCATAAATGGGATACAGTGAGTATCCCAATTATGGAAACTCCTGAGACAAGTTTCAAGCAAACACAATGCAATCATGTTATTAAATTTGCTTGCGCTGTGCAGAACAAATACAGGGCCCTTTTCTCATGCCCTGGAAGAGCATTGAACGAACATGCTCACTTTGAGATGGGGCGTGCTTGTCATTGGGGATGAGAAAACACACCCTATCTGGCCCCGCACCCCTTTTCAGTGGGCCGCTGTGAAAAGAAAATGACCGGGCCGAATTTATTCCCCAGTCCGGCCCTGCGAATAGTTCTTAATGGCTAGTTAAACTGTGTAACTGCAGCAATTTATAGCAAAACGCTGCACATAGACAATCCAGGCATCATGACCACTTCAAATCACTGAAACTTGAGTGGTTTAGATAGTGCTTCCGCTTCCGTGATTCGCTCCTTGGGAATATTGCAAAGTACAGCAAAATGTCCACAATCAGCCTATTTTCATACTGGGAAAAGTGGTGGTAGACGCTTTGGGGTTCCAGAGGGTGAAGGTGTGACATGAGTGAGTAGAGATCACTCACACATCACCCTAACACACACACAGCACCCTAACACACACATCACCATCGCACAGCACCCTAACACATAGCACCCACACTCACAGCGCCCACACATACAGCACCCTCACACACAGCACCCTCACACACACATACTGCACCCTCACACACACACATAACCCTTCCATACATACAGCACCCTCCCACACAAACTATA
The DNA here is from genome assembly GCA_933207985.1 of Pelobates cultripes. NCBI lineage: Eukaryota > Metazoa > Chordata > Amphibia > Anura > Pelobatidae > Pelobates > Pelobates cultripes. The sequence continues at coordinate 115,985,674 of OW240920.1, forward strand.
CTCCTCACAAATGCACACTACACCCCTCACACACACAGCAGCCCCCAAACACGCTGCACCACTCACACACACACTCACTAGATCATCTATACGCACTCCTGAGTCCTTCAAACACACACTAGTTCCCCTACACACAGATGCTGCACCACCTACACACACACTACATTTCTGACATACACACTGGATCCCCTATACACAGACTAGATTCCATGTAAGCAAACAAATAGTGTCTCCATAAATGGGATACAGTGAGTATCCCAATTATGGAAACTCCTGAGACAAGTTTCAAGCAAACACAATGCAATCATGTTATTAAATTTGCTTGCGCTGTGCAGAACAAATACAGGGCCCTTTTCTCATGCCCTGGAAGAGCATTGAACGAACATGCTCACTTTGAGATGGGGCGTGCTTGTCATTGGGGATGAGAAAACACACCCTATCTGGCCCCGCACCCCTTTTCAGTGGGCCGCTGTGAAAAGAAAATGACCGGGCCGAATTTATTCCCCAGTCCGGCCCTGCGAATAGTTCTTAATGGCTAGTTAAACTGTGTAACTGCAGCAATTTATAGCAAAACGCTGCACATAGACAATCCAGGCATCATGACCACTTCAAATCACTGAAACTTGAGTGGTTTAGATAGTGCTTCCGCTTCCGTGATTCGCTCCTTGGGAATATTGCAAAGTACAGCAAAATGTCCACAATCAGCCTATTTTCATACTGGGAAAAGTGGTGGTAGACGCTTTGGGGTTCCAGAGGGTGAAGGTGTGACATGGTACAGGCTTTCCCTTGGGGCTGTTAGGCGCCCGAGACCGGAACGTTACATGTTCCCCCTCACATCCGTCTTATGGGTAGATGGTAGTGCTCCATGCTTAGTACTGTTGTGTGCATCGGCAGAGTGGGGACCAAGGATTATCCCCGCCGGTCCATAGGGGAGGGAACGGGGACCCAGGCTTGAGTGTGCAACAAGTTGTGGCAGCAGGAAAGCGGCCGTCTCCCCTGCGCCGTCTATGTATGTAGGCCGCAAGATCTGTTTTGGGGGAACCAGTATGTAAGTCCACACATGTGGTATCATCATGTAGGCCTAATGGTCCCCTGTCGTTTGGGTGTCAAGATTTGTCGGTTCACAGTCTCTACCAGTTATAAATTGGTTAAGTTGCCTAGATGATGCAGGAGCTGCAGAGACACACGTCTCTGTCACTCAAACTGCTACTCAGGGTGCTCCTGTTGTGGTCCTGAAATTTTTGCAGAACCAACGTCCTTCACCTTCACTCTCTGACGATGCTCAAAACTCCCCCTAGAGTTGCCCTGATGTAATGAGGAAATGTGGATCGCCAGGATGCAACTACCATGCATGCACACAAGTCCTCCAAATGCTTCCCTATGGGGAAACACTGGATTGGCTGAGATCATCAGTAATAATAATGTCAGCTGGGGCTGAGCAGTGACCATGATGCAGCAAGTATTAAAGGTGAGTATTTTAGTTTAGTTTGAGGGAGCCCTAAAGTAAGTACGAGAACTTTAAAGTTATAAATACAGGTTTGTATTTCTAACTGTGATCCTTTTTAGACCAAAAAGTTGTTTTGGTGCTTAGAGTATCCCTTTAATTAAAAAACAAAACAAAGATCCTTTAAAAGAAAAGAAAAGTATGCAAGTCCCCATGTGTTAGGGACAATGAAGTGTTCATGCACTAAAACTAAAATCTACCATGTAAAAAAAAAAAAGACATTATTCCACTTGTGATTTATTGCATATGACATTCATTCACATGGAAATGTTTTGTGAACACAAAACACAATTTGTCAAAGCTCTGTAAATAACCGTCAACTTACAAAGACCTGATGTGACTTGAGATTAAGTATAATCAATGGATTATATATCTGCCTTGCCGTGAAATGGTTAAACGTGTTTCTGCTAAAGGGGTTTAGAGCACGCTGAGCTAGTTGATATAATTAAGGGTTATGGTATTCCATATCTACCTATATCGTAGGTATACTCCATAATGTCTCTTATCCTTAGCCAGGCTTAGATCAAAGAAAAAAAGAAACTACATACATCTCAAATAATCAGGTGCCAAAGAAAAAAAATATATATATAAGGATTACAGGTTGTGGGGTTGGACAGTCCCATCTGTCAAGCCACAATAATGTGCACTCCCCTCTCCCAATGTCCTTTGCTCCCTCCCGCCCCCCCACCCCTTCATGCGCAGAGCTGTCAGACGACAGAGCTCAGTGTATTTTCATTTTATAATAGAATGGAAGCAGCATCAAATGGCAGCTGACAGCACTATCATCTGCGCGGTAATTCACTATACTTTTTCTCCCAACAGCATTTAAATGGTAGCTCTTTTTTTTTGGAGGGGGGGGGGGGTTTGCCCCTTAAAGTTGCACAACACATTTTTTTATCCATTACCAGTAAATGTGTGTCCGTATATACCGCGCTGTTTTCTCGAATGTGTTCGCTACTTACTCTTTACTAATTTTACCTATAGACGAGGCTCACAGAGTTATTCAGTAAAGTAAGGATTGTTGAGAATTCAAGGAGAAGTTCAAGTTTTTGGCCCAAATAGCTATATCAGCTGAGACGTTAGTTATGCTCTCATCTTGGCTGTTTTGAATTAAAATTCAAAATTAATTTAGAAATCACAATAATTCATACTTAAAGCAGCACTTTCACTTTCTGGGGAATTAACGGAATTTGCCAAGACCTCCGAAGGTGACATCGCCGCTGGTGGTCCGGTGGCCGGGGAGGCAGGTAAAGGTGAGATTTACTTAACTGAACCTGTCCCTTGTGGAGGGGATCATCTTGTTCTGGCGGGTCCTCTTCAGCTCCTGGTGTTTCAGATTCCATCTTTGGGGGCGGGTGGGGTGAGAGTTCCGCTTTCTGGGAGTAACCCTGTACAAATTCCTGCAGTAAGTACCTTTAATCCACATGGTGGTTACTGAGGAGATCACCCCTTCTACAATAATATATTCTTTGCCCCTGACAGCTATGAAATCTTTAATAAATGGCACAACGTAACGTTTGTCAGGACAGACTGACATTTAATGATTTCCAAGATTGCGTACCCATAAGTTCGAAACTTTGAATTGCATATACTGTATATGTGTTACTTTTCTACCTTACCCTTACCTTTTGTGTCACTATACCCAACTCCCTCTAGCATGTAAGCTCATTGAGCAGGGCCGCAGTGGATTCAATGTTTCCATATCAGAAGAAACTGATTAGCGGTGCACAAGATCCAGCCATTTGCATTTGATTGGAACAAGGAACGGTAAATGCTAATGCAATGTGACGTGGAGGAAGGTGTACAATGGTTTAGGGAGAATTTGGCCCAGTGCTGGATTTAAGGTAAGTCAAGTGTAGATATCCATAGGTAGGAATCTTCTGTGTCAACAGAATTTCCATTTATAACTTTGGAGGAAAAACATCCCTTGTTTGTCTGATTAACAAACATCCATGGCTGCCTAACTGACAGACTCAAAATGACAGACTCTGGACACATAAATCACTTGAGCAAGCTTAAATGCTTTATATTTTCCTTTAAGATAAAGGTTATAAATGTGAAATCAATTAACTTCTTCTCTGTAACAGAGGATGAGAAGTCACTGGATGGGTAGGATATCTATAAACCCTCCGTAATAAGCTTGGGTAGGAAGGCAAATCAAGATTTGCATCCCTGAATCCCCGTAAAAAATATCAAGGGACCAAAAAACCAAAATATTACTAATAAAAATAACGTGATCTGCCGCTTACACTCGGAACCATGTCTGCTAAATCAGCTCTTTAAACTCAGACGGGTTAACAGCGGCTAACAGTATTTTTACTCTGATTTCAACTAACCCGTTTTCAACTATTTACATTGAAATTATTAACATAATTTAAATCAGTGGCAGTTCTTGAATCATCACACGCTTTGTGTACACATTTCACCTTGGAGTTATACTGTTTCACCCCCACTCCCCTCTAACATGAATAAAGGGTTGACATTCATTGGATTACAATAAAGAACATGGATTGATATAGAAGGTTAATGCAATGTTTTCCTAAATAGATTTTTGTTGGTTACATGAAGAAAATCGGGTTTCAGTTCCATTGTGTTATGAAGTGTATATAAAGCTCTGAAAAAGAAACAATAAGATGCAATCTTAAATTTCAGGGATTCTATAGGCACCCAGACCACTTCATTTCAAGGCATTTTGCTCCTGCAAAGGTAAACAATGCCATTTTGGAGATACAGCAATGTCTTCACTGCTGGGTTAAACGCACCACTAGTGGCTGTGTACCTGACACAGTGTAGCCAAGACTTAAAGGACCACTACAGTCACCAGAACCACTGGTGCAGTGTCCCATCACCCTTAACCCCTTAAGGACACATGACATGTGTAACATGTCATGATTCCCTTTTATTCCAGAAGTTTGGTCCTTAAAGGACCACTATAGGCACCCAGACCACTTCAGCTTAATGAAGTGGTCTGGGTGCCAGGTCCAGATAGGATTAACCCTTTTTTTTTTATAAACATAGCAGTTTCAGAGAAACTGCTATGTTTACACTGAGGGTTAATCCAGCCTCTAAAGCCTCTAGTGGCTGTCTCATTGACAGCCGCTAGAGGCGCTTGCGTGCTTCTCACTGTGAAAATCACCCTCAGGGCACTATAGTGCCAGGAAAACGAGTATGTTTTCCTGGCACTATAGTGGTCCTTTAAGGGGTTAAAGGACCACTATAGGCACCCAGACCACTTCAGCTCAATGAATTGGTCTGGGTACCAGGTCCATCTAGGGTTAACCATGGCTGCTGTAAACATAGTTTCAGAGAAACTGCTATGTTTACATTAGGGTTAATCCAGCCTCTAGTGGCTGTCTCATTGACAGCCACTAGAGGCACTTCTGCGCTTCTCACTGTGATTTTTCCATAGGAAAGCATTGAGAAATGGGAGGAGAGGAGGAGGATCGGAGGAGGAGAGCTCCCTGCCCGGCACTGGAATAAAGGTAAGTTTAACCCCTTTCTCTCCCGAGAGCCGGGCGGGAGGGAGACCCTGAGGGTGGGGGAACCCTCAGGGCACTATAGTGCCAGGAAAACGAGTATGTTTTCCTGGCACTATAGTGGTCCTTTAAGGCACCAGGGTTTTGTGGTATCATGTTACACCTCTGTTACCTACTATAGGCTCTCTGCTGTGTCAAAACTTGGAAATGGCCATATCTCAGCCGGTTAGTTAGGGGAGTACCGTTAGAAGAAACTGACTTTCCTGTAGCAGGAAATTCCCCTTTCACATGACTCTATGTCCCCCAACACATCTTTTTTTCTTTTTAATTTTCCACCTTGTTTGTAATTTTTGCACAGGTGATTATTTTGTCTGCTTTATTTCATCTCAAATCAAATTCTAAGGATGATTGCTCTATACCAGTATCAGCCCCTCACTTATTTTAAAACGGGTTTATTTTTATTTTTTCCTCCATATCGATCTAGCTTATTTCCAGATAACTGAGTATCAGTAGGATAGCTCTAGATTGCATTTTGCTTTATTTTTTACTCTTCTCTCTGCTTTTTTTTTTCCCCATACCTCCCTTTATACTACCGGTTCACTCTCATTCTGTTACATGTGTGTGAGTTTGTGTCTGCAAATGAATAATTGTCTATCCATAGTTATTTACTTTATTGAGAATTCAAACTAAATTTTAAATTTAAAGGGACACTATCAGCACCCATTTCATAAGAATATGAAAGAGAAAGTGAGGGCCCTGGCCTGGTCTGGCAGCCGAGGAAGATGGTTGCATGATTTTGGTCTTCCTGCATACCTCGAGTTTTATGTTAAAATATCTCTACTTTTCTCCCCAAATTGGGGGAGACAAATACATCCTCTAGTTCCCTGAAGGCTACCGATTCTAAAAAGGGTTCCCTCACCACTTCACTCTGACAATTTCTATTGACTCCGCCAGATCTGGAGGATCAGCCATCGCAGGCAGATTCCCTGGATGACTGGTGGGATCTGTCTCCAGCCTCCAAGTCTATGTTCAGAGACATGACACCAGAATGGCTGCCACTGTTGGCCAGCTAGGGCAGATTTAGCAGTGGTGAATGCACTACAGACCTGAATGACAGAGTTGACCGAGTGGAGGCTATGTGTGACCACTTGAATGAAGATGCTATATTACTCGAACTATCTACACCAGATGATATCTTGCCCACCTAGACACTGGGGCTGATAGTGTAAGCTGTGGCTACATGACCTCCTGAAAACTGAAGACTAAACGGTACAATTTAATTCTGTTCTAACGGAAATATTTAATAATCTGCTACATAGACCAGCTACCTTCACTAAAGAATTTGTGAGAGCAAACAGAGCCCTGAGACCCTATAATTGCCACCTCGCGATGACATCTGTTGCCTCACCAACTTCGCCTTGAAGGAGGACATTGTAAAGACAGCTCAGGAGACTGGGATGGTCACCTTTCAACAACAATAGTTACAGCTCTACCCGATCTCTCCTCAGCTACCTTAAATTACCAGAGGCCTTTGAGACCACTCACACAGGTGCTACTGGCCTAAAAGGCATGCTACAGATGGCTGATACTATCTGGCCTTTTGGTCTTCCACCCACCTAATTGGGACATAAGTGACCTGCCTTAAAATTATTATGGTTATCTCCTGCTACTGATTGAACCCATTACCTGTCAGAACTTCTGCATGATCAGTTGTCTTACTTACCTCACACTGGACCGGCAGAACCATTTTTGTGGTGCTAAGAAGCAGTGAGGATGAATACCTCTCATCCTACCTTTCACCTCCCTCATCTCTGTTAACAGTACTCTCCTATACTGTCCCTTTCTGTTAACGCTAGGGACCTTCATGTCCAAGAGGAGAGATCCTATGTTCTGAGAGACTTTAACCACTTAAGGACCAAACATCTGGAATAAAAGGGAATTGTGACATGTCACAGTGAGAAGCGCGGAAGCGCCTCTAGCGGCTGTCAATGAGACAGCCACTAGGGGCTGGATTAACCCATTTGTAAACATAGCAGTTTCTCTGAAACTGCTATGTTTACAGCAGAAAAGGTTAATCCTAGAGGGACCTGGCACCCAGACCACTTCATTAAGCTGAAGTGGTCTGGGTGCCTATAGTGGTCCTTTAAGGCGCAGGGTGCACATGTGGTTTATGTTCAAGATAGTCATATCCAAGCTGATCAGGCTAATGTTTATGTCTTTTCTGCAATGTTTGAGCCATCTTAGTCTTTGTGAAAACCAACCTGTTTGTTTGTTCTGGAGAGGAACTTAGTTGCAGTGGAATGGCAACCCCCTTGCATACACAACCTTTCAGGTGCCTGAGAGTGATACCGGAACCTGGGAGATCCATGATGGCATAGGTACCTTTATTTACAGAGGAAGTGAAGAAGCAGGAAAGGAGCAGTCAGGGAGATGTGTCAGGTGCTCCAATGGTCAGTGCTGGCAGCAAGGTCAAGCCGAAGGTCAGAAGCCAGAAGATCCATGAAAAAAGCAGGACCCAAACGTACACAACTACTACCAAGCGGCAATCCTCAGCCCACTCCTAGCTGAAAGCCACAGGGACCATGCTACCCAATGGTCGGACATAGAGGCACATCATGCTAATGGAATCCCCATAAATGTCTTGGCGTGGCTGCCATGCCAATACAGACCCCCGCACAAAATTATGCTCCCAACAACCACACTCACACTACACATATGGGACAAGTACTGCCGCAAAATGAACTGGAAAGGTAAAATCTCTCCCGCCACCCCAATAAAAGCTCTTTACAACATAATACCAAATTTCAACCACGCCATATGGCAACGCCATGGCATCACACATCTACACCAAATGCTTCAGGGGCAAGAGCTTAAAAATTTTGAAGACCTGACCACAGAATTCCACCTAAATCCCACAGCTCTATTTTCGTATAGGCAAATCCAGTCATGGCTTCAAAAACAAAAGGTTACCAACAAAAGTGATACAAAAGGGGAACAGCTGACGGTGGTAGAAAAAAATATGCGCACGCCTCTCTCCCCCCAAAAAACTACTCTCTGCAATTTACCAAACACTACAAACTCCACAAACCCACGCACCACTCCCATTTATCTCAGCATGGGAGAAGGAGTTTACATACACCTTAATTTAGCAACAATGAAAAGACATACTGCTGGCACACAACCCCCTCTCCAAATGTGCCTCTCACATGGAGCTATCCCGCAAACTCCTATATAGGTGGTACCTAGTTCCCACGCGGATTAAAGCAGCACACCCACAGGCTTCAGATAGATGCTGGAGATGCCAAAAACACAAGGGTGCAATGCTCCACATTTGGTGGACATGCCCTGACCTCACCACCTTCTGGAACGACGTAATTAAAACCATACACCTAAGCATACAAATAACACTAGACCGTAAACCAGAAATCTTCCTACTCGAGCTACTCTCCAAAAACCTAAAGAAACCACAAAAGTACCTAATATACCACATCATCATGGCCGCGCTGATGGTGCTAAGCAGACAATGGCGATCGACCTCTCCACCAAAGGTCCAACAATGTATACAAACTATAGAAACCACCAAACACTATGAGCAAGCAGCCAGGCGCATAAACTCCTCAAACACAAATTGGACAGAAGCATGGGACAGGTGGAGCAACTATTTACAGCGCTCCAAAGCTCCCACTTAGGATATCGGTGGGCAGACGTCTGCAAACCGCCAGCTGTGCCCCTGACACAATACTGTAATATTAAACAAGAGGTACAAATATGGCACTGCTATACTGGTTACATCAATGACGATAGATAAAAATCAGACCAAGAAATAATGCAGTGCATTCCATATATATCACCCCTAATCGAGCCAAAGCAGGCGGCAGATAAGGAAAAAGAGAAATGTCTAATAAGTGTCAAATAGGCAAAAGCGTGCCCCCACTCGTCTTGAGACAAGATCGGGAGGCGTGGAAAACTGGACTCACCCCCCCCCTCGTCACTCCTTCCCCTCCTCCCCCTCTCTCTAACTCGCTCAACCGCCACCCTAACCTCCCACAGCACGACCATACTCGACTGCCATGCGCACAAGGCAGCAGAGTAAAATGGAGTAATTATACAGTCATACACATATGGGGAAAATGTATGAATTTGTATACGAGTCATTACAAAACGATGTATGTTGAAATGTTATAAACAAAGCTGAAGCGGTAAATGTGTAAAATGACATGTGAAAATGAGACGTTGACACCCTTCCCTACTTTTCTTCTGTACCCCTTTTTTGAAGATTTATGAAAATAAAAATTGTCAAAAAAAAAAAAAAAAGAGCAGGACGTCAGAAGCCAAAGTTCGAAAACAAGCATGATCAGGGTCAAAGCCAAAGCGAAAGGTCAGAAGCTGAGAAATATTATCAGGAACCAGGAACACGGACCAGGATCAGGAACAAGGACCAGGAACCAAGAACACCAGGAGACTGGGAGCCAGCACCAGAACAGCCAAGAAGTAACTAAGTGCAGTGCTTAGCTATTTAAAGGGGGGACCAGTCATGTAACTGGCACTTGCAGGCACAGCACCCCCTGGCTATTTAAGAAGAGCAGGTTCTCGGCGCCATGCTGCATACGCTGCCCCCTTTAATTATGGATCAACCCCCGAGCCCTACTCCCACCCATCCCCCTCACGCATGCCGCACATAGTGCTGGTGTCTGTGTGTCCGCCGTTATGTTACCGCGGTGTCTCCCTTGCGGAACCCAACACCGAACGCTAGAACCAGAAGGAGGAGAGCAGAGGTGGACGCCGGAGGCCCCCAGGACACCGTGGTAGCACCGGGCAAGGTAGGCTGTGACAATCTTTATGTAACATTCATTTTTTTAATTTTTTTTGGAGCCTGCCAGCTCTGTTCTCATCATTATACATTCTTTCTCTTTGTAAAAGAGAAATATATTTTTTTTAAATAAATTAATTTAAAAGAAGAGAGAAGACAAAAAAAATATATGAGAGTTTTAATAAATATTGTTATATATTTTATTACATCTCCATAGTATATTTTATCCGATTCCGGCACCTTTAGCCACTGGTATACAGTTGTGGGCAATGTCACCCCATAAGTGAAACCAAGCTTACATACCAAGAGCCAGGACCTGTTTGGTTCTTATCCAGATGAGCACATCCAATTGTTTGTTTGTATTAATGTGTTTTATATATCTGCACTATTGCAGCAGAGGGCAGGAAATTAAGTTCTCACCTCCCAGGGCTTCCACAGCAGCAGCCTGCAATGCCAGGTAGGCTTCAAATATACTGCAGCTAGTGAGTGAGAGTGATCTTTTGTGTGTGTGTGTGTGCCTGCTGTTGTGAGCATGTGTGTGTCAGTGAGCATGTTTGTAGTAAGCATGTATGTGTGTGTCAGTGAGCATGTCTGTAGTAAGCATGTATGTGTATCAGTGAGCATGTCTGTAGTAAGCATGTATGTGAGCGTCAATGAGCATGTCTGTAGTAAGCATGTATGTGTGTTTGTGTGTCAGTGAGCATGTCTGTATTAAGCATGTATGTGTCTGTCAGTGAGCATGTCTGTAGAAAGCATGTAAGTGTGTCAGTGATCTTGTCTGTAGTAAGTTTGGGTGTGTGTGTGTCAGTGAGCTAGTCTGTTGTGACGTATGTGTCAATGAGCTTGTGTGTAGTAAGCTTGAGTGTGTCAGTGAGCTTGTCTGTAGTAAGCATCTTTGTGTATACCAGTGAGTTTGCCTGTAGTAAGCTTGTGTGTGTTAGAGAATTTGTCTGTACTATGTTTGTATGTACCTGTAATCTTGTCTGTGTTTGTCAATGATCTTGTGTGTGTCAGTGAGATTGCCTGTCTGTGAGCCTGTGAACTTGTGTGCTTGTGTCAGTGAGATTGTCTGTGCCTTCTTGTGAGTATGCTTACTGTATAATTAAAAGTTTTACCCTTAAAGGACTAATATTTATAATTAAAAAGGAACATACCAATAAAAAAAAGTATATATATATATATATATATATATATATATATATTTATATATCTTTTAGTGATAGTGTTAAATATCCCTCTATAACATTTAAAATATGGCTACGTCTTGCTACCCCAGATTGAGTAATTCTAATTCATAAACATAAATTCATATTTCATAAATATTATGAAATATGTATGTGTGTGTATGTGTTGTGTGTGTATGTGTATATATATATATATATGTGTGTGTGTATATACACTTACATATATATATACACACACACACACACATCTATGCATACACACACACACAAATACTACCGTGGCACAATGACTTATAGGGGTGGCGTACATTTTTTTCCAGGGCTGCTTTGCATTCCCAGTCCGGCCCTGCCTGTCTTGCTCAGAGCTAGGCGTATGTTGGCCAGCAGTTGAATCAGGAGTACTACCTAGCAGGAATAATGTCCTACACCCAGCACTTCCTCAGAGACTCTAGTCAGTAACCAAATGATCAATAAACACAAGGCATGCACTCTTGGGTATACAAGGATCACAACAAGGCACAGGACCTTTGGTGGTCTAAGTTTAAGTAGCCCTAGCATCTGACATCACCAGAGCAACAGCAAAATATCATAGATATGCAAAGTCAAAATGAAGCCGAACTTGTGTCTTTTTTGGTTACACATTTAATGTGGACAATGATGTTTGAGTCATTATTGCTGCAGAATAGTCATAAGATTGGGATTTGTTTAAGTTCTTTTGCCTCTCCTCAACATTGATACAGGATGCAGGACTGATGCGAGATTGGGATTTTTGCTAAGTACTTTTGCCTTGTGTCAATATTGACGCAGAACAGACGCAAGATAGGGATTTTGGCTAAATACTAAGCCTTGCATTGATTTTGACAAATGTGCAATGTTACATTGGGCATTGAAATGATATCAGAGCGAGCGGAAAATTTAACACCAAGGAGGGGTTATTCGGTAAACTGAGAACTGACAGGAATTAAAAGCAAATTTAAAGACAATATAGCTAAACCGAAACAGTTCTCTAAGCCAGTTATGTTTGTAAAATATAAAATTTACTTTCAGTTCATGACAATCCTCATTTTAGTGAAAACCCCTGAAATTAAGACATTAAGCAAAAGGTAACTGTTGTCCAAATTATTACAATTTATATTATTAGTTTGAATCTATATTGGCTTAATTTAGTATAGTATGTTTTTTCAGGTGTTTTTAACATTTTTATTAATAATATGCCAACGCATTTTTCTGTATTCCTTACATCAAACATTTTAGAAAAAGTAAACTGCCAAGTGGCCCATACTTTTATAAGGTACCCTCTGAAACACCAACTGCTGTATACCATAGCTTATCCTGTCCTCGGGAGGATGGTAGCTGACAATATTCAGTCATGATGACTTGGAGAGGATCTGCAAAGAGGAGTGGGACAAAATCCCTCCTGAGATGTGTGCAAACCTGGGTGGCCAACCACAAGAAACATCTGACCTCTGTGATTGACAACAAGGGTTTTGCGAAAGGTTCAAACTTTATTCATACTTTATACTTTATTCATTCATTGACATGCAAATTAATTTATAACTTTTTTGACATGCATTTTTCTGGATTTTTTTTTTTTTTGTTATTCTGTCTTTTACTGTTAAAATACACCTACCACTAAAATTATGGACTGATCATTTCTTTGTCAGTGGAAAAACATTCAAAATCAGCAGGGGATCAAATACTTTTCCCCCCCTCACTGTACCCTGCAACTTGATACAAAAACTGACACTCTGAAACAAACCTATACCATAGATAAGAACAGAAGTAGTACATAATAAGATAATTTTAAAGCTTAATGTAGCTATTTCACACCGCTCTTTGCCTTTGAGTTTAAGTAACCCTATTTTAGTAAATATTTTGTATGTAATTGCAAGATATCCATCCAATTCACACATCCAGGCAATTATCTCCCACTTTCGTACTTGGAATAATTCATTTTTCTCTTGTTATTACAAGTTTGGAACATTTAAATAAAACAGATTTCCTACTGTGAAGATTTCGTATTGTAATTGAAAATCTTGTTGTTTTTTTTTTTTTTCTTCCAGCTTAATTTAGAATGGATGCTTAGAAAAATCCCTTACTTTCCAAGACAACAGATTTACATGAATGCAAGTAAACCACATCCACATGTAGATTCTTAGCTAATTCCCAAAGATATCTCATCTGAATGTGTTTAAACTTGATGTCAATATGATGAGCTAATATTGTTATGATGTCATTTGCTGTTTTACAATATTAAACTGATCCCCCACTGGAGGCCTTGCCTGGTGTAACCATCACCTGTTTGTCTGCTGCAAATTAAAGGGACACCTTCACATCCCAGGTTTTTTAATATTATGCTTACTTAACTTCTATAGTTAGCAAATATATGTTGAAGCAGTCTGAAATATTAAATTAAATGTAAAACTTGACATGCTTGCATTTTGCTTAATTCTGCAAATGAGTGCATCCCTCTTGGTTTTCTGTCAATAATTGTTATAAACTCTGCTCGTTACTCATGCCATTCAGCACAAAGTGAGCATAGAGAAAGGAGGAAAAACAGAAAAAACACATATTTTTCTCCTCCTCCAGTACAATGGAACATCAGGTCGGGACGGCAGATTAGGGCCCAGAAATTGGGAAGGGAGGCCTGGTTTCTGAATGTAGCGGATGGCACTGGGCTGTCCTGGGACTTGTGTTAGTTTATACTGTATTCGTCTAATTGCAAAGTATATGTGTATTAATGTGATGTATTTGTCTGATTGTTCGGTAGAATCATTCTAACAAATAAGGGAATGAAACTACCGAACAGTCAGACTTCCCCGGTGTGAAGTGTGCCTTCAATTACCCGTTGCAACATTGTTGCGAACGGGTAATTGACAAGCTGTATAGTAATCCTTTGTTCTCGGGGGTGGCCGCCATTCGGGAAACGAACACGTGGTGGCAGCCATTTTAAAACTCCCGAACAGCGGTGTTTTGCCGTCGAGTGTCTGGAACTCAAAACGGACACTCGACTAGGCGAACACCGCTGAGACCTCCACCAGCCCGGTCCGTTCGGTTCCAAACTACCGAATGGCCCCTCGTTCGGTAGACAGAAACAACCGAACGAGGGGATTCAGGCGAACCCTCCCCAGTCTCTATAGCTAGAGACCTTCGTGTAATTCATTCCCTTTTTCCAGGACCGACTGCAGGGCCCCATCGCATGGAGCCCAAATCCCTCCCTTGCATGGGAGCATGCTTTATAAGGCCACTGGCTGAATAAATCTTTAGTTCTGCTCCTGATACTGTATGTCGTCCAGTTATTGGGAGTGCTGTTGGGATACTACTGTATTGTTTTACCTGCTGGATACCTTGCCTATGGATTTATAACTACTTGTTCCTGAGCCTCACTGGGATCTACAAGTGGAGGTAGGCTATGAAATACTAGCTCTCCTCTACACTGAACAGACCAAAATAATGAGACCAGTGGACCTCCGAGTTGATAATAATGTTCTGAACACTAAGCTGTTGGAAGCAGGGCCATCTCAATCTTCTAAAAGTTGTGACTGCCCACTGCACAGTAAAAATTAATTAGACAGCAAAGTGGGGTTTAAGTCACCAGATTGGGTTATGAGCTTCAAAATTAAAGGTTATTCACTAAAGTGTGAATTGTTGGGACTTCTAAATTAATTCCAAGTGGATATAAAAAATAATGTATCCAGTGGATGCTCCATCAAAACCAGAGACGGAACATATACCCTTACTCTAATCGCATTGAGCTCTCCCAAAGGTAATCTAAAACATTAATTGTACTTTCATATCATTAGCTAATTAAAGTAAGAGGCATTTAACACTTCTGAATCTCTTATTCGAAAGGCAAACTTCTCTTGATTAAATTGATGATTACACATTTTTGTCAGTAATTACTATTTTAGAGTTATTAAAAGGGCACTATAGGCATTTAAAACATCAAAAAAACTTTAGCTTAATGGAAGACCAATTAAACACAGTTTTTTATCACATTAATTTTGCATTATATATATATTCACAATGTTCCTACAACAGATTATTTAAATAAGTGTTATCTTATTTAGCACTAGTACTATTTAATGAGTGTCTCACGTTAGAATTAGTGTAGGACCCACCAATATTGGGGTACTGTGAAGTAGTGGTGGGCTTAACACAGTATTGTCATATAGTGGAACCGAATCCCCATATTTGTTTGCGGAGATTGGTGATTTTATGTAGCCTTGTAAAATGTAAAACTGTATTTTGTGTACTCTCTGTTCCTTAGTCTGTATTATGTAACGTACTGTTCGTGACAACGGTCTCTCCTACTGGTTAATCAAGGTGTAGGCCATATGTTATACAAATACAGACGTGGAACTAGCAGGATTAGGATTCCATCATTCATGACATTTTGTTGTTGGCACGTGAATAACATTTGTATGACGTGCACACATTGCACATGCAAACGGCTAAAAGATGACTTGTGTGAATTCAGAATTATTTTCCTTTTTTATACATAACAAACATCATTGTAGTCCTTTGCTTTGTCAGCCTCAACAACATCCACTAGATTACTAGAAGATAATTCAAGAGATCTACTAACTGTCCTGTGCCTTTGTGGACAGTGATCATCTTCAGTTAACCCTGCTTTTGGCTACATAGTTTGTTTGTCAAAATATGGGGAATGATCAATATGTTCTTTTCCTAAGGCAGGGGTGGGGAACCTTCGGCCCTCCAGATGTTTGCTAGCTATAAGAGCATTATGGGAGATGTAGTCCAAAGCATCAGAAGGGACGAAGGTTCCCCACCCCTGTCCTAAGGTATTGCCAACGCCAGAGTAGAATTCCTGTAAAATTTATCCAGGAGATGATTTAATAGAGCATAACTAGCCTGACTTTTGTATCAGGTGATAAGGACCGAACACTTTCATTGCATCTCTAAAGCATCTTGCCAACCAGAACCCCTCCTTTCACCCTGCTTACCTGGAGTGAAATAATGAGACAAAGTATCTGATGTTATCAGATGATTAACATCCTTTCCTTCAGGCAAAAAGATGTCAGGGCCAGAAAACGAGCCGTAAGTGACGAGCACAGCTGTATTTTCACAGGTGGGACACTAGAAGATTGGACACACGAATGGTGCAATATTCTTGGTACATCTGTACGGTAAAACAGGTAACAGATCACATACATCATCCAGAGGAAACACTGGGCAAGAATTTAAATGAGTAGGTCAGTCTACCCAAAAATGATTAATTAATAAAGCACTTTTTATATACTTTTCAATATTTTGTTATGTTTTAGGTTTTTTTTTAACAATGTATACGCATTTAAATGAAAAGCTTTTTTTAAAATAATAGTTTTATTTATTTTGCAATTGTTAAAAAAAAAATGAATTAAAGGTGATTTAGATGAGTGCCTTAAATGTCTACAGACCAATCGGCTTTAACAGACGATAAACTGAGGTCTGTTTTTAAAATTATGTTAAAATTGCAACGTGGTTACATAGTAATCTAGGTTGAGAAAAAAAGACTTTATGTTTCAGACTTTAAACACATCTTTTTATGCTGTTGATCCAAAAAGGCAGAAAAAAAAAAATACAATTTGAAGCAAAGGCAAATTAGACCACAAAAAGGGGGAATTTTTTAAAAAAATTTTACTACACAATGGCAATTAGATTTATCTTTGGACAAACAACCTGTTCACCTGAATATTAATTCCACCCCTAAATATTCTGTTTTCACCCACCAAAAAAAAATTTAAAAAAATCTAAATTTTCTTTAAAAATATCTACTGAAGCTGACATGAATCGTTGGGCAGAAAAATTGCACGTCTTCATTTTTGTTTCTTACTGTAAAGAACCCCATATGGATATCCCCATAGAAGTTAATGGATCATATAAATATATATATATATATTTTTTTTTTTTCTTACATAAAATTATTGAGCACATTTGACAGCTTTGCAAGGATTTACTTTCACGGAAAATTAAATCACATTTAAGAAATATAGTAAATACCTAAATATTTCTGTGACATTATTTCGAGACTATATGCATCTGCAAGTAGTACTAGTAGCAAAAATGGTTACAGCGTACTGTATATCTTACACCTGGATCTACATTCATGTAAATGGTATCGTGCGTGGCAGGCAACAATTATATCTGACAGTTTTCTATTGTTAACTTACAAGCATAGGCTTCACTACATAGGGTAATTGTCTCCCCAGATTAATCGTTGCACCTCTGTGTGCCCCCTACCGAACTTGTTACCCAACAGTGGCAGTACTGACATCTCGGGGACTGCCTGGGCGAACAGGATGCCAAGGCAGAGCCAGTGATGTACAGTAAAACTGGCCAGAGGCTGTGCACTATTGTGGGCAATGTGGCATATGGGTAATGTGCCATGATGTGGGCACAATAAAATGGAGACAAACTGAAATAGTTGTAGGAAAAGGATGAGGGCATATAACATAGCTTACCGTCATATTTATATTATATTTAAACATGGCAATATAGCTTTATTAGCAACGAGAGAGATGTCTTGACTAAATTATCTTGCAACTAGTTTAAGTTTACAGAATTCAGTGCGCACACACTTTTGTAACTGGAAAAAATTAGCATTACAAAATATTTCTACTAAAAATTAAAAGGTACATGCTTGTAAGTTGCCAGTGGCGTTCGGCCGTCGAAAGCCAGAGCAGCAAGTAGTTAGCTTCTCGGCAATCATCAATGTCCTGCTAACAAGGTCCAATGCGCTCCCAAGTGCTTCTGATGATTGCCAAACTGGTCTATGCTTGCGATCTGCATCGCTTGAAATACTTGTTCGCTCAGGTCATGCAGCTGGCCATGTACCAAGCAACCTCTGGTGAGGGACGTAGATCCCGTCCAAAACTTCACAAAGAGAAAATTAAACAGCAGTAAAGGAAGCTTCACTCAATTAAGTTTCTCCTGCCATTGTTTGAATTTCTCTTTAAGAAACGCTGAAGCTTGTCACCGTTGTTGGCAACTTTGGAAAACACTGGCGCTCTTTTAATAAGCCCCATAGTATCATTTATATATCTCTGACCTGTAAACTATAGGTATTTTACTTGCCACTTGTCCTACATTTTATATTTCGTATGTCTGGTGAATATTTTTTTATTCCTAAATATGTGCTTTCAAAGGCTTGCACATGTTTTAAGAATTTAATCCAGTTCATATAACCATAAAGGGCTAGAAATACTTAAAATTGTGGGTAATGAAATTATTATTTTTTTGATTGCCATATGAGTATAAAAAGAGAGTGATTTACTGAGCCCTGAAGGCCTCAGCTTCGTAACAAAATCTTGCAATCCTACTTTTTTCCCTTTACTGCAATATGGGTATTTAAAATCAGTAATTAGGAGACATATTTAGGATTAGACCCTAATACAATTCAAAGTACTTCAACGCACGGTAAAAATAATTTACCAAAAATGGCCAAATCCCATACAAAGAATAGGATTTTAGACATTTAAAAATCATTCAAACTACCTAGAAAAAATTGACCTGTAAGCAACCATTCGACAAAGAATAAAATAGCGACATATAAACAGAAAATCCCTGTGTTCCCACACATAATTTATGAGATGCAAGGGGTTAATAAATTATTTGAGATCAGGACCCCCAAAAAGCCAGAGGACATGGAAGGCCCTGTTCCTTTCCTATCACTGCATGTATGATGTTGTTTCGGGATTAATAAAGTACAACGTGGGAAAGCAAAAAAATTATGACCCTCCAAAGGACATCTCCTTGTCTCCTTTTTAGTTTCACAGGGACCTGGCATCCTGGCACATCTAGTTCTAGGAAACCCTTTTGGGCCTGCATTAGCCATGTCCGACTCCACTCGACATTTGACGAAGGCAGGAAGTCCTACTATGCATATTTTCAATTCCATTTCCATTTAACGCTTCTCCTGAACTTGGGTAAGCAAAACACCGATCTGCGACACACTGCTTAATAACATCTACCAGTCGAAAGGTTGGCAGCACTTTCCAGCCTGGGTAACCTATAACGTGTAAAGAAAGTCAGTCTATTATATACAAATACAATTAACCGGTATGATACCGTGAGACCCCCTTCCACTAACCACAGCCAAATAATACAAGAAAATCCTTAAGCAGCTCTTACACCACCCCCACTAATCTTGGGGGGGGGGGAGGAAACAGAAGAAAAGAAAAGAAAGAAAACAAAGTATCTGCGGTTGTCCAGACAAGGGGAGAAAAATACAGGCAAACATCCATAATTTTCTCTGTGGGGTTTTGCAGTAATTGAACCATTACGATACAAATAATGCTTGCGGCAGGCCCAGAGGTAAAGGAAAGCAAGAATGATCTAGATGTCTGAATTATAAGTCATATATTGCTTTAAATTCCCAGATTCAATCCCTCCCCCCTCCCCACACACCCATTACACACCCATCACCAAAACCACTTTTGCAGATGTTTTTTTATTTCCGCTTTTCTCTGAGACATTCGTCTGTGCTTTGATGCAAGCAACCGAGTGGAAATTTCACGTGTCAAAACTAATTTATCATTTCTGATTTGATGAAATTGAGACGTGAAATTCTATTTGTTTTATTTTATGCTGGGGACTTTTCTCTTTTTGTTATACTTCATAATAGAGATTTATATCGGAAATTTGTTTCTGAGTGTTTAAGGGCTGCAATTTCCTTACACTGAATTATTATGACTTCAAGGTATTTAGATTGAAATCTCGCAATTTATCTTTTTTTTTCTTTTTTTACTGCCTTGGTGTGGCGTTTATGTTATTTGAAATACTTTGTTAACCCTAACTGCTCCGTAAACACTTTCAATAATCCCTTAAGCTACATAAATTAGATTTTGTCTATTAACCCTCGGGGACAATTAACACCTTCACAAGTCTTTTTCATTTAAAATAAATAACAAAGAGGTAAAGCACTTATCTAAAATCAGACAGGCTAGAGTAGGCAGCAATATACCAGATAAGGAATATCTCGTTGTAGGCCAGCACACTATGACACAAAAAATGTGGAAGGAATTTGCACCAAAGGACATATGCTCAAATTTGCTTGCTATAACATAGATATAGAAAACATAAAAGAAACAAAAAATGGAAACAAATTGTGTGGTATTAGATGACAAATTAGACATATTTAGAAAAATACTACACTATTGGTCTCTATTTTTGTGTCCTTTATATTTTCCATATTGATGTTATGGCAAGCAAAATCTACATACACATGTCCTTTGGTTCTGGAGTGTAATTCCCACATGTGGTCCATGTACAGCCAGTTTGTCCAAGATTAGAGACCCACCCTGCATAGAAGTGATTTGCCCATTATTAACATAACTGACTGTTGATTACGGGGAATAATTGCACAGATGACATCATCATGCATACACTACGGGACTCTATATAAGAATGCTAAAAGATCCACTAATATTAAAATCTGACCACCAGTTTGCTGCAAGGCTGGCTGAGACACTCTCGAGTTCAGCCACTGACTTCATACCACTCTTCAATCATGTTGGAAGTTGGCAGATATATTTAGTTTGAGAATTAATCTTATGAACAGACATTATTGTTTAAGTTAATCTGTCCTGCAGCTGCCTACACAGGCCCGTGAGGCTCTGGAAATGTGATCCAATCTCTTGCAAGTGTTGATCCAGGATAATGACATAATATACTATTGAAAGTGTTCCCTATCCCAGGTGGACATATAGAATGGGAGAGGAGGTCGGGTCACCAGATGACCTGTCCGAGATGTTGGAATGTCTTGCACAAGCTGTGTGCGCTGAAGCGGGACTAACAAGCTCCATTTACAAACCAATTACTAATCAATTAAGGATTTCTTGCTCAACTTTTTTTTTCCCTTTTACATAAACAACCATAGACAAAAATTCCCCTTGGGGCTTAATGACACCTTTTTTAGGAGATAACTGCAGGCAGCTAAATTCAGTCACCTCGACCTGTTCCCTTGCAATGAAATGCCCTTAAAGGAGATATCTCACCTTTGTTGGGAATAATATTTATACAATTGAAGGGAAATCCAAGTGCCATAACAACCTTTGCTTCTTGTGTAGGTTACAGCACATGGCCTGGACATACCCCTGACCCTGTTTCCCTAAAAACCTGTAATACCCCTGCTAAACCTGTAATATCTTTTGGCTGGGAGGAAGTGAGAGGTTTTATGTGTCAGTATGTGTTTTTGTGTGTATCTGTGTGCCAGTATGTGTATGGCTTGTGCATGTAACAGTTTGTGTATCTATGTGTGTATGTGTCAGCATGTGTATGAATATGTGTGTGTCAGTCTGTAAATGTGTGTATCTGTGTGTTAATGTATATCTGTGCAAATATTTATGTATGTAGTAGTATATCTGCATACATCACAGCAATCAAAAATCATCACAACATGCAAACAAACCCATGCAATCAAACACAAACATTACATACAAACACACCCCTTCACTCAAACACCAATACTACACCTAAATGTACATTTGCATTTAAAAGCCAACACTAAATCCAAACACACAAATGCACTCAAACACAAACACTACATACAAACACACATTAAAACGCTAAAATTCGATGCAAACAGCAACACTCCACACAAAAGCACACCTGCATTTAAAAGCCAACACAATGTAAAAACACACACCTGCATTCAAACGCAACAAATACACCACTGCATTCTATATACTCTATACAAAAACATGCTTACACTGAAACACAAAAACACTGCTCACAAACACAACACTGCAAGGATGGGCAAATGGTCCCCAGCTGGCACAGCATTGTGGAAGTTGTACGACAGATGAGGGTCTGTCTTTTCGCCACTCTTGCGCTAGAAGGGGGCTCAAAACAAATTCTTGCACCAGGGCCTTGTCTATATTTGTTCCACCACTGGGTAAGTATATGCACCTTCTTTCTCTCTCTCCAAACTGGATGCTACCATAGGAGCAGATATTCACCCTGGGGGGTTGCTATACACACAATCTACAAGAGAGCTGTTATTTTAATCAGTAGTGTGGTCTATTGGATCAAGGGTTTTGTATATAAGAGAAAACATATGAGTGTGTGTGTGTGTGTTTGTGCCTGCTAGTGAGTGAGCTTGTGTGTGTGTGCGCGTGTGTGCCTCCTAGTGAGTGAGTCTGTCTGTGTGTGTGACTGCTAGTGAGTGATGGACCAAATGGTTCTTATCTGCTGTCACATTCTATGATTCTCTGTTTCATACACCCGCTGGCATGGGGGTAATACCCCTTTTAATCCCCCCACTCACCTACTTATCTGACTTTTGAACATCCATTACACATCCAACATTGTGGGTGATAAACTCTAGCCCAGATACAGTGACATGCATACATGCCCAATTCTTAGATGGCAAGAGGAGCATAGTCCATGCTACCCCTTTAAACCTAACCTTAAAAATCTAACCTACAATACATCCTGTAGGGGTAGTGGGCTTAGTCGCAGCTGTTTACAGTTATCCTATACTTAATTACTTTTGTTTTTGTTTTCTCTTATATACAAAACCCTTGATCCAATAGACCACACTACTTATTAAAAAAACGACTTGTTATCTCTTATTTTTAACCTTATTCATGCCTGCACAATACCTGCATCCTATGTGGATTAGGAATAAAGAAAGAATAAAAAAAAAAAAATAATAACTATTCCCACCTTAGTGATAAATCCTGTATCAGTAAAACACCAACAGGAAACCTTCCAAATTAAGTAGAGGATACAGTCAGCGGCGTACATACCGTATACATAGGGGTCGCAGCTGCGACCGTGCCCGTCACTCCAGGGGCTGCAACCCATGTATTGTGTGTACGCCACTGGGGCCCCATGTATTCTGTGTACGCCACTGGATACAGTAAAGGCCACAAGTCAACACATCACAAGCAAGTCAATAGATATGTTTTCTTAATACACATTGCATTAACAGCAGCAAAAGATTCTGGGTAATGATATATAAATAAGGCAAATGGTTATCCTGATCTTGTTTTTTTTTAATGGACCCTTTCCGCATACCGTATATACTCGAGTATAAGTCGACCCGAATATAAGTCGAGACCCCTAATTTTACCCCCCAAAACTGGGAAAACGTATTGACTCGAGTATAAGAGTAGGGTGGGAAATGCAGCAGCTACTGGTAAATTTCTAAATAAAATTAGATCCCCAAAAAATTATATTAATTGAATATTTATTTACAGTGTGTGTATATAATGAATGCAGTGTGTGTGTGTATATAATGCAGTGTGTTTGTATGAATGCAGTGTGTGTGTGTATGAATGCCGTGTGTGTGTGTATGAATGCAGTGTGTGTATGAATGCAGTGTGTGTGTGTGTATGAATGCAGTGTGTGTGTATGAATGCAGTGTGTGTGTGTGTGTGTGTATGAATGCAGTGTGTGTATGAATGCAGTGTGTGTGTGTGCGTATGAATGCAGTGTGTGTATGTGATGCAGAGCCTTGGTGGGGGGTGGGCATTTTTATTATTTTTAAAAATTATTATTATTATTATTTTTAATATTATTAATATTTTTTATTTTATTATTATTTAAATTTGTATTTATTTATTTTCGTCCCTCCTCCCTGCTTGTTAGCTGGCCAGGGAAGGGGGCTCTCATTCCCTGGTGGTCCAGTGGGTGGGCTGTGTAGGAGGGGGACTGGCAGAGAGCTGTAACTTACCTTTCCTGCAGCTCCTGTCAGCTCCCTTCACCAGTCCGGTCAGCTCCCCTGTCAGCTCCACTGTAAGTCTCGCGGTCCGAGTGCCCTGCTCTGACCCCGCGGTTCTCGCGAGACTTACAGTGGAGGAGAAGGGAGCTGACAGGAGCTGCAGGAAAGGTAAGTTACAGCTCTCTGCCAGCCCCCAACAGGACCGCCGGGCTTGTAATGAGTCCGGCGGTCCTGGTCTGTATTATGGCAATGTAAGTTGCCATAATACAGACATTGACTCGAGTATAAATGATGTGCTGAAAACCTCGACTTATACTCGAGTATATACGGTATATATCCTGTTAAGGAAAGGTTTTTAAACAAAAGTTTGGTCATTAAAAGTATAACAAGGATGCTGTTTCAAAGACCATATTTAATTATAAAAAAGAGCTATGTCCAGCTGAGTAAATTGAACGGGACTTTAAAGATATTAAATTGTGAAAAACTAGCTGAAACAGCACTTTAAAATCTCCCAAAGTGCTTTGATCTCCCTAATATCATTCAAAGTCTAGTAATCCTATTGATCCGTTCGCTATAACAGAAGCCAAAAGAGTCGATGGCAGATGCTGCTCCTGATCGCGTGGCATTATTGTAACAGGTCAATCGTTATTCATTTCACTTAAAAAAAAATTCCACTGTTCTTCATGGGACAGAGGGGAGCTCTGCTGCCTTATAAACAAAATTACGGTACAAAACAGAACTTAGAAATAAGATGAATTAAGTAGAACATTCTCTGCTGATTTATTCAATTTACTCATGAGGAAGGAAAATCTGGAAGTGTATCCTATAGTCATGGAGCTCTGTTTTGGAGCTCCAGATAACGTACCTCCTTTGTGGTGTAAAAGATTAGTATAATTGTACGGTAGGTTGAAGGGTAGCTAAAGTAACACTATAGGGTCAGGAACACAAACATGTATTCCTACCCCTATAGTGTTAAAACCACCATTTAGGTGGTTTGCCTCCCCTTAAAAGGTGATATATCTTACCTTGTTTCCCTGTCCCCCTCTTACCTTGTTTTGGGGCCTCACCCTGATCCACCTTTTTTGCTGACATCATCAGAATTTATTATATTTAGCCCATCCAATGCTTTCCCATAGGGAATCAGCAAGGAGGCTGGGCATCTCTATGATGAAAATTCAGCGTCTCTGCATGGCAGTGTGTGCACCACTGCCCAAGGAAGCACCTCCAGTGGCCATCTGAGTAGCGGCCAGTGGAGGTATCCCTAGGGGGCAACGTACGCACTGCATTTTTCTGAATAGACAGTGTTTGCATGAAAATGCCTGCAGGGAATGATTCTACTCACCAGAACAACTACATTAAGCTTTAGTTGTTCTGGTTACTATAGTGTCCCTTTAATTGTATGGTAGGTGGAGTAAGCATATTATTCAGGGTGTGTGTGGGAACATTTCACATAAATGCTTACAAACCAGATATTACGTCTGTACATTGGGATGTAGGTGCTCTGAACCCCCTTGCACCATATTTTCATCTCCCACCTCCCTCAGTCAAAAAGGCAAAACCCATGTTGCAGTAATTATAGAACACATACATAAAGGGTACTATCTGTTATCCATTCCCAAAATGCCATGCCTCTTCCAGTCCTGATTCTTGCTTTGTTTCTGACCACATTCTAAATACTGCCTGAACCAATGTCAACTTGTTTACCATGGCTGTATGGACTGATGTGTTGATTAATTCCATTTATCCTGTCTGCAGCATGACCTGTATACAGACTACCCAGCTTTCTCTACTCAAGATCCTGGCTTGTTGGACTACAGTTTTGTTCCACTGGGCTGTGATGCACCGCACGGGTCCAATTCGAGGAAGGAACCCAAAGTAATGTGAACCCAATGGCTTAAACTGAGTTGGAATCAGTTGGAGGGTTCTAAGATATACAGATCTCTTCCCAATACCAAAGCTACCTTGTTTGGAAGGGTCTACTGGCCTGTGAAACATGACACAATACAAAACAGGTGAAGGGTGCATTTAGCACTAGCCAGATCAAGTTTCCTAACATATAACAATGATGGTTATTGTAATCACGTTGCAGGAGAAAGCAGCATAATGACAGATTGTTGCATTTATTGCGATGCATACCTATAATGAATTACTACAATTAGTATTTATTGCATAATCCATTTCCAATACCACTGATTTTATGCAGTATTGGTTTCTGAACAGAAAATACATTTTAGCGAAAAATATGGATGATAATTTAGCAATTTGAAGTCCAAATGAGAGGCTGGGGTTTAGCCACATATTAATGTATTTCTAAAAGGTTAAGTTGAAATTTCACATAGTTTTTGTGTATATATATATATATATATATAAGCATTGCCATGGTGACTCACTGGAGTGTGAACTGTTGGGAACTCAAAATGAATTAAGCCATAACCAGGGTGGATTTGATTTAAATTAAAATGGAATTCACTAGTCAGTATGACACAATTTAGATTGTAATTGCTAAACGTAAGGATCCATCTTTGCTGGCTGTTCTAATCTTTTTTTTTTTTTTTTTCAAAGATGAAGATTTCATATTTGTAAACTGTGTACTAAACTGGTTCATGGCTTACATGATAAAACTTACCAGGAAAGGTTAAAGGCTCTTAACATGTATAGCTTGGAGGAAAGACGAGACAGGGGAGATATGATACAAACATTTAAATAAAATAATATAAATAATATAAAGGGAATCACAGTAAAGGATGAGACTATATTTAAAAGAAGAAAAACTACCACAACAAGAGAACATAGTCTTAAATTAGAGGGGCAAAGGTTTAAAATAATTTAAAGAAGTATTACTTTACATGAGAAACATTTGATTGGCCACATTTGATTGGCCACACATGTGCATTTTGTCTCCGATGCTTTTCTATGAGATGCATTTGATTGGGAGATTATCATGGAAGTATAGCCTCCAGTATGGTGTTGTGGTAAGAGCCGGAGACAGCCCCGAATGACTCTCAGCGCTGGAAAACAGTGCGTAAAACCCTTTTCCACTATTTTGTACAGGTCAAAAGAGTAGGGGACTTGAATCTAAACAGAGATTAGGACACTATAGCTTTAGGAATACATGTTTACATACCTAACACTATTTTGTTCCTCTATGGAACTTACCACGGCCTCTACGATCTTAGAGGGTTGAGTGTTACACTTACAGTTATATGCATACCTTTTTAAAATCCTAACTGATCATATTTGCATTCTTTTGCATTCACTTGTTTTTGGGGACTTTTTAATGAGTCTGTTTTACATATCTCTACGTTTGGGGGATTTTTCTCAGTAAAAAAAAACACTTTTTTTTCTTCCCCAACACATCAGCATTATATACTCTTCACAGGAGAAAACAGTGCCTCAGTCTAACAAAGATCCATTTTTTGTCCAGGATTCAGGGGTTAATAATATACTCCCTTATGATTTTTCTATCCTTTGCATAGTCTCTACTCCTATATTCTCACAGGATATTTTGAGTGTGATCATTAATAGTGGATGTTATGTCTGATATCCTTGCCATGGTGAGCATACAAATGTGGGTGGAATCATTGATTATGATTAATCACTGTTATGGACAGAAATGACAGAATGTGAAAAGAAAAAAAAAGGTATTTCAGCAAAAATTTTGGAAAATGTACAATTTTACAGATGATACAGAAAGCGGGGCTTAGAATTTTCAGTTGTACAAAGAATATGGATACCTCATTTTAGAGCAGTGGTTGCCAAACCAGTCCTCAAGGCACTCGTACCAGTCTGGAATTTAGGGATTACCCAAATGTGTCTAAAATGTCTATAGAAAAGAAAAACACAACCCTTAGACACAACTGGGTAATCCCCAAATCCTGGGCAGGTAGGGGTGCCTTGAGGACTGTTTTGGAAACCACTGGTATAAAGGATGAATAACATTAGGACAATACATATACAGGATAAAGGTTACTTGACAATGAGTAGATAATGTAAAAAAAAAAAATGAAACAAATGAAAATAAAACAAAAATATGCTACGCATCGTTATTTAAAAATCAGAATAGGCATGTCCGAGCTGGGTTTGCAATTAAAAGGAGGGAGAAGATCTACTTAACATATTAGACCACCTAAGCGATACCCAATCTGAAGGCCTGAGATTGGGTCCCATGGGCAAGAAAAAAGCAAGTCTGTTGGCAGATAAGTATTGCTTTTGATTGGGGATAGCTACCGGTCAGCGCCTAGTCATAATAACGTGCAGGTACATATTGCCGGCCAGTCCGGGTGAAATTTGTGTCTTTTACAATAAATAACAGAGGCGGTTGGTATGCCATATCACAGTGATGACCTCTCCCGCTGCGGTATGTGTCTTGTGAATGACGGGGATGTAGGGGGGTGTGCCGACACCCAGGGTATGAGAAGGGGTTAACGCCGCCAAATGATGTTCTTTCCCCCAAGTATGAAGTCTGCTACCAAATAATCCCAAGCGCTAAACAGGAACCTTGAAGAAATATCCCCCCAAAGCACGAGACGATGCTCTGTGTTCAAGCATGAACTGGTTTAACGAGTGCCACAGGCTGGCTTTTATGTAAGTCCCCATTCAAGGGGTTTCCTTAGAACATTTTCCAGGGGCATACCCCAGAAGGGGCATGGCAGGATATGAACACAGACATAATTACATTACCCTCCAGGTTCAGGACATACAATCTTACAAAACCCCGTAAAAATACATTTAACATTGGGGTACCCACTTGAGTCCTATATGCCCGGGTAGCTGGGATCTGAGTGCCCAACATATGTCAAACGCACTCAGATCCCAAGAAAGGAGCCGAAACGCTACTGGGGTATAGATTTGACCGACGGGCGGTCTCTTTCGGGGATACCAATTTACACGAATTACACAATACAACTGGTCGAGGAATAGTTTGTTCCTTTTCTTTAGTTTGTGCGGTTAAAACTACCGAACAGAGCTGTGGCCGTGCGGTTGGAAGTCGACCTGCTCGTGGGATGGAAGTCTCAGCGGTGTTTGTGCGATTGCGTGGCCAACAACAGTTCTAGACGCTCGACGACAAAACACCACTGGGTAGGTTAAACTTCCAAGAAGGCCGCCACCTCATGTTCGTATATACGAACGACCACCGAGCCGACCATTCGGGAGATGGAAGTGGCTGTGGTTAACCACAGTGTCAATGAAGTCAAAAAGGTTAACAAGCAGCATACTTCCCTGCTGTGTGGCCTGCCATTCGGTGGTTAGTTCGTTTTAGTGAATGTAACCAGGGAAATAGACGAACAACCGGGAACTGACAAACAAACAGACAAAATACGTTTTCCAGTGATAACCCAGAGTCAGAGAGGTCTGACACAGGGGGTGTTTCCCCTTAAAGCTCATTGCCTGAGTCAGAAGCAGGAGGACACCAGGGAACTAAAGCGGGACAGCACCCCAAAACCGGCACTGTCCTACCAAAAGCAGGACAGTTGGGAGGCAATTTCAAGTTCCTCTATTATTCTTGAATTATTTTCTGCAAGAGATTTGCATGTAGAATGCACATCAGGTACTCAGTGTGACCATTCATACCCCTCCTGTGCGGACTTCTTTATTTGTTAGAAGTGAATGGTAGATGAAGTCAGGGCTGGTAGTGTTAGTTCATCAAGCAAATGTCCTCCATATTTTTTTCAGTAATATGAGCTACATATTATAATTAATAATATCTGTCTGATCTAGTGGAAGGCAAACAAAAACCCCTAGTGGATGATGTATCACAGGGGGAAAAGAAAATCCTTCCTAACCCCATTTATGGTGATAGGGTTGATACCCTGGACCAGCCAACTAATGTGTTTAACTGTATATTGTTCAATATTTTACCCGAACATGCTAATAAAAAGGATGAAATTCAAAGAAGGTATACACTCTAATATGAAAAATAAAATACAGAGAAAGAGGTCCTTGCTCACAGAGCTTACACTCTAATATGAACAGTATAACACAGAGAATGAGGTCCCTGCTCACAGAGCTTACACTCTAATACGAACATTTTAAAAAGAAAAGGGGGCCCTTGCTCACAGAGCTTCAAATCTTCTATAAAAAGTACAATACTTTAATGAGGTCCTTGATCACAGAGCTTACACTCTAATATGAACAGTAAAATACAGAAAATTAGGTCCTTGTTCACAGAGCTTACAATCTAATATGAACCAAAAAATACAGTGAAGTGGGGCCTTGATCACAGAGCTTACACTCTTATATGAACAGTATCAAACTGAGAAGAGGTCCTTGCTCAGAGCTTACAATCTAATATAAAAAGTACAATACAGAGAATGGGGTCCTTGATCACAGAGCTTACACTCTAATATGAACAGGACAATACAGAGAAGAGGTCCTTGCTCACAGAGCTTACACTCTAATATAAAAGGTAGAATACAGAGAAGGAGATCCTTGCTTATTGAGCTTACAATCTAATATAAAAAGTACAAACCAGAAAATGAGGTCCGTGATCACAGCGCTTACACGCTAATATGAACAGTGCAATACAGAGAATGGGGTCCTTCATCACAGAGCTTACACTCTAATATGAACAGAACAATACAGAGTAGGAGGTCCTTGCTCACAGAGCTTACACTCTAATATGCACAGTACAATACAGAAAAGGGGGTCCTTGATCACAGAACTTACACTCTAATATAAAAAGTAGAATACAGAGAATGAGGTCCTTGATCGCAGAGCTTACGCTCTAATATGAACAATACAAAGAATTAAAATACAAAGAATTTGGTCATTGCTCACAGAGCTTACACTCTAATATGAACAGTATAATAGAGAGAATAAGGTCCTTGATCACACAGTTTACACTCTAATATGAACAGTAGAATACAGACAATGAGGTCCCTGCTCACAGAGCTTACCCTCTAATATGAACATTCAAATACAGAGAATGGATGTTGCTGCTCACAAATGTTACTGGTTGATATGACGGACACAATATAGATATTGAGACAATTTCTCCATCATAGACAAAGATGGTTGCTAACATAGCTTTCATATTAATAGGATTGAAACAATACAGAGTAATAGGCTTGCTTACAGAAATTTAAATTAAAGGGACACTCTTGGCACCCAGACCACTTTACCAGGGCCGGCCTTAGGGGTGTGGGAGCTGTGCGGCCGCGCAGGGCGCCATGGAGCAGGGGGCCAACACAGCTCACACATGGCCGGGTGACAGCTGTGCAGGGGGAGCTAAAGCAGGTACCCGGTGGAGGATTTTACTATTCTCCACCAGGGTATATGAAAATAATAGCGAGGCAGAGGGTGCGGGGCTTACCGAGCGTCAGGGGCGGAGCTTAATGAGAGGAAGAGGTGGGTTAATATATCAGCGGAGGTGGGGCTAATATCTACCAGAAGCCCCTGGTAATAACTGCTGCACAGGATGGGGGAAGCAGGAAGGAGTCCATGCTTCCCCAACAACTAGAATACATGAACTGCACTGCCTCCATTCTTCCCTGCCAGCCCATAATGGTAAGTGTGTGTGACTACCTGTGAGTATGACTGTCTGTGTTTGTGTGTTTGTGACTGACTACATGTGTGTGTGTGTGTGTGACTGTCTATGTGTGTGTGTGTGACTGTCTGCCTGTGTGTGACTGTCTACGTGTGTGTGTGTGTGTGACTTTGTGTGTATGTGACTGTCTACCTGTGTGTGTGTGACTGTCTGCCTGTGTGTGTGTGTGTGTCACTGTCTGTCTTTGTGGGTGTGTGTGTGACTGTCTGCCTGTGTGTGACTGTAACTGTGTGTGACTGTAATGGGTGTGTGTGTGACTTTCTGCCTGTGTGTGACTGTAACCGTGTGAGTATCTACCTGTGTGTGACTGTCTGCCTGTGTGTGACTGTAGCCGTGTGTGACTGCCTGTGTGTGACTGTAACTGTGCCTTTCTGTGTACCTGTGTGTGTGACTTTGCCTGTGTTTGTGACTGTCTGTCTGTACCTGTGTGTGGCTGTCTACCTACAACTGTGTGTGTGTGTCTGTGCCTGTCTGTCTCTGCCTGTGTGCTTGTAACTATGTGTGTGTGGCTGCCTGCCTGTAACAGTGTGTGTGTGACTTCATGCCTGTAACTGTGTGTGTGTGACTGTCTGTCTGTAACGGAGTGTGTGTCTGTGTGACTGTCTGCCTTTAACTGAGCATGTGTGATTGTCTGCTTGTAACTGTGTGTAGCTGTCTGCCTGTCTGTGTGACTGTCTGCCTGTAACTGAGCGTGTGTGACTGTTTGCCTGTAACTGTGTGTGTGTGTGACTGTCTGCCTGAAACTGAGTGTGTGTGACTGTCTGCCAGTAATTGGGTATCACAGATATATTTGACATACTTAGTCTGCCCCTCTGTAATGCATGGGAGGCAGTCTGATACCTCTTCCCTGCCCTTCTATTGGCTGCAGACCATAAGTAGCTATCTTCCAAGCTCCGACCAATCAGTGCATTGCTGCGGATTGAAGCCTTGACACTGTAAATGCCTGAGCTAACGAGACAGTTACTCATAGTCTGCATCTGGTGAAGGGTGCAGACCTGATTCCAAGCACACTGGAACATCAGAGATCAACATTCCCCCCTCACTGCAAGGTAACAGGAAAGGGGGAATGAATATTTGTTTTTAAATCATTATTAGTTTAATAAATCCCCTATAAAAACCCTACACCCCTATACACACACACAAACATGGATGAAGGTGTATAACCAGGGAGTTTGGGTGGGAATGCGCTATGAAGATTTTTCACACAGGGAGCCTAATGGCCTAAGGCCGGCCCTGCACTTCACCTCAATAAAGTGGTTTCAGTGCCATGTGCCCCGAAAGTAAAATTCAGCTATTTCAATGTGATTGGCATAGTGAGTTATTTTGCTCTGCATACAGGTTAAGTCTTTTGCTCGTAGAGTTTTCATATTTGGACAAACTGTACAACAGAGAGGAAAATGGCTTCTCACAGAGCTTTCATTACAATACAAATTATTTTATAGAGGGAAAGGAAACCCCTGCTCACGCTGTAAATGTAGAGTGCAGAGTTTGCAGCAGATTTGCAGTAGATTGACGTTTGTATTCTTTGTAATTCACATTATACAACTCAATAAACTGTAGAGAAATGTGGCTGCTTACGGAGTTAACAGAGAAAGATATTTGCTCACAACTCTTTCATATTAGTTACAGACAGTACAGGGGAAGATCTTTCCTCATAGAGGTTTCATAATAACGTGAATGGTACAATGCAGACAAAGGATATCCTTGCTCACAGTGTATGTTCAAACATAAAGTAGATAAAAATTCTCGAGTATCTTCTTTTCTCCTTTCCTTCCTTTTTTACCTCCCAACGGATCTTTTGAAGGAGAAGGACATTTGTATACTTTACAATTCACAGTATTTTCACTCTAAAAACTTGTTAAAAACAAGAATTCTTCATGGTTTCCTCAGAGATGAAGACTGAGTGTAAAACACGCTTACTGGTAAATCCCTCAGCTCTGAATGAATTAGCCAAGATGAGCTGGAACACTGGAGATAATTATTCTATTGTGATGTCATCAACGTGTCATACCTGTGATATGATGTCAGATGGCCATGTCACTAATATTTGTGCATCATGAATTAAGGTGAAAGTCCAAAGTTGTTTTCGTTTTTTTTTATCCATATAAAGTGATCATGAATTTAGAATGGAAATAAGATAATGAAGAACATTTTTTCCTTTGCTTTTATTTCCCTTAGGTTTATTTAATGACATTTACATTTAACAAACAAAACAAACATTGCTCTCCTTCATAGGTGGGTGTGGAAACATTTGTACGGTGACAATTTTTATACAGATATATGCTTAACCATTAAATAAAACAAAAAAATAAATGAAAAAAATATTACTTTAAAAATTAAAACAAAAAGAATACATACTTTTTTGTTAAACAGATAAAAGTCCTGAATCTGGACCAAAAGAAAGAAGTAACAATGAGAAGAGAGAGTGTAGAGATTGCAGCCATATTAATCCAATGATGCAGATGTAAAATAACAGATGGAATTAGTACGTTGTAATGCCCGTTTTTATTGGACTAACAGAATTTGCATGACAAGTTAACTTATTTTCCAACATTGGGATATATGAAATTGGAACTGGGTGGTCTTCAGGGCCGGATTCATTTAGGGGCTGATGGAGCTGCAGCTCCAGGCCTATACCAATGGAATAGGCCCATTGATTTAAAATATATTTATTTTGCTACTCTTCACATTATCTTGCTGCATATTGAAAGCCGTGTGGACTGGCTGACAATGAAATTAGGTAAAGCTGACTTTACACACTATGCAGATGCTCTTGCTGCTTCAGTCTCTCTAACACTGTGGCATGCTCCTCTTCTTCTTCACTCACTACATACATCTTTTCTCTGTCCCAGACTGTATAACAGGAGCTTCTGCCTTCTAATAAGAATGTTAGGAGAGGATTGGACCAGCGAGTGCTAGGGGGCAGTCCTTAGAAAGTGTAGAGCTAGCGCATCATTACACGCATTTATGCCAAGGTTCTGTCTGCACTGTATGCTTTTAGGTTGGTCATCCTGCATGATTGGCAGCCAGCCTAACATGCATTCACGCCAGGCTGAACTTCTAAGACCAAATTTTGGAGTGTCTCGCCCAAAGTGGAATGGTTGGGAAGGATGTATTGTTACTTTTTACTTGAAAAACAAAGCGCCAACTTAAACATGCCTATTCTAAAGACATAAACTAAACTAAAACTGAGCTTCATGTCTTTCCTCCCCCTAATACTGATCCTCCTCTTTCACTCTCCCTTCAAGTTAGTGGTACCCACATCAATCCATCCTTGCAAGCGCACTGTCTTGGCGTTATACTTGATTCTGGCCTCACCTTTGAGCCTCACATCCAGTCTGTTTCCAAATCCTGTCGATTCCACCTTAAAAATATTGCCCATATCCACCCCTTTCTTACGCTACTAAGAAGCTTGTCCATGCTCTAGTAATTTTTCACATGGATTCTTGCAACCCTCTCCTAATTGGTCTTCTCAAAAGCCGCATTGCCCCACTACAGTCTGTGATGAATGCTGCCGCCAGACTGATTTTCCTCTCCTGTCGCTCCTCTCACACCTCACCCCACTGTTAGTCCTTACATTGGCTTCCTATATCCTATACGAGTCAATTCAAAGTGCTAACCCATACCTATAAAGCATTGAACAATTCTAGCCCCTTTTATATCTGTTTACTGATCCGTAGGTATGCCCGTTCTCGGTCTCTCCGCTCTGCCCATGACCTTCTCCTGTCCGCTGCTCGAACCCATATGGCCAATTCATGCTTGCAGGATTTCTCGCGGGCATTTCCTTCGGAGTAGCCTGCCTACCGCCATCAGACTCTCCCCTAGTCTTCAGTCATTTAAAAAGTGCCTTAAAACCCAACTCTTTAGAAAAGCTTATGGCCTCCCAGGCAAACCTCTACCTCATATACCTATTTTTTTTTTTTTTTTTTTTATTCAAAGTTTATTAAGTTGAGAAGTACATACAATGAAAAGGATGCAGTCTAACTGAGAATGCATAGTTATCGGAAGGCAATATAACCAAAGGGTGGTACATTAAAAGAGAGATTACATCATCATCGACGAGAGACAACCATATAGAGAGTACTGCACTGCAGTATATCAGTAACATCTAACAGAGTAACGCTAGGCCTGTTGTTGCCAAACCTACAAGACAATGGTGAGAAGTCAGGTTAATAGGTTAAAGTGAGGTCTGGACACCCAAGGGGCTTACAGGTTGGGTGTGGTATTGCACAGCTTAAGGCCGGTGTTTATGCCAGTAGTGCGTTGCACCCATGGGGCGGCATAAGGTTGTGTAAGGAGACCTAACTGGTTACCGTGTCCCTAAGTCTGTGTTTCATTCATGGAGAGGTATGGCAAGTATCCTGCCAGACAATTATGTTGCTATTGGAGACCCGTAGGTTAGTTAGTCATACTCTTTGCTCATAAGCAGTCCCAGGTGCAAGTTTAGGTGTAGTGGTGTTTGGTAGTCCACTCTCGCTTGGGAGAGGGTTCTTGAAGGTGGGCGCTTCAGAGAGTGTGTGGCACATTCTAAATATGTAGGTGGTAGGACACATAGGTCCTCTAAGAGAAAGAGAAGGGGGGAGGAGAGGAGTAAAGGGGAGAGAGGGGGTAAGTACGGGGGTGGGGAAAGAGGTATGTAAGGTATAAGTCAAGAAGGAGAAGGTGTAAGGCAAGGGGAGAAGAGGGTCAGACCTCCTATCACATACTGTCTCTTGCTCTCTCCTAAAGAGCAGCACTCTACTCTTTCCTCCAGCTCTGCTTCACTCCCAGCTTATTTGTGTTTTATACCCCACCTCCTATAGACTGTCAGCTCATTTGAGCAGGGTTCTCTTCAACCTATCGCTCCTGTAAGTTTTTGTAATCGTCTCATTTATTGTTTAAATCTCCACCTCTTATGATATTGTAAAGCGCTACGGAATATGTTGGAGCTATATAAATGCCAATAATAAATAAACAACTATGTTGTTTATAATTTTAGGGATATTCACAAAAGTCAGATAATAACATTTTATATTTTTTTTATAGATAGCATCTTTAAATGTACATATACATACCGGTGTTTGTGATAATGTAAAGTAAAATTACTTTTCTGTAAATATGGCAGTAAATTCAAGTTTTACACAGAAGATTTATAATGACTACAACATTTCTAGTCTCCTGAATTTTCATTGTTTTATTACCTGGAACTGTAGCCTGATCTTATAATTTTACTGTTTTCGAATCCTGTGAACTAGCAATGAAAATTAAATAAATAAACTGAGCAAAAGTAGATTTGCTGTCTCAAAGCAATATAGCAAGATTAGAAGATACAGACCTCTACACTCAGGAGCTGCACTGCAAAGGACGTCCACAGCTGTATTAGGTGCTTTCTAAGTTCTAAACCTATTACAGCTTAGTGTAATGTTCTGTTTAAAGGAAACCATAACCATTACATACCACCCACTATAGTGGTTATGATGCCATAAATGTCCTGGCACCCTTCCAGGGTAAAAAGTTAAACTAATAGTAATGTGTTCCTGTTAGGCTCAACCAATGAGTTAAGCTTTGTACTTCCAGGCTCAACCAATGAGCCATGCCCTGCATTTTCAGGATCAACTAATGAGCTAAGCTTCCAGGCTTAGCACAGTATTGCAAGAGAAGGCATGTGGCGAACACCAGGTAAGTTGTCAAATCATTCTAAATTAAACAAACTTTGCAAAAAAAGGAAGTGTAAACATTAGACGAATCTTTGCAGGAGGTGTTTAGGAAGGCTGTGCAAGTCACATGCAGGGAGGTGTGACTAGGGCTGTATAAACAAAATGATGTAACTCCAAATGGCAGAGAATTGAGCAGAGAGACAGGTCACCAAAACTGCTTCATTAAGCTAAAGTTGCTTTGGTGACTATAGTGTCCACTCAAGTATTGATCTATATTCAATTGTTCAATTGCTTGCAATCCCTTGAGGCTGCACAGCATGTTTTGAGTGCACTGTACTACACATTGTGGATTTATGCATCCACTGCCCGAGACTGTCAGATCACAAAATATAATTTAGAGAAACCGTGCATGTTTTGTTCCAAGTGAATAGGAAATAGATTTTACCATATAGATTGATAATAATTTTATAAAATTAATAACCACCTTTTTAATGATGTGGTTGTCTAAACTTTTAGTTTGCTGTTTTTGTGCATTTTGTGGGGTGCACAAAGTGTGTTATTTGACAAACATTATTTTTATATTATTGTATTTTTGTATTCCTTGTTTATGTTGATTTCTGCTAGTTATATTTTTATTCAAAATAAAATCTTGGATATTATCCCTTAACAGCCCTTCAAATAATTTTCCAACCACAGATGTGAAGCTTACAGGTCTGTAGTTTTCGGGCTGAGATTTTGAACGCTTGTTAAATATGCTATTCTCTAATCTTCTGGTTCAATTCCTGAAAGAAAAGAATCCTGAAAAATGAAATACAGTGGTATGGATATTTCTACATTAGGCTCCCTAAGCACATGTTGGTAAATACCATCTGGCCCTGGGGCTTTGTTTACATTCACTTTATTCAATTTATGAAACACTTTAACCTGTGTTAACCTATCACCCATTTGCTGTAACAGATTAGCAAATCTACAGACAGATTCTTCTTGCCTATAAACGGAAGAAAAATAATTATTTAGAATTTCTACCTTGTCCTGATCCTCTTTCTTGAACTCACCTATCTCACTTTCCAATGGACCAACACTTTCACACTTAACCTTTTTGGCATTAACATACTTAAAAAACTTACTGGGTTGGTCTTGCTCACTTTGGCTATGAGCTTTTAATTTTCAAGTTTAGCCCATTTAATCGCCTTTTTTGCAAGTTTCATTGGCATTCTTATATATGTTGTAGGATGCAATCGATGTAATTTTTTGAATACCCTTTTCTTATCTTTTATCGTTTGACTGATCCTTGTACGAAGCCACATTGGTTTTAATTTGTGTCTTTTATATTTGTTTGCCAATGTTATGTATCGAGAAATGTACTTTTGTAGAATTTGTTAAAAGAACTTACATTTATCCTCTGTACTTTTGCAAATTAATAATTCCTGCCAATCAATTAGCTGTAAAGGTGGCCTTATCCTATCAAATTCAGACATTTTTGTACAGCCAATATAAATTTAGTTTTTTTTAATTAATCTTAAATGATACCATATTATGGTCACAATTTCCCAAGCGCTCCCTAACTTGAATGCTTGAAAATTAGGGATTATTCTAGCTTCAGTGACCGAATAATCTAAATTTTATTAAAGAGATTATGACCATTGACATAACGTACAGCGGAAACGTTGGACATCCTGAGAAGCAAAGAACAGTTGTAGGCATCCTTGGCGAAGATGCGTATTGCAAAGGAGACGGCCATCAGTCTGAGGCAATTGATATGCAATGGACTGTGTCCAGAGCCTGCCCGTGGAGAGGTCGGAGCATGTAGCCCCCCAACCTAAGAGCGGGCGTCTGATTCCAGGATAAAATCGGATTGGCAACCAAATATAGCTTTCCCGTTCCAAGCTTCCATGAAGCCACCAGTCTAACTTTAGACAGACCTCGTCGGTAAGAAAAAATGTTTGGTCGCATGACCTGGATCTGTGAAGATATTATGTCTTGAGATGTTGCATTGCCCTGAAGTGTAGCTTGGGAAAATTGCCTGAATTGAGGCTGAAAGTAGTCCTATAATTTGAGCTAAATCGCTAAAATAAACCTGTTTCCGAATATCCTTTTTGATGTATATTAAATATTTGAAGATGGGAGTTGAAAAATCGAAAGGACTGAGTCGATCTGAAAAAACAGGAAAAGAAAAGTCTGAGATGGGATCCGAGGAGATTTCTCGAAATTGATTACAAATCTGAGGTCCTGAAGGAGAGATTTGGTAATTTCTGTATGTTTTTGAAGGGTGAACGGATCTCAAGCCATGATTAGGATGTTGTCAAGATAGACGATAGATCTGATACCTTGTGAACGGAGAAGAGCCATAACCGGTTTCATCAACTTGGTGAAATACCAAGGGATGGAAGAGAGACCAAAAGGGAGGCAAGTGAATTGCACAAGATCTTGTTGCCAGAGGAATTGTAGAAAGGGGCGATGGGAAGATGCCACCAGAACTGTAAGGTATGCATCTCTTAAATCAAAGTGGGAGAACCAATCTCCCATGCAGAAGAGGTCCCGAAGCATGTGTATGCCTTCCATTTTGAAATGACGATATACTATGAACTGATTTAAATTTCTTAAATTGATGATAGGGCGAAGATAATTGTATTTCTTCCGGACCAGGGAAATGTTGCTGAGAAACCTGGGTTGGAATGGAGAATGTTCGATCGCACCCTTGTCTCTGAGATTGCAGAGTCCTGAGTTTAAAATGGCTGTGACCGATAGGGACATTCTTAGAGGGTAAGGAGGAAACTCTTGTGGTGGGTCTGAAATGTGAAACTCTGAAACAGTTTGAAGGATCTGAGGATCCTAAGTGAGTGGAAACCACTATGGGAAAAAATGGGTTAGATGGCTTGCAATAGGTATTAGAAAATAAGGTAGGTTGATTACCTGCATCAGTGTGACCCCTGAGTGAAGCAGACACACGTCCTCTGATCCATCCTCTGTTTGTGAAGAGTAGTCTGTGATAGGGGTGGGTATAACCTGAGTTCCAAGGTTTAGTGGCACGAGGCCTATAGCCTGTGAAGGCAGTCCTGCCGGTAGCTCGGCCTCTATGGTGAATGACCCTGCCAAAAAATGATAAGAGCGGATCACTCTGCTCTATTGAGGTATCTCATGAATTGATCACCAAACAATAAGCCATTAGCCTTTGAACTCAAATCTGACAATTTTGTGTCAATCATGTATGACGACTTTGTGTCGTCAAGTTGAAATGGCTTCATTAGAATTGCCAAGTAAACATAGAGGGCCTTATTCTTGTACCAAATGTGGATCCAAGGTACCATTTGTTAGAGCTTCATCAGCAAGAATAAAGATTTGTATAATAGGGCCAGCGATGTCAAGCAGCTTGTCCTGAACTGATTTTAGACCCTGTTCAAGGCCTTTGCGGGGGTCTTTACCCAACTTGCTTAGAAAGGTGATGAGGAGAGGATCAAATTCAGGCATGAGTACTACCTACAACCCAGAAACCCGACCACCCCACCAAACCCTACTCACGACTTTAACACACACAACAAACTCAACACAAAACCGAGCAAGACAACCCAAGGCCTGAAAAACAATGAAAGGATGCTACAACAGGGCACCCTACCCCCTTCCCTTCTTCTTTCTGTACCCCATCCCAACCATTAGACCACAGAACAACCATGCTGAATAAACGAAGAAACAATGAAAACAAGAACAATTAACAGAGAATCTAAGAACAAATGATGTAATCAAATGCATTGATGAATAGTATAACATAACAAGCACATGTTTACACTGTAACAACTAAATTACAAATGTTTATCCCCTGTTTTTCATTCTGTACCCGACGCCCCAATAAAAAACCCT
Organism: Pelobates cultripes; assembly: GCA_933207985.1. NCBI lineage: Eukaryota > Metazoa > Chordata > Amphibia > Anura > Pelobatidae > Pelobates > Pelobates cultripes. The sequence continues at coordinate 116,026,355 of OW240920.1, forward strand.
CAAAATAAAGAATTTTTTTTAAAAAGGGGGTCACCCTTTGAAATAAATTTTGGGGGGTCACCCAAATAAAGCAAACAGGGGTTACCCAAAGATGCAGCAGTAAATGAGGGTCACCCACTATAAATGAGGGTCAACCAACCCACAATATAATTCCACTATAACCCTTTAGTGACCAGACCGTTTTTCAATTTTCTTACCGTTAAGGACCAGGGCTGTTTTTACATTTCAGCGGTGTTTGTGTTTAGCTGTAATTTTCCTCTTACTAATTTACTGTAGCCACACTTATTATATACCGTTTTTATCGCTATTAAATGGTCTTTCTAAAGATACCATTATTTTTATCATATCATTTAATTTACTATAAAAAATTATAAAAAAAAGATGAAATAATTAAAAAAAAACACTTTTTCTAACTTTGACCACCAAAATCTGTTACGCATCTACAACCGCCAAAAACACCCATGCAAAATAGTTTCTAAATTTAGTCCCGAGTTTAGAAATACCCAATGTTAACATGTTCTTAGCTTTTTTTGCAACTTATAGGGCTATAAGTACAAGTAGGACATTGCTGTTTCAAAATATATATTTTTCACATGTAAATGTATCAATAGTGACATTGTAACACTGTTATCTGTCATAAATCTCTGAATCACACCTCACCTGTACATATATTTTTTTTTAAAGTAGACAACCCAGTACCCTGGGTATGTCCAGTCTTTTTTCAGTAGCCACTTATTCACAAACACTAGCCAAAGTTCGCGTTCATATCAGTACCTACCATGTACAGATTTTATGGTGTCCTAGAAAGTTACAGGATTAAATATAGGGCTTGCAAACCAAATTCTCTGGACTTTCTGCCTGGGTTGTCAGACAGGTCCCTCAAATTGTAATTAATAAAATGACTTAATTATGTAATAATATTATACAAATCTATTTGTAGAATTTAAATATATATATGTATATATATATATATATATATACACCTTTTTAAAAATTATTTATATATATATATATATATAGATACATGATAGAAATAAATGAAACCTATCAGTAGCCGTCCGCCACCAATCTCATTGGATCGAATGAAAAAAGATTTAATTGGAGAAATGTGGGATTTGATATGCCTGTATATCACTAGAATCTTGTAAGTGTTTCCAACTTAAAGCTACCACTACCAGGTTATAATCAGTTTGCACTTATTATTATTTACTTTTTCTCTCCTACATGTCTATTCACGTGTGGAAAATTTTCTGCCAACTTTAAAAATCAATGTCCCTTCAAACAATTTTTGTTTGTGAGTGCAACCTTAATACCACTGTATGGTGTGTTTGTGATAGAACACTATGATGTGTATTCTATTCCCACTGTAGATCCAATATTGTTGACCAGCAGCAATGTTTAGTTAATTGCTTAAAAGGCATCAAAACAACTTTAACTTAATGGAGCAGTTTTGGTGTATAGATAAGGCTCCTGCAGTCGAACTGCTAAATTCTCTGCCATTTAGGAGTTAAACACTTTGTTTATGCAGCCCTAGTTACATATCACCTACATGTGACCTACACAATCTCCCTACACATTTTCTGTAAAGAGAGAGCTAATGTTATAACCTCCTTTATTGCACAGTCTGTTTAATTTAGAAGTTGTTCATTTCTTTTCATGCAGGCTGTGTGAGTCACAACCAGGGGAGGTGTGGCTAAGACTTCAAACAGAAACAAAAGTGATTTAACCCCTTAAGACCAGAGGGCGTACTATTACGCCCTATTTTAAGCGGCTCTAAACGCCGCCGGGCGTAATAGTACGCCCTCCGTTTTTTTTTTTTACTTACCCGGTCGCCGTCAATCCCACGCCGGCGATTGCGGTTGGGGGGACTCCCAGGGTCCCAGGGAGCCCCCCGCGGCACATCCGACCTCCTGCAGCCCCCCCTCCCCGGCCTCGTGAGAGTGAGGTCCTTGCGAGGACCTCACAATCATATGGCCGGGGTTAGCTGCCTGCTGCATTGCCAGCAGGGGGACTGCCTGTAATGACAGGTAGTCCCCCTTGCTGGCTGATTTCAAATAAAATTAAATCAGTGTAAAAAAAAAAAAATTATATACTTAGATCATATATATATATATTATTATATATATTATATATATATGATCTAAGTATATGTATACACATATACATACACACACATACACTGTCTAGGTGTATTTTACTATTAATATATATATAATTGCCGGCGACCGGGTAAGTAAAAAAAAAACGGAGGGCGTACTATTACGCCCGGCGGCGCTTAGAGCCGCTTAAAATAGGGCATAATAGTACGCCCTCCGATCTTAAGGGGTTAAATATTAATAACCTGTACATGATATAATTGTTGGGATATGTTTTCCTGTTTTGAAACACTAATATTTGTGTTCAGCAAAGTCTCCCGAGTATAACAGTACCCCCCATGTACAGGTTTTATAGCGTTTTTGAAAGTTACAGGGTCAAATATATGGGTCAAATATTTTTACATTGAAAATGGCCAGGTTGGTTACGTTGCCTTTGAGAGTGTATGGTAGCCCAGGAATGAGAATTACCCCCATGATGGCATACCATTTGCAAAAGAAGACAACCCAAGGTATTGCAAATGGGGTATGTCCAGTCTTTTTAAGTAACCACTTAGTCATAAACACTGGCCAAAATTAGCGTTCAGTTTAGTTTTTACTTTTTTCACACACAAACAAATATGAATGCTAACTTTGGCCAGTGTTTTCAACTAAGTGGCTACTAAGAAAGACTGGACATACCCCATATTGAATACCCTGGGTTGTCTACTTTAAAAAAAATATGTACATGTGGGGTGTTATTCATAGATTTATGACAGATAATAGTGTTATAATGTCACTATTGATAAATTTTAAAAATGTATGTTTTTAAACCGCAATATCTTACCTGTACCTATAGCCCTATAACTTGCAAAAAAAGCATGTAAACACTGGGTATTTTTAAACTCAGGACAAAATTTTGAATCTATTTAGAAGTTTTTTTCATTTGCTTTTGTAGATGAGTAAAAGATTTTTCAAGTAAAAGTAAAAAAACACGTATTTTTTTTCAATTTTCAATTTAAAGCCAAAGTAGCTGAACTGGAAGCAAAGCTGACATGGAGACTTTCTAGCCCAACAATTTAATCCCTTAAATTTTACCCTTGAAAACTTTTTTTTTTCTTTTAAACAGATGTCTTGCCACATTTCCCCCTGAACCTCAAGGTTTGGTAGATGTAGTCAGGGCTGCCATTAGAAATCCCAGAGCCCCTTAAAAAAAAAAATATTGGCCGGTGTCCCTCACATAGATACACACTTCTTTCCACACATACAGATATACACACATAAACAGCTATACACACACATTTTCAGAAAACACACATACGTTGCTAGTCTCAAACATACAGTGTCATGCACACAGACACACACACACACATGGTCTCAGGTACACAATGTAAGAAACACACACACAGATTCCCACTGTCAGACACAAATGCCACATACACAGAGTCAAACAGACATACAGTTAGAGTTGCTCTATAATGACTCTTATAACAAGCATGTCAAACTCGTGGGCCGCCAAGCCGCGAGTGCATGCTCAGTGTTATAGCAGAGTAGGTAGCATTCACCACATTGCAGGTGCCTACTCTGCTAAAACTTACCCAGCCGGGGAGGAGGGCCAGCGAGGGAGCTCAGTGTTCCTGCTCCTCACTGCCAGTGAGTGTGTGTGTGTGTGTGCCTGTCAGTGAGTATGTGTCTGTGTGTCTTTTCAAATAATTTTTATTAAAGTTTTTTGTATAACAAATGATAATAATACAAACATTGTATTAGGGGTAGGAAAGGAGGGGTAACTTGGAAATGGGAAGGGGTATCCATCCATCAATGAAATAAACATATTAAAGTATATGGCAAAAAGAAAAATGTTTTACAACAATGCACTTTAACAATAAATATATCAAAGACCATAAACTGTTTTGATTTTTTCTTCCCATTTATCCCAGTTATATTTTAGTATTGGGAAACCATGCATATTGGCTCTGTGTGATAATTCATGTGCCTTATTTTCTAAAATCAAATTAAAAACTTCTCTAAGAGATGGCACATTTTGAGACTTCCAATGTCTAGATAAACAGGATGTAGCAGCGATCAGAATGTGGCGTATGATTATTTTATCTGATCTATTAACGGACTCCGGGAGTTTTTTAAATAAGGCTAGTTCAGAGGTTAAGATACTAATGGTTCCGTTCACTTTAATAATCAGATCGTGGATCATTTTCCAATAATTAATTAACTTGGGGCAGAACCACCAGATATGGGCCATATTGCCCACTCCCCCACAGTCTCTCCAACACCGGTCAGAATACATATTGTTCATGTTATGTAATCTAGACGGAGCCAGGTACCAGCGATATAAGATTTTATAATGATTTTCAAAATGGTCGGTGCAATATGAAATACCTTTTAAACCTTTAAAGAAACCGAACCATTCTTCTAAATCGTACTGGGCACCCAACTCCGTCTCCCATGACAGCATATGTTTTAATTTAATTAAGGGCTTGGCATTATGAGATAAGTAACATAAGGATATCATACCTTTACTAGCGGGGCTGTATAAAAAAACTTTCTCTAAAGGAGATAACTCAAGTGATTTATAGTTTTTATCTGTTTCAGGTACCTGGTATAGTTCTTTCAATTTATCAATGATTAGCATACATTCCAGTTCACATACATTTGACAATCCATACTTAAGCTTCAATTTTTCCAAAGAAAGAATAGCATTGCCATAAAAAAAATTGTCCAGACTAGTTATAGAGCAATCCTTCAATAACTCTATTTTTAAGGATGGTATATAATCTTTCAATAACTCAATAGGCATTGCTCTATATAAACTGGGAGACTGGTCATTTTTAAAAACAATGTCCCAGGCCAAAAAAGTTTTGGATGTGAAGCCAGAAGCTGAGACATGGGCGGAGGGTGCGCAATATAACGCCTTAATTGCTGTGATAAAGGATGATGGTATGTTGAACCTGTCTAATGTTCTCCATAAATATCCCCAATGTATCCTGTCAAACGCCTTTTCTGCATCTAGAGAAAGAAGCAAAGAAGGCGTTTTGGTCATATTGATGTGCTGAATCAAGTTTATGAATCTGTGTCTGTGTGTGTGTCTGTCAGTATGTGTGTGTGTGTCTGTCTGTGAGTGTCTGTCAGTGAGTGAGTGTTTGTGTCTGTCAGTGAGTGTGTGCATCTGTGTGTGTATCTGGCGGTGAGTGTCTGTCAGTGAGTGTGTCTTTGTGTGTCTGTCAGTGTCTGTATGTGTCTGTCAGTGAGTGTCTGTCAGTGATTGTGTCTGTCAGTGAGTGTGTGTGCGCGTGTGTGTTGGTCAGTGTTGCATTGGCTGCAACTGGACTGTGAAGTACCTGGAGGTGCATGGAGGCACGCAACACCACGTCACATTCCGATGTGACATCGACATGCTCAACCTTCACAGGGTTTCAAGACGTAGCGGGAGGATCAGATTTGGCACAGGGTGCAGACGGCACCATTTGGGGTATACCAGAGGCCGGACTCCGGATACTCGCATACTGGCAGCGGCAATGTGAGTGGTGTCTGCTTGTTGGCTAGAGGGGGTACTGGTATTTAGTATATGGGGGGGATTGGGATTTAGTAGAGGGTGGACTGGGATTTAGTAGAGGGGGTGCTGTGGTTTAGTAGAGGGGTAACTGGGGTTTTTATACTGTACTTTTCAAAATAAACCTTTGTTTCTATGAAAATTTAAGGTTTGGAGTTTTTTTGCGGCCCACATAGACTTAAACCTTTTTTATGCGGCCAGTGCTAGACTTTGAGTTTGACATGCTTGCTCTATAATATATCACATCCTCCAGTGCTGTCACCTGTGAGGGAGTTTTTCAGGCTCCCCTATACTAAAGGGCCCCTCTGATCCTGCTAGCCAATGCAGTCTGGTTCAGGGATATATATCTATCTCCTCAACCGGACCAATAAGTGCTACGGGGCTCCATGCAGGTCCCTGAGCTGGTACTGCCTGCCCTCCATGATGGAAGCTCTGAGTGTAATATGGGGAGGAGTGATTTGTTGGTCCACACTTTGGGGTTATGCAGGACAAATGTCAGTTCTGAAAAGTGGTACAAACATGAAAAAAACTGCGTAATCACAAATACAATGTGTCTGTTGGATCCATTGGATTCCATGGTGACTGGCCCACTTTTAGTACTTTAGACCACTTTTCAGAACACAACACTTTGTTTAAATAACCCCTAATCTGTCTGTTTTTCTTTTGTTGAACTACTTATTTTATGCATCGATACATAAATTTTGGCAACCATGTAAAAATTTAAAAAAGATTAATAGTTCTGAACTTTTTATTTTTGCTATTACAATTCCCATCAGCTTCAGTCAAGACTGTTGGCCAAGTGACACAGTTCCTCTGTAATGTCTTTAACTCCAAATTATGTCTCTGTTTGCAAAACCATTCCTTGTCGGCCGTCACCTCCTGTACTTATATCGCAAGCAGAAGATATTTACACCTTGGCAGCTATTACTCAGCTGATCATTCATGCTATGAGGAACTGGTAGAAAATAGCGCACTGATTAGTAAACTCGTAATTACTTTCCTTGTAGAATAGAAGCTGGCAGTGATGATACATGGAATTAAGCCATGATATTCTGCCAAGATCTGGTCAGATACAAGGAAGAGGCGCACTATCTGTCAGATATATAAAACATGGTTGCATCCAATTGTCTGGCTCAGAGTTTAGTCTGCCTCACTGCTTTTGCAGCTATTGAAATCACTCACTAATAGAAATCATAACCTATGTCATCAGCAGAAAATGTGTTGTCTTTTTTATGGTCTGAAATTTGCACATCCGCTATGGGAAGAGGTAGCTGATCACTGTCAATCTAAATTGAGATGGAACACAATAAAAAAAATATTTTAACTGTGATTTCTGGGTCAATGCATCTACATAGAAACAGCTATAAAAAATCCGTAGAGGCTTAATATGTTTAGGATTTGATTTAAGCTACAAGACAAACATGTAGTTGTAACCAGACAAGTTGGACACACAGGAACAGAGGGGTTGAGGGCCCTGCTCAATGAGCTTACATGCTAGAGGGAGTGGGGTAAAGTGACACAAAAGGTAAGGAGAGTATTAGACTAATGACAGTTGCAAGAGAGGAATCAGTCAGGAGCTATTAACAGTTTAATTGATATGCTTTTATGAAGAAGTGTTTTTTTGTTTTTTTTTATTGTCAAGATTTTGGTATACATAACAATAGTTAATGGAAATACCAACAAGGAGTGCAGGATTTGAAGTGGTACAGTTAACAATAACACAACATGGAAAATTCACGTTAACAGAAGGTGCTCCCGATGTTCCCTCTAAGTCTATGTCCCCCTCCTATGTGTTATAGTGGCCTATTTGAGGTGTGGGTGAGTTCCCAGGTGTATGGGTGATTTAAGTGAATTCTGTCTCCTCTGGTACACACGTCTGGAATCCCCCTATCTGTGCAACTTGTCCCTGATTAGTAATGTGTAAATTACACATCTGGGTACGGGGCCTACTTTAAGTCTTTCTAAGTAAGGTATGGGATCGGGTGGAGAGTGAAATATCGAAAAGGGGCCCGCTGGATCTGGAAGTGTGTGTGTATGGATTTAGAAGAAGTCGGTAAGCCGATCATGGCTCTCTATGGTGGGATTGACTGTTGGATTGTGTGGATATCCACCGTTCCCATAGGGCCCAACCTTCCATCTTTTTGTGAGGTCTCAAGGAGTTGGTGTGGGACATTTTCTCATATTGTCCATTGGTAGTGACTAGTGTAGTGATGTCTAACAAGCTAGGCAGTGTGGGTGATTTCCAGTTCCTAGCAATGAGCAGGTTTGCTGAGATTAGGATGTGGAAGACTAAGGTTCTTTGCGCAAGAGTTAGTGTTTTGGGCAACATGAACAGTACGAATGTCTCAATGGAACGAGGTATGGGTATATTCACTACTTCCATTAGCAAAGTGGCTACCATGTCCCAATAGGGTTGTATGGCCGGGCATTTCCACCAGACATGTGTCATGGTGCCTCCTTTCTCTCCGCACCTCCAACACGTGTCTTTTATGGTTTTGTATAATCTTGCTAATTTCGCAGGAACCAGATACCATCTCGTTAAAATCTTTCTAAGCAGTTCGATGTGGGATACACAGTGGGTGAGGGATTTATGTGCGCTAAAGGCTGTAAGCCATTTTTCCTTTGGAATTGTGTATTCCAGCTCCCTTTCCCATGCAGATGTATAAGACGGTAAAGACGTCTTGTTGGCTGACAACAACGAGTCATAGCATAGTGATATTAATCTTCTTTTGGGTAATTGGCCTGTGCACATTTTCTCAATGAGTGTCATGTTGTGGTGTTGGTTTACATTCCCTGTGGGTTTGAGTTGTGTGTGGCGGGTGCGCGCTTGAATTTGCAAGTAAGAAAGGTACAACCCTGTAGGGATATCGTGTTTCAGGCACAGTTGCGCGAATTGGGACATTGAGTCTCCTGACCATAGGTGGTGTAAGTGCGTGAGGCCATGACTTTCCCAGCTATTGCTGTTGAAGGTTGGAACTAAATAATGAAAACATCTAAGCGGCGTGGCTAGGGAGATCGGTAGTCTGGAGAGGAAGGAATGTTTATGATTGCCCCAGATTTTTAGCATCACCGCTGTCATGGGTAATAGGCTACTAACTTTAGGGCGAGAGGGCTTTGGAATCCAAAGAAGGAGGTGAATCCCTTCAGGGAGGGACCAGTGAGATTCAATATCTGCCCATGGAGGGCCTTTGTTGCCATCCTGTGTGGTTATTGCGTGCATAAGTATAGTGGCTTTGTAGTATGCGGGAATGTCCGGGCAGCCCATCCTGCACTCCTTGTTGGTATTTCCATTAACTATTGTTATGTATACCAAAATCTTGACAATAAAAAAAACAAAAAAACACTTCTTCATAAAAGCATATCAATTAAACTGTTAATAGCTCCTGACTGATTCCTCTCTTGCAACTGTCATTAGTCTAATACTCTCCTTACCTTTTGTGTCACTTTACCCCACTCCCTCTAGCATGTAAGCTCATTGAGCAGGGCCCTCAACCCCTCTGTTCCTGTGTGTCCAACTTGTCTGGTTACAACTACATGTTTGTCTTGTAGCTTAAATCAAATCCTAAACATATTAAGCCTCTACGGATTTTTTATAGCTGTTTCTATGTAGATGCATTGAAGAGCTTGGTGGAGTTTTTTGTGATTACGACCCCTAGGTAGGAGACATGGTCTGACCTCCAGTCTAGGTCAAATTGTTGTTTTAATGTTTGTATCTGTGCCTGGGTTAGGTTAATAGGCAGCGCCTGCGTTTTAGTCTTATTCAACTTGTAATAGGAGATTCTGCCATATTTTTCTATTAGATCCATAAGGACTGGGAGAGAAGACTCTGGTTCTGTAATGGTTAGCAGCACGTCGTCTGCAAACAGACTAAGTTTGTGCTCGGTCGTACCTATCTGTACTCCCCCAATAACCCTCCTTGATCTAATTTGGGTTGCCAGTGGTTTGAGCGCTAGGACATAAAGGAGGGGAGAGAGGTAGCACCCTTGGCGTGTGCCATTAGTGATGGAGAATCCTTCTGACATAAAACCGCCGTATAACACTTGTGCAGTTGGATGGCTGTATAATGCTCTTACCGCTGCCACAAACTGGGCCGGAAACCCGTATCTTTCCAATGTGGCCTCCATATAATTCCAGCTCAGCCGAGCGAAAGCTTTCTCAGCATCCAACGAAAGCAGGAGACCCCTCTCGCCCCTCCGTCTCATTGATTCCAATATATCCAGCACTCATCTGGTGTTGTCAGTGCCCTGCCTACCTTTCACAAATCCCGACTGGTCCGGGTGTACGAGAGCTGTCAGGGCCACTGCCATCCTGTTTGCCAAGACCTTAGCGAACAATTTGGCGTCTGAATTTAAGAGGGAAATAGGGCGGAAATTTTTACATCTGGTTTAGGTAGGGTTATAATGGTAGCTCTCAACATTTCTTGGGGCAATCGTGCGAGGTGGATTGCGTCATTGAAGATGGATTGGAGGTGAGGGGTTAAGATTGAGCTGAAGGTTTTATAGTAACTGTTTGGTAGGCCATCAGGGCCAGGCGTTTTATGGGCTGGTAATTGTGCTATGGCCTGTTCTATCTCTTCTTTAGATATTGGGTTCGTTAGGGCTTCTTTTTGAGGCTCAGATAGGGTAGTTGTTTGTATGCTTGAGAGGAAGTCTTTGGCTTCATCCAGAGTAGCGTGGTGTAGAGAAACATCTTCTGAGAGGTTATAGAGGGATTCATAAAATTTGGCAAAAGTATTACCTATTTCTAGTGGTGAGATAAGTTTGTTGTCTTGGTCGTTGAGGATGTAAGGGATCCTAGACTTAGCTTGTGCGCTTTTAATCATGTTTGCTAACAATTTTCCTGCTCTATTGCCTTGAGAATACTGTACTTGCCTAAGTTTATGCAAGAGACGGCCAGTTTTTGTGACATGGGCTTCTCGTATTCGTGATTGAAGGAGGGTGATTTCCTCCTTGACTCTGCTGGAGGGCCTCTGTACATTCTCTCTGTTAAGGTCGTTCAATTTTCCCAAACTCGCATCTGCCTTTCTGATGAACGTTTAAGGTGTGATGCCTGTTTGATGAACAGGCCTCTTACCACTGCCTTGAGGGCCAACCATAATGTGTATTTTGACATGTCGGGAGTCGAGTTTGTGGTGAAATATTGTGTGAGCTGCGTGGACACGTAATTTACGAACAATGGATTACGTACTAAGGTTTCGTTAAGTCGCCAAGGGGGTTTATGTTTGAAGGCGAATTTGTCTGTCAGTGTCAGTATTACGGGGGCATGGTCTGACCACGTCATTTTCTCAATGGCGCAGTATTGTATCTGATTAAAGTGTGGACCACTGATGTAGAACCTATAGATTCGCGTATAGCAATTGTGCACCGTGGAAAAATAAGTGTATTGTTTACCAGAGGGATATAAGGTTCTCCATACATCATATAGGTTGTAAGTAGTGAGTGTGGAGGCTAAGCGTTTGGCATCTCGTTGGAGTTGGGCCTCCCGAGCGGGAGATTTGGGGGAGGTGGTGTCTAAGGTATGGTCTGACACGCAATTGAAATCACCTCCTATAATCAGTATCCCTTCCCGAACTTTGTCTATTTTTTACAGTACTCGGTTGAGAAAGTGGATCTGTCTCTCATTAGGGGTGTAGAGGTTGGCTATAGTGTATGTTTGCTCATTGATTTTTGCCACTTTGATCAGGTATCTACCATGGGTGTCACCTATTTTCCTGAGCAGGGAAAAGGATAGTTGGTTACTAAAGAGAGTTGATACTCCCTTGGATTTGGTGTCTGCGGTGGCGTGAAATTGGTGTGGGTATTGACGCGCCTGAAGCCTCAGGTGATCAGAGCGTTTGAAGTGTGTCTCTTGAAGACACAGTATGTCTCCCTGTAACGTTGATACCTCTCTGTAGAGAGCTTGACGTTTCGCTGGGGAGTTCAGCCCCTTAACATTATATGAGATTACCCTCATTATGAAATAGTTTTAGGACGTGCGGGTATCTACCGCGTGGGTGATCCAGTTATGGGATTGTGGTGGGGTGCCTTACTTGGTGTGAGGTGGGGACAGGGACAGGGAAGGGGGAGGAAAGGAAGGGGGACCCAGTAGAACAACAAGTACCCCTCTGGTTATACCTTGTGGGGTTAACCAATCCCACCCGCCGGCGAGCTGTAGATTGTATCTGCCAGTTCAGATGGAATTTGGCACACGAGGAGTGTCCAGTAAGTGTCCCGGCTGTGAGAGATCGAGGTCTGACAAAGCATCTCCCCCTCCCCCGTCCCCGTATGGGTCCTTGCTGGATCCCAGTTCCCCGGTACCTGAGGGCAGAGAACAAGAAACACCGGAGTGCAGGTGTGGTCAAGATAGTCCAACACTTATGCGGGACTGCACCCATGGAACGTGATGTACTTCTGCCTGGTGGGTGAAGAGGCTTCCCATGGGTTGAGGTTGTGGGAAACGGGTATGTTTTGATTGTCCCGATTGCAGGTGCTGGTGGGGGGGGGGGTGGGTTTACCTCGGCATTGTGCTCGAACTGGATATCTGCGGGTGGGCTCAGAAGTGTGAGCAGTGGCTCCGGTTGATAGTCCCCTGGGTCAGTGTGCCAACTGTGGGGTCTCCCTGTTGTAGATGCTAGAAGTAGTGATGAGGTAGATTCAGCTGGGGATATGTTCCATCCGTGAAGTAGCTGCAGGCCTTCATCTGGTGTAAAGAGGACCGTGGTTTGCCCATTTCTTGACACCAGCAACTTTGTGGGGAAACCCCAGCGGTATGTTATTTGCTGGTTACGCAGCACTCCTGTTGTACCCCCAAACTCACGCCTCTGAGCCAGTGTTGCAGGCGACACGTCTGCGAATATGTGTATATTTCGAAATTTTTCCGCCCTGTTGTTGATATTACGGCTTGCTTTAATGATTTCTTCTTTGATATGGTGATAATGGGCTCTCAAGAGCACATCTCTGGGCGCTGATGGCAGCGCTGTTCTAGCTTTCGCCACTCTATGGATTCTATCTAGAAGAAACATTTCTGAGGGTATGTCAGGACACAGGTGGCGAAATAGATCTGTGACGTAGGCATGCAGGTCACCTACCTGTACCGTCTCTGGAATTCCCCGCAGTCGTAGATTGTTCCGGCGGGAACGGTCTTCCAGGTCTGTAAGTTTAGCCTCGTGTGCGTTAATTCTTGTTTCAATGTGATGAAGTTGAGTTGAGAGTGATTCTTGTGCAGCAGCTTGTTCTGCTGATTTACTTTCCAGGGTTGTCGTTCTGGATGTGATTTCATGTATGTCTTTCTGCATACCCGCTATGGCATCTTGAAATTGGGCTATTAGCTGTGCAGATTGTGCATCTAACATAGCTTGTAGCTTGGATTCAGTCAGCAGGCTGGCCTGGTGATTCTGGCCTTGGTGTGGGATGCAGGAATCACGGCTGTCTTCCGAGTCCTGGGCGCCATCTTCCTCGAGGCCTTCACCTGGGCTCAGAGTTCCCGTTAGTTTTTTGGCTGCGAAGAACGCTGTTTTGTCCGGTTTTTGCTTTGTTTTGTGGTGGGACATGATGGAGAAGGATTGTCTCGATCGTTGTGTCGGGTTTGGTGCCGATGGTGTCGAGTTAGGGCTGTTGTTATGTCCGCCAGTGGAAGGAGCTGGGCAGTTAAGCGGCCATTTTCCACGGCGTTCAGCTCCGCCCCCCCAAGAAGTGGGTTTTTAATGATTTTTTGAAGGAGTGGAGACTGGGTGAGCATCTAACGGAGGAGGGAAGTGAGTTCAACAGGAACGATGCAGCCCTCGAGAAGTCTTGAAGGCGAGCATCAGAGGTGGGAGTACGGACAGAAGATAGACGTACGTCGTCAGCAGAGCGTAAAGGCCTAGACGGGACATACTTGTGTATTAGGGAGGATGGATAGGTGGGAGCAGCATTATGTAGAGATTTGAAAGCAAGAAACAGAATTTTAAATTGAGCCCGCCCTATATCTTACAGGAAGCCAATGTAGGGACTGACAGAAGGGTGAGGCGTGGGAGGTGCAGGCGGACAGGAATGTGTCCGCCCTAATTTCTAATTCCTACCCTAATTTCATCTGTACATCTAGGCAATGTCTACATATAGTGTTTTAGACCAAGTCTGAAGGATAAAGAAAAAGAAAAAAAAAAGAAAATCTTAAAGACTCGACATCGATCCGGAAGATCTACCACTGTATATTTGCTTTGTTATTTGTCCAGGGGAACCATAATTTTTCTTAGGAGGTTTGTATTCTGGCACTGGAGATAAAATTGTGTTCCATTTTATATTGGAATTCTATTTGGGTCATAATCTCCTGCCATGAAATAGGAGATGGACTTTTCCAAGCCCTTGCTATACATATTTTAATTGCAAAAAATATATGCGTGAGAAGATATTTTTGACTCCTATCTTGGAATGGAAAATCTATATTAAAAAAAAACCAAAAACAATTGGGGGCAAATTTCCTTTATTTCCGGAAATAAAGAAATTATAAAAATATGCATTTGAGTTTTGATATTCTTTAGCCCTGTACAATCCCACCAAACGCGGTACATAGATCCAGCCTCCATCCCACATCTCCAGCATATGTTGGAGTATTCAGATGAGATTTTATGGAGTCTTGCTGGGACCATGTAACACCTATAAATTATTTTCAAATGTAGTTATTACAGTGATACGCTATGGATAAAACGCTTCATCAGTAATGTAGTTTTGGTCCAATCTGAAAGACGGAAAGTCTTCCCGAGATCAGATTCCCATTTCATAAATGGGGCTATTTGGGACTCTTGTTCCATAGATTCTAATAGTTTAGTGGATCTAGAGATAATATAGTAGTTTTGATATAAGAACGCCTAAATTCATATTTACCTATCCAAGAGGTCTCTAGCTTTTTGCAGTTATCTACATATAATTGGAATTGTTTTTATAAAATATTATAATTGGTTTGTATCAAATTCTCAATATCAAAAGAGATGTTAATTCCCAAGTAATCAATATTATTTTCCTTCCAAAAAAAAGTGGTATCGTGACATTAAATGTTCTTCTTGAGCCATCGATAAAAAAGCTTTTTAACGCTTTTAAAGGTTAACCCCTAGCTAGCCTAACACCGAATTCCACAATTCCCCACTAACTTCCACCCACCGCAGCTATCTAAATATATAAATTTAAAATATTTAAATTAATTAATCAAATAAATTTAACCCCTGAGGGTTAAAAAAATATAAAACGTAACCCTAATGGGTTCAAAAAAATCAGATCACAGTAGAATGTAGTCCCTGCCAATTGATCACTCTAGTCAGTGATCAATTGGCAGGGAAAGGGTTAATTTTATTAAAGCAGGGGAAAGGGGAGTTGGGATTTAACTTTAATTTTTTTTTTTTTTACAGGGTGAAGAGGATCATCACTGATCCATCTCCCTGCACGTCACACCGAACGCAGAAGAGCAGGTAGGCAGATGAAAAGTCCCTGCAGCACATGTGCTCACTCTGACAGCCTGTTAGAGCGATCACAGCTGCAGGGACAGCGCGATCGGGTGTGTTAAACTCGTGATCGCTGAGATCTGGGGTTAATTTTAGAGCATGACGGACCCAGTCTGTCATGCGTTGTTAAGTGCTTCCCCAGCATGACGGACTGGTACCGTCATGCGTCTTTAAGGGGTTGAAGGGACACTATAGTCACCAAAACAACTTTAGCTTAATGAAGCAGTTTTGGTGTATAGAACATGCCTCTGCAGTCTCACTGCTCAAAGCCATTTAGGAGTTTAATCACTTTGTTTATGCAGCCCTAGTCACACCTGTTTTACATGCAGAGCCTTCCTAAACACTTCCTATAAAGTAAGAGCTAATCTTTACACTTCCTTTACTGCAAAATCTGTTTCATTTAGAATTCATTATCTCCTGCACTGTTAATAGCTTGCTCGACCTTGCAGGAGCCTTCTGTGTGTGATTCATTTACGGAGCCAGATATAAAAAAAAACCTCTAAAGCAAGTTAACCCGTTGTACGGTGCTACGGAATTTGATGGGCTATATAAATAATAAAAAATAATAAAATTTGCTTGAAAATGAAACCACTTTATTTATACAGGCTGTGTCAGTCACAGCCAGGGGAGGTGTGGCTAGGGTTGCATGGACAGAAACCAAAGTGATTTACCGTATTTTTCGCTCCATAAGACGCACCTCACCATAAGACGCACCTAGTTTTTAGAGGAGGAAACCCAGAAAAAAAAATATTCTGAACAAACTGTTCCATAGTGTTTCTTACCATGGGACAGCTTGTTCAGAATATTTTTTTTTCTCCCCTGTCCCATAATGATCTTTAACCCCCCTTTCCTCTGTCCCATAGTGATTGTTAACCCCTCCTACCCTGTCCCATAGTGATTGTTAACCCCTCCTACCCTGTCCCATAGTGTTCTTTAACTCCTCCTCCCCTTGTCCATTAGTGTTCTGATCCCATAGTGTCCCTCCCTGCCCTTGTCCCATAGTGTCTCCTCCCCTCCCCTTGTCCCATAGTGTCTCCTCCCCTTGTCCCATAGTGTCTCCCCTCCCCTTCTCCCATAGTGTCTCCCCTCCCTTTCTCCCATAGTGTCCCCCTCCCCTTGTCCCATAGTGTCTCCTCCCCTCCCTTTCTCCCATAGTGTCCCCCTCCCCTTGTCCCATAGTGTCTCCTCCCCTCCCCTTGTCCCATAGTGTCTCCCCGTCCCATTGTCCCATAATTACTTACCTGTCTTGGAGCGTGGGCCGGCTTCACAGCGCGCTCCGCGGTCCAGGAACTAATATTTCAGGTTCCGGTTTCCGGCGGGACTGAAAGGAAGTGTGCACACTCAGTGTGCACACTTCCTTTCAGTCCCGCCGGAAACCGGAACCTGAAATAGAAGTTCCTGGACCGCGGAGCGCGCTGTGAAGCCGGCCCACGCTCCAAGACAGGTAAGTAATTCTATACATTCGCTCCATAAGACGCACAGACATTTCCCCTCACTTTTGAGGGGGAAAAAAGTGCGTCTTATGGAGCGAAAAATACGGTAACTACTAAATGTCAGGGAATTTAGTAGTATGACTGCAGGGGCATGATCTATACACTAAAACTGCTGTATTAAGCTAAAGTTGTTTCGGTGCATATAGTGTCCCTTTAAGGTTGCCATATATACCGTGGTTTTAAAGGCATATATAATTTTTCAACTAGATGAACAACAAATGAAAAGTGCTGTCCTGTTATGTGCAATGCTTTCCAAGTGCTGCCTAGCAATATACATAAATGATGTGGGACCAGAAAAGTATGGCAGATTTGGCACTATATTTGTTCAGGAGTCAGAGATGAAAACTTTATTGCAAGTAAAACGTAATACCAAACAACAGACAAGTTTGAACGTACTTACTTAACAACACAAGATGTACACTATGTAGGACCAACATCAGCATTGTGGTGAATGGTAAATATGTAAACAGGGCTGGATTTCCCATTATGCAGAGGAGGTACCTGTCTACTGGTACATGCCTGATAGGGGGCTTTTTAACAAGCAGAGTAGGCCCCCCAACCCAGGGCCGGATTAACATAGGGGCTGATAGAGCTGCAGCTCTAGGCCCAGGCCCAGGCCCATGGAATAGGCCCATTTAAAAAAAATAAAAAATAAAAATATTTTTACACACTACTCTTAGGTCAACCTGACTGGTATTTTAAGGCACAGCTGATATTTAAGGCTGCCTAGTCGTGACGGTATTGCTGTAATACCGGCAATACAAATGCAAATATTTTTCTCAGTATAAACGGAGATTACTCTGCAATACCAGCACCGGCCAGTAGGGATCACTGTGTTTGGAGAGAGGCAGGGATAGGAAGTTACAGCATCTCCCTGCCTCTCTCTACTCACTGATCCACGGGGGAGCAGCTCCACAGCACAGAGAGTCCAGACAGCTGAGACACATGGGTATGCTGTGAGACATAGGCGGACACATATATCTAGGGACACAGTATCTCCATGTCTCACAGTGTCCCTAGTGTCTCAGTGTCCCTATGGCTCCCAGTGTCCCCATGTCTCCCAGCCAGTGTCCCTAGTGTCTCAGTGTCCCCATTTCTCTAGTGTCCCCATGTCTCCCAGTGCCTCCCAACCAGTGTCCCCATGTCTCCCAGCCAGTGTCCCTAGTGTCTCAGTGTCCCCATGTCTCCCAGTGTCTGTGTCCCCATGTCTCCGTGTCTCTAGTGCCCTCATGTCTCCCAGTGTCTCCCAGCCAGTGTCCCCATGTGTCCCAGTGTCACTAGTCTCCCAGTGTCTGTGTTCCCATGTCTCTCAGTGTCCTTAGTGTCTTAGTTTCCCCAAATGTCTGAATCCCCATATCTCCCAGTGTCTGTGACCCCATTTCTCCCAGTGTTCCCAAATGTCTCAGTGTCCCCATGAATTCCAGTGTCCCCATGTCTGTATCCACAAGTGCCCCCATGTCTCCCAATGTCCCCATGTCTCCCAGTGTCCCCAAGTCTCTCAGTGTCCCCATGTCTGACTGTGTCCCCATGTCTCTCAGTGTCCCCTAGTATCCTAGTGACACAGGACATACTAAGACATAGGGACACTGGGAGAAATGGGGACAGACACTGGGAGACTAGGGGACTGGGTGACATGGGGACACTGACACTGTGATACATAGGGATACTGATGCCAGGCTGGCCTTCCAATTCTTTGTACAGACATGCCCCCTTTTTGGGCACGTTCGCCCCTTTTGTCAGTTCTGGTCACGTGATTCATGTCAGTGGCCCACCCTTTTACCCCATCCATTAACTTCCTGCTTCACTGGACACTGCTGTTAGAGGGTATGGATTTACTTGAAAGATGAAAGCATAAATTAGAGAGAGATTAGCACAGAGTATGTGTTTTCTTATAGTTGCATCCTTTGAGTTTCCCTCCAACACCAAATCCATCAGATACATGGCGCTTGAGAAGTATGACAGTTTTAGTGTTTTTGGTCGATAAATTCTGTAATTAGGCCCCATCCTAATTGTCAGCACCAGGCCCACTGTGATCTTAATCTGGCCCTGCCCCAACCTACCTCTTGCCCGGCATCTGATGTTTGCTGACTGAAACAGAGCCTGTTGTTCTCTGGGATAGCTGTATTCAGTCTAATGAAACCTGATCTGTGCATGGCCACGCCACCAGACTGAACACAATGATCTGTGCATGGCCCCATCCCCTCAGTATACACACAGCTATCTTCTGCATGGCCCCTCTCAGTCTATAAACAGGGATGTGACGAAAGCACCTTCATCCCTGGGATTTGGAGAGGCCTGCTTGCCAGCCTCTTGCCCTGTGACTATAGCCCCTGGGGTGTATTTCCCTTTAAGAACACTATTTGGGCATATGCCCCTTTAAACTTTTAAAGTGGTCAAAGGGGAATTTCGAACCACCGAACAGCCTGCCACACAGAAGTGGAGTGTGCAGCTCATTTACCTCCCAGGTTGGGAGTTAACCGCAGCCAAATTGACGAACGGATGGGTGGCCGCCGTTCGTATAGTCGAACATGTGGCGGCGGCCATCTTGTTTAGTCGAATGCGTTCAGCGGTGAACTTTAGCTTCTCTGGAACTTCCACTCTTCGACGGGAGTCGAACAGCGTTCGACAATACGAACGACACTTTAACTTTGACTAGGTGCACAAACGGTTGCCGTTCGGCTATTTGAACTGAACTTAGACATTGAAAATGAAACTCTTTAACTCCAGGGCGATTCGACTATGCTCGTGGGATCTGAGCGCTGTTCGGATATATTGAGCACTCAGATCCAAGCTATCTGGGGATATGTCAAATGTGGGGGATCAGTTATGTGAAACGCAAGTTATGTATTTTAATGTGTTTTGTTGCAAGAGATCATCTTCTACCTTCATGAGGTTTCGGCTCATGTATGGGGGATTGGAGAACTCTCTGGTAAGAGCTTGTTCCTGTTCCTGCTCTCTGGATTTAAGAGAGGCTACCTACTGGAAGCAGGACCCTGGTCTTGGGTCCAGAGTGGGTGGAAGACGCGAGACCTCAACCAAGTGGCGGCGGTTCATGGGGTCTGCAGTGGTTATGGTGTCTGGTGGAGTGCTTGGAGCCCTCGGGAAGTACTAGAAGAATCCATAAAATGGAGGTACCCAGTCGGGGTGCCGGGTGATCAGTTACAAGGGATATCCAGAAATGACTGGTACACATACAACTATAAAATATGTCTACCCACACTGTATATAGACACACTCTCTGCAAACCAAGCCTGTCAAACTCAAAGGGTAACACAGGCCAAATAAACAAGGTTTAAGTTCATGTGGGCCGCAAAAAAACCCCAAAACATGCATTTTCATAGAAACTTAGGTTTCTTTACAAAAGTACAGTATAAATAAAGTTGCCTAACTGACACTGTACGTCCTCACTCTCGAATGGCTTCAAAGAGCGAATTTATTTGAAGGAGATGTGCATTTGCATGTAACCAAGGTTTCAGTCCGACTACCTTGACATATTAAGAAAAGTTTGGTAATGGGACTGAAATGGTGAATGTATGCTTTTGCACAGCTGTAAAAAACAAATGACGTAGTCTTATTGATTTTGAAGTCCTATGAGTGTTTTCCTCACTTTGGCTGTGATGATCAAACTTGATGATCTCAGCCAATCCAATTCTTTCCTCAGGAAAGCTTTGGGAGGCTGCTGTCCATATGTTGCAAAAAACTGCGTGGCCAATCAGCATCTCCATGGGGAGCTTTCAGCAGCCTCCATGCAGACTCAATCTGAGGCAAACAGCACAAGTTCAGTACATTGCTCCCAAATCCAATACACTGCCCCCACTCCCACCACTCTAATTTAATACACTGCCCTCCATCCCCCCAATTTAATACACTACCCCCTCCCTCCCATGGGCCGCAAATATATTCATTGTGGATCGCATGTGGCCCATGGGACGTTAGTTTTACATGCTTGCTATAAACATACACTATTACACACGCCGCTACACATATTTCTACACCCACACTACAACATATGTTGCTACCCACACTGTATACATATACTGCTACACACATACATATAGACATGCACTCAGACTTATACACGTCATACAGCTACATGTATGCACACATTATTCAAGGAGCAAGGATGGGGTCCGCTTGAGAATTCTGTGCCTACAGGCGCTTGTGATGTATAAGACACCTCCATGTATAAGATGACTCCTATTTTTTTGAGCCCAAAATTAAGAAATCAATATTTTAAACATCAAATAGAACTACTTTGATATTTCAGAGAAAATGCAGTGTTTACATTACAGCTTAGTGATAACTTCACTGGCCACTCCTCAGATTGCTGTTAGAGATCCTTCCTGGGTCATGGCTGCCTAAAATGCATCCGAACATTCAGTGTCTCCTCCCTCTGCATGCAGACACTGAACTTTCCTCATTGAGATTCATTGATTCAATTCATCTCTATGAGGAGATGCTGATTGGCCAGGGCTGTGTTTGAATCATGCTGGCTCTGCCCCTGATCTGCCTCTTTGTCAGTCTCAGCCAATCCTATGGAGAAGCATTGTGATTGGATCAGGCCACCACTTCTGATTATGTCAGCAGACAGCTTGCTTTTCTGAGGCAAACAGCATGCAGAGCTACAGCTTTAGGCTTGAATACAAGTAAGATTTTGCTATATTTATGGAGGCATGAGGGGCCCAGGGGGGCTAGATGGTGGTGTTAACACTATAGGGTCAGGAATACATGTTTGTGTTCCTTACCCTATAATATTCCTTTAACACCACCATCTAGCCCCCCTGGTCCCCTCATGCCTCCATAAATATAGCAAAATCTTACTGTATTCAAGCCTGAAGCTGTAACTCTACATGGTGTTAGACTCAGAAAACAAGCAGTCTGCTGACATCATTAGAAGTGGTGGCCTGATCCAATCACGTGATGTATTGATCCTGAGGAAAGCCACAGATGGGGGCTGAAACATCGATCAGTTTTTAATGAACATGCAATAAAGGAGCTTCTTACTATTTATATTATGTGCTTTGGCATTTGGCTTCAAGAATGCACCCGGTGACATAATTATTTAAGTTTGTGTGCAAAGACTATTGAAGTTTTATATATATATATATATATATATATATATATATATATATATATATATATACACACACACACACACACACATGGAAAAATACGGTAAATGCATCCCTGTGTGTAAGGTTCTGACACAGCAGAGTTTTAATTGGAGCCTTGGGGTTGAACACCATGTCGTGGTTGAGTGCAGTGTATCATTGGTCATTTGACTTTTCAAGTCACTTTCAACTGGAGCTTGAGATCCTGGACTAATAGTGGTCTGAGGGACTTGCTAGTAACAGACACACCAACCATGTTTGGAAAGGCATCAAAATAGTGTCTGCTATACAGTTACAGAAGGCAGTAACTGGCATGGCTGGACTGGCAAAGTCAGAGGTGGTTCAGGCAGACAGGAATCAAAGAGAAAAGTAGAATCAGGAACCATCCAGAGCAGTAACGGGACACCTGAATAGTGTACTTAGAAACATAGCGTAGCAATAACCAGGAGACTGTTTCAGAAACAGGCTAATTTGGCAAACAGGATACAGAAACCAAGCACACTAACAGGTGTCACCAGACAACACATACATGTTAAACATTTCCTGTCTCCCAAAGCCCTTTTATTCGTCATTAATCTAGTTCAAATATTTGTACAGGTTAACAGGGTTTGGATCTGCCCATTTAACTGCCATTATCTCATTGGCCATTATCTCAGGGTCAGCTTTGAATGACACCTCCTGTGTTTCTCAAAATGCTTAAAAATGGCATAAAAAGAAAATAACTTGCAGCAGTAGTGGCATATCTCCAAATATAGAGAGGTGTGTAAATTGTAATACGGTGGGTGGGCCTAACAGGGGTTACAAAGTGACCCGATGTGCATCAAGAACAGCATACAAAAGGGTTGGCTCACCATCGTAAGGGCATGACAGCATGGCATAAATGTACGCCAAGTTGACTGCCAATCATTGCTGCAGGCCCACTAAAGGCGCCATTAGCATAGTGCGAGTGTGTATAATGACTAATACAGAGTTATTCATGAAAATGGGGCTGTTGGAAATTAGGGAACAAATGTCACATTTTAGGCCGAAATAGCCATATTGAAAAAGATTATTTTGCCAGCTCAGCTACTTTGGCACAAAATATCAGATTAACTGGTCAGTTTCATGAATAAGAAGTTAAACTTTGAATTGCCAGGGACTGGCTAGTTTATATTTTAGATCATAATAACCAAACTTGAAAAAAAATCTCTATTTAAAAAAAACAAAAAACAAACAGTTGTGAATAATTGCTAGAGATTTGCAAATTGTGGTGTAGGAGAAATTGAATTTGCTTATTCTGACCAAAAATAAAATATATTTTCTTTCAATTATACACAATTTTTTTATTTACAAAATATACTAAATTTTAGCTTGGTTGGAATTTTTCCACGTCAGCTGTTATAGCCCAATTATTGCTATTTAGATTTCAATAGTCCATCCTTTGTACAGCGCTACAGAATCTGAAGGTGCTATATAAATAATAATATGATGCAGAGTTTAGTAAGTAAGCATCCATTATGGATAAAAAAAATAATTAAAAAGATAACACGACGAACAAAACAGAACAAACACCAATACTGGTAGCTAAATCTCACATTACAATTTTTGGTTAATTTCACCTTTTTATGAGTTAATATTCTAAAAGGAAACCAAAAGGATTATAAAAACCCAAACTTCTTCAAACAAAATAAAAACCATCAGATGAGACCCTAAATATGGTGTCTGAATCCTACACAAATTTATCAACACATTTTTAGAAAGCATGACTTATTTTTCAGTATCATTGTGTAAATAATAATAATGTTTTTTAATAAGTGTTAGACTATAGTTAAACCACTTAAGCAGACTCCTGAGGTAACACCTATGCCAGACTGGTACACGTGGCACAGATGAAGATCCGCTCATGTACAGAAACCAGTGAGAGATGGGAAGAGTAAATGGTCTGAAACTGATGATAAAGGATGTTTTAGATGTTCTTTGACTTTAAACCATTGAGCTATCGTGTTCCAGGCTGCCGGGTGATGAGAAACAGAACTCACAGACACGCTTAAAAACACTTTCCCCCTCTTTTTTCGTGCCTTGAATAGCAAAGCATTTGCCTCTCACATGTTTGCGCCGGCTACTTCCGGTGCCGCTCCAGCCTCGCTCTGGCATTGCCGTGACGTCATTGCGAAAGCCGTCTATCTCCTCCCTGTATAGGCCCGAAGCGTGGGGTCTTGGGAGCCCCTTTCCGGCGGAAGTAGTTCGCGTTGAGGCACCGAGTTTCCGTTTCTGGGTCCCGGGTGCAGTGAGTGAGGTCGGTTTAGCGGCGGCCTCCTCCTGTGGGCGGCAGGTGCCATGGCGGAGTTGGTGCAGGGACAGAACGCGGTTCCCGTGGGGATCAAGCCGGAGGGATTCGCCGACGCGCTGCACCGGGTCCGGCAGGTGAGGCCGGCGGGGTCGGGCAGGGCAGGTGGGGGAGGGAGGGAGGGTAGGCCGCAGCCCGGGTTAGAGGGTGAGGGTGTGGGATTGGGCTCGGGGAGCCGGCCCGGCGGCTCTGGGGACGCGGTGAGGCGGCCGGACACGCTCTGCTCGGCCGCAGTGAGGGCCCGATGGCTTCTCCTGTAACCAGGCCTGACTGCGCCGGGCCCTCCCAGCAACCTCCAGCCGGGACTGACACTCCTAGCGGGCTCCTACACCGGCACACGGCCACAGATAATGGCTGGGCTTCAACACCAGCGGCCGGATATCTCTAATATACACTTAATCCGACTATGGCGCCCACAATCCGACTATGGCTCCCATTATAACCCCAATATCAATTTAATAAACCAAGCGTGACACTATAGCGCCCACAATCCAACTATAGCGCCCATTATACCCCCAATATCAAACTAACAGCAAGTTATCACTAATATCCACTTAATAAACCGAGTGTGACATTATAGCGCCCACAATCCAACTATGGTGCCCACAATCCGCCTATGGCGCCCACTTTAACCCCAATATCAACTTAACGAACAGAGTGTGACACTACAGCGCCCACAATCAAACTATAGCGCCCACAATCCAACTATAGCGCCCATTATAACCCCAATATCAACTTAAACCAAGTGTGACACTATGGCGCCCACAATCAAACTATGGCAACCACAATCCGACTATGGCGCCCATTATAACCCCAATATCAAACAGCAAGTTATGACTAATATCCACTTAATAAACCGAGTGTGACACTATAGCGCCCATTATAACCTCAATATCAACGTAATAAACAGTGTGACATTATAGAGCCCACAATCCAACTATAGCGCCCATTATAACCCCAATATCAACTTAATAAACCGAGTGTGACACTACAGCGCCCACAATCCAACTATAGCGCCCAATATCAACTTAATAAACGGAGTGTGACACTATAGCGCCCACAATCTAACTATAGCGACTATTATAACCCCAATATCAACTTAATAAACAGAGTGTGACACTATAGCGCCCACAGTCTAACTATAGCAGCCATTATAACACTAATATCAATGTAATAATCTGAGTGTGAAGCTATAGCACCCAGAATCCAGCTATAACACGTATTCTAGAAAAATACAGGCAAGGACCAGCGCTTATTTTTTAGGAATCCTAATCTACAAACATATGTGGATAATATTATAACTAGCTGCTATACATTCAAGTGATTTCTTACAATGTCGCAAGTACAATATACAAACGAAAAAAAGGAATGTAGCGCTTATATAAATGAATTAATCACGTTTTAATTCAATTAAAGGAGAATATTTGGTTGTCTGTCAAATCTCTAGGCATCTACTAGAGACAATTAGACATAGCATAGATCATATATGAATAAAATGTGTATACACTCACAAACGGAGACCTATAGAACATTCTAATTGAATTAAAAGGTGATTGATTCATTTATATAAGCGCTGCATTCCTTTTTTTCGTTTGTATAACACGTATTATAACCCCAATATCAAACTAACAGAAAGTTATCACTAATATCCACTTAATAAATAGTGTGAAACTATAGCGCCCAGAATCCAACTATAGCACCTATTATAATCCCAATATTAGACTAACAGCATGTTATCACTTAATAAACCGAATGTGACACTATAGCACCCAGAATCCAGCTATAGCTCGTAGTAGAACTCCAATATCAAACTAACAGCAAGTTATCACTAATATCCACTTAATAAACCGAATGTGAAACTATAGCACCCAGGATCCCACTATAACATATGTTATTATTATAACACTAACAGCAAGCAATCACTAATATCAACTTAATAAACAGTGTGAAACTATAACACCCAGAATTCAACTATAGCACCTAGTATAACCCCAACATCAATCTAACAGCAAGTTATCACTAATATCCACTTAAAAAAACAGTATGTGACACTGTAGCCTCTAGAATCCAACTATAGCACCCAGGGTCACAATATAACACCTGCATTAAATTATAACTCCAATATCAAACACGATTAGCAAGTTCTCACTATTTGCTTAATAAACGAAGTGTGAAACCAAAACACCCAGAATCCAGCTATAGTACCCAGTATCATAACCCCAATATCAAACTAACAGCTAGTTATCACTAATCTGTTTAATAAACAAAGTATGACACTATAGCACCTAGGATCAACTATAACACATGCATTAAATTAGAACTCCAATATCTAACAGGAATAACAAGCTATCACCAATATCAGCATTAAACCCAGTATCAAATTATAACACAAGTTTTATAATTATATTCCCAATATCCAACAAACTGGAAAATGTTACTAATTTCAAATTAATAAAGTATCAAACTATAACGCATGTATTAAACTATGACACCAAAATCAAACTGCAAGCTATCACTAATCCCAGTTTAATAACTATATTAAACTATAGCACCGAGTATAGTTTAACTATAACACGTGATATAAATTATAACCTTAATTTCAAACACGAGTAACAGGTTATCACTGATCTCAGTATAATAAACCAAGTATGATATTATAGCACCCAGTATCAAACTATAACATGCATTCTATTATAACCCCAATATCAAACACAAGCAGCCAGCTATTCCTAATCTCAGATTAATAAACTCAGTGTCAATATGTAGGACGCAGTTTCCAATTATTGTTTTATTTATATAGCGCCATCTGACTCCGTAGCGCTGTACAATGAGTAGACTAACAGACATGTAATTGTAACCAGACAACTGGACGTACAGGAACAGAGGGGTGGAGGGCCCTGCTCCATGAGCTTAAATTCTAGACTAGAACACATGCATTAAATTCTAACCCTACTATCAAACAGCAAGTTATATCCGTTTAATATCTGTTTAATAAACAAAGTATAAAACTATAGCGGCTAGTATCAAACTACCGTATTTACTTAAATTGAATGCGCACCTTTATTGCCAAACTAAAGTCTCCAAAATATGAATGCGAGTTAGCTTAAAGTGCAAACAACGAATTAGATATGACGGGCATACAACGCAAATTTGTTGGGGCGACATGGATGCAAGACTTGATTTCTGTGTACGGTAAAGATTGCGTCTTTGTTGCAATGCGAATTTCACCCGTCATCTCTTGTTGACCTATATGTCCTATAGTAGTATCTTGCGCATTACAGGTTTAAAATTTTTTAATGCGCATTAGATTCTGGTAAGGTATAACTTGCATTGAATTAGAACTCTCGAGTAGCAAGCTATCACTAATCCCAGTTTAATAAACAAAGTGTGAAACTAGCACCCAGTATCAAACTATAATGCATGCATTATAATTATCGCCCCAAAATCAAACATGAGCATTAATCTCAGTTTTATAAACCAAGCATGAAAGTGTAGCAAACTAAAACACATGCACTAAATTATAACCCCAGTATCAAATATGCTACCATCCTACTGGTGATTAATTTCAGTTTAATAACCCAATCAACTGTAGACTTCAGTATCAAATTATAACCTACTAGATTGTAAGCTTGTTTGACAAGGACCATCAACATCCTTTGTTCCTGTGTGTCCAACTTGCTAGAAATACTTGTCTGTTACTCCACCTATGGTACCTTGCTGCAGAATTTGTTTGCGCCTTATAAATAAAAATCACCCCAATATCAAACGTGACCCTCCCACTAACAATAAGTTCAGTTTAATAACCCCAGTATAAAGCTAAAATCTTAATATCAAACTGAAACACCCATCTGTCCCTTATTTTGTTTAATACCCCCCATATCACGTTATAACCCTATTATCCACCTAGAGAATCCAGTGTCGACTTGACCAGCTAGCTGTGTATTGTTCTCAGGATGATGATGATAATAGGATTGTGCTAAAGTTTGTTTGGAGTGGTTCATGCAAACCCAATTCCTTTTCATCCACATCCGACCAAATATATCCCTCCTGGATATACCTGTGGAGTCTTATTCAATGAATAAGATCTTCCAAAGGTAAATTCCAAGAACAGCTTCAAATTTTTGCACAGGTTTCTTTATAACTCCAATAATCTATAAGGTAAGTATGAAAATAGGTAGCTAGAATTAAACTATGACCTCCAGGTTTAAACTAGATCAGCTAATATGATAGTAATAACTATAGTATCAAATTTAAGCCTCAAACTGGACCACGCCCACCCGATCTCTTTTTTTTGGTATATGGCTACAAGTAATCCCTTGGATTACTGTGACCTCTGTCCACATGCCTTATTTGTTTACAACTCAGACGTTGCCTGCTGATGTCTTCCATGTTCTATTCCAATATTATGCTTCTTGTAGAGAAGCATTATGAAGGAGTTGCACATGTGAGAAGCATTGAATAATAGTTGAGCTATCAGGAAAATAACCACTAAAAGTGTGTTGAAAGGATTACTCTAACCCTTTCTCTGTGCCTGTTTTTTTTTTTGGTTTCTTTTTCCTTTTATAATGCCGAACTAGGTAATGTAGTAATTTACCATCTTAAATCAGCTACGTCAGTTCATGGGTTAACCAAATGCTTCTCATAGAGAAACATTTGATTGAGCCACTTGACCAGCTCTGGGTGCATGCATGCACTATGAGCTGGGAAGGGTAGACGGGGAGGGGATTTAAAAAAGCAAAAAAATTAAATGTTGGTTGGATGGACTGCTCAGTCAAAGCGAGGGGAAAGCGGGAAGAACAAGCGGGTTTAACTTGCCCTGGTACAAAAGTGAAAATATCTGCTTGAAATACTGCACATACTCTTGCCACCATGACCACTTCTAAAAGCAGAAGTGATCATGGTGTTTGGAATAACCCTTTAACCCGGGGGAAAAAAATTGCAGTTTCTACAGAAGAGCAGTATTTTACAATGCAGGATTATAATGACTCCGAGATGAGTTTCTGAGTGCCTATTGTGTCACTTGTAATAACTCCAGTATGACACTATAATCTCAGTATCAGACTAAACCAGCCAACTGCACTAATCTATGTTTAATAATCACAATGCCAAACTATAACCTCAATATGACACTATATCTATGTTTGGCCAGCAGCTCTCACTCTGATTTATAACCCCAGTATTAAACTATAACCCCTGAATCACTCTGTATCAAACTATACCAGCCATCTGTCGCCAGTCTGCTTAATAACACAAAGTATCAAGCTAGGTCAACTAGCTGTCACTGATCTGTTTTCAAATTCTAGCGTCAAACTTTTTAAATGACGTCGGTGATTTTAAACTGTAAGACAAACTTCTGTTAGCCATTGACAAGTGCAAATTCAGACTTGGCAAGTGTGCTCTGGACCCTCTCACAGCCTGAATTCTTGGGGTTTGTTTTGAAACTGCAACTTCTTATGTGTCTGCGGCCGTCAAGAATGATATTTAAATATCATATAAAATAGAACAGAATTTTAAGCAATGTAGAAATAATAAAAAAAAATAGGCCCTTCAACCACAAGCTCTAACCCAGCTTAGACACCATGCAGCTAGTATTTCAAATGCAAAAATGTTTTCCAGACACATTTATATGGGGGAGTGATAACAAATAAGTTCCTATCTCCTCCTCATATAAAGCAGACACAATTTAGTTTCTTTTGTTTTGCGTTTTAATTGTTTCTATCACAGGAAATATATTGTTTCCATTACTTTAATTGTAATTTAGCTTTTAAATCAGGCCAACTTGCAGATGAGCCACTACAAATGCTGCTACCCTGTCCTTTCCCAGAGATCACATGATAGGAGGAGCTTTGCAGTAGTGAGACACTTTTAGATCAGGTTAGTAGTACAGGACGTGAAAATTTGAGATCTGTCTCATATAATTTGATACCATGGTTCTACCAATAGACAGTGATGATATCTAGCAGGTATATCGGTTAATTACTACAAATGTCAGTCTAGTAATTACAGTAACTTTTAACCAGCCAGGTGCAACTAATCTTGCTTTAGTATTTACAGTATCAAACCATACCAACAGAGCATTAATAGTGACATATTCTACCCTGGTATCTACTGTCAAGCAGCATTATGTGACTAACACATTTATTAACCTGGCAGTCCATTTAACAAACCATACCAGCCTAATGCTAGTCCTAGAACAAACCAAATGCCGCCGTTTTTTAAATCTTATACTAGTTGAGTACCACGAGGGGCAGAAAACTAGACCCACTAATCTCAACCTAAAAAGTCTGATCTAAAAGTATACCAGTTAAATGCTGTTAGTACTACACGGTAGAGACTAAGGTACAGCTGTATCTTATTATGGTCTTGATTTGAATATTTTTGGATAAACTGTTAAATATAATAATTTATTTTTTTCCTATATTGGACATCACATTTTCTGTTATTTAAAAAAAAACAAACAAACAAAAAACACTTTAAAAATGTTAGTAAAATCTGACTATTGTAATAGTTTATTCAAAATATTAACATTAAGGCCTATGTGCTTCTTATTATACTGTCGGCATTGTAACACTACTATCAAATTGTCATAGAGTAGTTGGCATGAACTAAAGATATTGAAATTACATTCATCAGACGTCGGCATATACCACCTATAAACAAACAGGAGGAGACATCTAAAGAAGTCGCAGATCTTAAACTCAAAGGGACAATAGAGTCACCAAAATAACTTTAGCTTTATTAAGCAGTTTTGGTGTATAGAACATGCTTCTGCAGTCTC
The DNA here is from genome assembly GCA_933207985.1 of Pelobates cultripes. NCBI lineage: Eukaryota > Metazoa > Chordata > Amphibia > Anura > Pelobatidae > Pelobates > Pelobates cultripes. The sequence continues at coordinate 116,057,151 of OW240920.1, forward strand.
ACTGCTCAATTCTCTGCCATTTAAGAGTTAAATCACTTTGTTTATGCAGCTCTAGTCACACCACCTTGCAAATAAAATGCACAACCTATTTTTTACGCAATTCCTGTAAAATTAGATCTAATAGTTACGCTTCCTTTTATTGCAATGTCCCGTTTAATTTTTAATTGCTTATTTCCTGCACTGTTAAAATCAATTAACAAACTTTTCTAATGGCAACTTTGTTGGCAAAATAAGAAAATGAAATGTGTGTTACAAAAAGTTATTTGACCCCCATCCTCCTGCTTCACAAAAAAGTACAAAAACTTATATTTATATATTGTCCCCAGGAAAGCAAAATGTGTTGGTTTGCACAGATGACGATGCATTTAGGTCAGGGCTCAAAATGTCTAATCTCCACTAGCCATTGGTATGTGATAATGTAGCCCTAGTAAGTGTGCCATTGGACTCTCCAGGATTGCAGTAATTTTTAATCCTGGTTTGTAACATCAGGCTAGTATTTTTGAACCCCGATTAAGGGCAATCTTGCGCTCAGCATCACTGATTTTGTGTCCGCTCCCAGTATGAGTCAGATACCCAGTTTCTGAAAAGCTCCTGGTGAGGTCTCCTTGCATGCACCTCTGGCCAGTGATCGGTTCTTGGCTTTGCTCTCTGCCTAGTACCGGTCAAAGTTTAAGGAGCAGCATCATTAGAGGGGATCTCCCTCTCATGCTGCAATCACACAATAGGTGAGATTTAGGGGCTGGATTAGGAGCAGGGTTATCAGTTGGATTATAGGAAAAAGTATTCATGTTTGGGGTATCATTGTACTCCAGAACAGTAGAATAGAAATATGGGGTGTGGGACATGAATGGTCTGTGAATTTCCCCCAAAAACCCAACAAACTGTAACCAAGCTTTGTGATAAAATGGTTAATCGAAAAGGGTCAGAATGCTCTTAATTGAATAGCCTTGGGTGTACTTTCTACAAATATATACTTGTGTATTCTTTTCTGATTCTGTGACTACTATAAAAGTTGTAATCTAAGCATCCGATATAATCTAAGCATCCGATTTATGGCATTTATCAGTGCACTTGAACAGGGTTTAATTGTGGCAAAAGTGCCAAAAAGGTTTTGATCCCAAACCTGTTTGCTTTTTAAGAAAGCCTTGATCCTTAAGAGGCAGAGGGCATTGTAAACATCAATTTGGCGGTTCATGAAAAAACCGTAGTGGTGTCACATGGCCTAAACAAACGTTAGTCTATATATTGTGCTCGGAAGCATAATAATCCAATGTAAATTTCAATTTAACTCCTGAAAGTAGTACTTTTACTTGATTGCAAAATTAATGATAAATAAATGTAGAGAGCAAAGAGCAGCGGCATGAAACCTTCTACATTACAAATGCTGTGGGCACATTACCCATCATGCTCTTACAGTCGTAATGCTGGCAAAGCGTCATGGGAGATGTATTCCACATCTGCTGGAGGGTGACGTCCTTTTCAAAGACTGTAGATGCAGTTACGTAAATCTCTGTAACTAGTGGTGTTTTTAATGCATACAAGTACAAAACTGGGCTAAATAAGTCTGAGTCTCTAAATGTACTTACTGCCTGAATATTATGGCTGTAATCAATGAATGCAAACGCCCTGATGAGGACGACAGTGTGTGGCTGGGTACATGTTAATAGACTAATACCTGAACATTTCAATGGGTACTTCGGTTTGTAGGAAATAAAGAGCTCCTTCAATGAACTGTGGGACCTTGATCATACTTTGTCAGCATATCACGCTTGAACTGTATGTGCTGCTTTAAAGGCAGCCAGTGTTTCACAAAACAAAATTGCCCTTGTGAGTTTGTAGAGACAGAACTTGCCGAACTGTCACTAATAATGTTATGCAACTCTTTCGTTTTCTGTTATCTATTGCCTAGCTCGCCGTGCTTGCACTCGGTTTAGCAGCCCTTTTTAATTTTATTTTTCTTCTAGAAGATTTTGGGTTTTGTTTTGTGTCCTCTACTTCTTCTATTTGACTGTAACCTGGAAGAAAAGGATGGGGGTTATGGTGAAACAAAAAAATGAGGTCCCACTGTTTCACGTTGTTTGTTTTATTACTGAGCTCTGCATTGAAAGATTGCGAACGTTGCGACCCAAATCTATGCGGGGTGTTTTTGTAGTGAAACTTTTGCTATAGCTTGGCAACAGCAAATATACTGGAATTTGAGTGCTAGAAGATCTCGAAAAGAGTTTGGCAAAAATCAGTAGGGGTGAATGCGTTGACTTCTTGCACGTAAACTGCAAGTAGCTGGCCTGTTTGAACTGTGTAACTTATTAGTTTGAATCTTTGTTTTTCAACCGGCTTTATTTATAGCTATTATAAACTAGATAAGCCAGGGATATCTCAGTTATTCCTATTCCAGGAATGAACAGCTAGCTAAACGGACTGATTTTACCCATTTTGCATTACACTGGTATCACCCAGCATTGCCAACAAAAGCTGTGCCCAATGTTTTTAAAAGTTTGGGGCAATGCCTCAAAACTTTAACGGCCACATGTTCCTCTTTAACATGAATATAATTTCTGTGCTGTTAATGCTGGTATTGTGGAGAGCAGGGGGACTTGCTGTAACTGACTGCAAACACCATAGTGCAGTATGATCGTTGATTTGCCTTATTTAGACTCACTGAAGGGGGGGAATTCTCTTTGAACCCTTGGCCCAGGTCTGGACTGTAGCAGCTGTTTGTTTGATGTCTCAAACGTGAGTAGCCTTATTTAGTGCCAGTGTGTGTGAAGTTTTGTCAAACTGAATATAACCCCCCCACAGCTCAACATGGGACAGGAAGTAGCAGCACAGAACAGGGTTTGTCTGCAAAACTACAACCAAAACAGCTGTCAGAAGTGGTAAATGCGCGTGTGTGTATATTGAATAGCACGACCATTTATTACAGAAAGGGGGAGAAAAGATTACTTCCTCTTGAACTCTGCCTGTAAGTTTCTTTTTGAAGCAGCATTTGCCTCCAAAAAAAACTGATTCACTTCTTCACCTTGCAGTAAGATGGGCTGGCTAAATGTGTGAAATTCCTTTCCCAAGCTTTCTTGTAGCGGATTAGTTACTCTGTATAATGTACATTCAAAGTTATGGGCGTATCACAACTTCACCATGTTTTCGCACACAGCACATTGATATTCGTTCCTGTGTCACTCTTCAGTAATGTAAACTCCATATACATCATAAGGGAAATCTAAATGAAACTGGTTTTAGTAGTGGTTATGATGCAAGCAGGCCTCAAGTGTAGTCGATCTAGTTTTTGTCAGTTTTCCCCAGTTCCTAAAGCCCACACCACCCCATATAATAATCTGTTCTAGGCTGTCCCCTGTCAGCATTGTTTGTTTATTAAAAAACTTATGAAGGATAGAAATTACTACCTGGGTGCCGGGAATCCCCTGTGTTTTTAATTTTTTGTTTAGAAGTTTTGTTTCGATAATATACTTTACTCACTATTGAGAAACAAATATTGTAAAAACAATCTCACATTTTTAATACAACTTGTGCAACAAAGTATAAATCCATTATAGTAGCTTCTCTAACTTAATTTGGTGAATACCTCATATGGGTTTCTTTTTCCTATTTCAGACCATCTTATCCCTAATCTCGTCCAACGTTTGTGGGCAACTTTATTTTCACCTCTCACGAGTGCATGAAATTGGCTTGAATACTGTATACTTTGTGTATATTATTGCAGGGAAGGTTAATTTGTACGCAGCTACACAGTCTGGAAAAAGCCATGTCATTTTTATAGATTTTTGTTTTTGTCTAGCAGTCTATGAAGACTATCATTCCCAACTTGCCAGTCACTTAAAAGCTACAGGGTTGGCACTCTAAGGGGTAATGTGGTAAATCATGGGAGCAATGCCTCTCTGATAGCCAGCAACTCTGCCCTAAGGAAGGAGAGCTATTGGAGCTTCTGACGTTACATGAAGGCAATGATGGCACAAGTGGACCCCTTTTTAAGTTGAATTGTTAGCAAACTACTTGCATGAGGAGGGGGATGACGACTCTCTAGTGGTTATGGAAGTTGAAGTGTTCCGCCCACCCCCCCCGCCCATTTATTTATTTTTTTGTGTGTGCTGATGCTGCATATGATTTGTTTATGAAAGGAAATTTTGTATAAGTGCTGCAGAATGTTGAGTGAAACCTATGCTTTTGTTTTTATTGCATACTAGTTGAGGTTAAAAATAAGCTCTGGATTTTAATTGTACAAAGACATTTGTATAGAAAAGAAGCAAGGCTGTTGATTAAAGTCAATGATTGCTTACAGTTTCTTAAACTGCTTGCATTGTTCTCATGAGCGACAGTTGCAAGTATCTCTCAAGGTCACTCAACGAGATTAACTCGGAGAGATGAGCTAGCGTAGCTAAGATCTCCTCGTGTCACGTTGACGTTTACCTACCTGCCAGTGAACATTTGGCCCAGCTACACACAGAATTGGCAAGATACTACTTCAAGTTAAAATGCTCCATCCAAAATGTCAGTCTGCTTGTCCACTTCCTCTTTGCATCCATCCTGCCTATTCAAAGCTGTGAAATTAACAGCTGATCCTCTGAAACAATACAAGCAGGCAAGGCTCCAAGATCTGTAGTGAAAACATCATCTGGTAGTTTGCAACTACATTCATTTGATTCATGCTGGGAGATGTGCTGGAAACTGACCTTCTGCACCATAGCGATTTAGCCTGCGTCTGGTCTCTACCACCACATATTTTATAAATAAGAGAGCTATTTGTATCATGCAGCTCATTTTATAGTCTACATGTTCAGTGACTTCAAACCACAGTTGCTAAATGTCTGTAGAACTGTCAGCCAGTCTCATTGAAGTAGTAATCTGGAACCCGTACCACACATTTCTAATGTCACATAAGTCTTGTGACCATTATTTAGGAGTTTTGGATTGTTCTTCCATTTTTGCATTTTGAGTCTACTGTGCTAATTTTCCCCCCCATACATTCTCTTACAGATGGCTGCTAAAATTGAAATACCACACTTGAATAATTCCGGATCTCTTGTGGACCCATCTGTGTATGGTTATGGAGTCCAAAAAAGACCCCTTGATGATGGAGGTAAGTTGACACTTCATACCTTTTTTATTTTATTTTTTTAAGGGTTGTGGCAATTATTTAATCCATACATATTTTTTTTTTGTCTGTCAGCAGGGTACCTGGAAAGTCCCTCCGCCTGCTAGGAATAAAAAATAATTGTTTTTTTTTTTTTTTTTTTTAAATGTCTTAAAGGGACTCTACAGTGCCAGGAAAGCATACTGGTTTTCCTGGCACTGCAGAATCCTGCAGTGCCCCCCTCCATCCCATGTTGCTGAAGGGGTTAAAACCCCTTCAGTGACTTACCTGAATTCAGTGCCGATGTCCCTCTGCGCTGGGTCAGGCTTAGCCCACGCTCCTCCAGCGCCAAGGTCACCTGGCGGGAGAGATCTAATGCATATGCGCAGCAATGTCCGCGCGTGCGCATTAGACCTCGCCATAGGAAAGCATTATTCAGTGCTTTCTTATGGGGATTCTGTTGACACTGGAGGTCCTCATGCATAGCGTGAGGACGTCCAGTGTAGTTTAAAACACTTTTTGTGTTCTAAGAATCCGGAAGTCCCTCTAGTGGCTGTCTAATAGACAGCCACTAAAGGAGGACTTAACCCAGCAAGGTAATTATGGCAGTTTATAAAAACGACAATTACACTTACAGGATTAAGGGTGATGTGAGTTGGCACCCAGATAACTCCAATGGGCAGAAGTGGTCTGGGTGCATGGAGTGTCCCTTTAATACATGCAGTTCCAAGAAATCATTTGGGATGCTGATTCCACCTTTAGGAAAAGGTGACTCGTGTATATTTTCAAAATTGTACAGTACAATTTGTTTCCCTCCATTTTTGAAGTGGTAGAGTGTAACTTTTCTTCACAAGGGACGGTGTGGTATACTGCTTTAAATCTACAAAATAACACTATAACTAGAGTGATAGCATTATGATATCAAGTAAAGGCAAGCTCATATGCATTCTCAGGATATGGAAGATATCCTTTCAGTGGGGTACAGCTATAACATTAATAAAATGTTTTATTTTCAAAGCAACAAATGATTAGAAAAATATGGGACAATACATTCCTAACTGTTTTAAGAGCTTCTTCAGGAACCAAATCTGCGTAATAATACACATCAAGGCATATAAACAATGCCATAAACTCCCCACATAAGTTCCCGTTTAAATATGCCTAGGCCTCTCCTCTCATTGGTGTTTACAGTTGGCGTATAATCTTTTATACTGATTAGTCCAGCAATGATATCCTTTATCTCTACTTGAGCAATACATTCTTATATCTGAATAAGTTAGCTGTGTCATGTTGTCCATGATGAGATTTTTAAAGGAGTTGGTGGAATGTAAAGCACACGTAAGAGGTGGAACACATCACAGGATTTTACACATCATACACAGTCATTCTACAGAGGCCACTTTTAGACTCGTCACTTCTAAATACTCCCACTTTTCAAACAACCTGTGCACTTTTGGAGACTGCTGATATCTTCCAAAGAGTTGAGCACCATAAAAATAAATGGAAATGTTTGTATTGGTTTAGTGTTTGGGAGGAGGGGTTTGAAAGAAGGCGTTGTAATGTCTCCCCACCTCTTATTGTTTTTTTGGCCCTTTATATAATAGTTCATCTCTGTTTGTATGTAGGTATGGCTAAATATTTCCATGACCAGCATGTCCTTGGGTATCTTGCCAGTGGCAATGGTGGTTTGTTTGAATTTTAGTTTTACTTGAGATCATGGCTAGCTGGACAAGGGTGTTTGGAATAGCATGAAGCTCTTGGGTTATTTGCTGACCATATTTTCGTCAACAATAAGGTTTTACGTATTTTTTTTTTTATTTTATAGAAATGTTTTTCACAATCACTGTAAGAGGATGCACTGCATGTGGGATGGAATGAGTTAGCAAGGCAATAATACAAACAATGAAATTTGTAATATGGTTTTCTAAAAAATAAATAAAAAAAATTACAGGAACACTAACGTCTAAAGCTCTTTAGCTTATGTCTTTTTTTTTTTTTTTTTTTTTTTACATAAAGTACAGCCTTTAAAAATACTTCTAGAAATTGACATTGTTGCACATCCCTGGCTGTCAGACAATTGGTCTTGTTACTTCCTGGTTTGGTTAGCTGTGTGGAAACTGAAAAGGCAACAATTGCTTAGAGCTTCTGCCCTGTCAAGAAGTTTTTCCTTTTTAAAGAGAAATGGTAACTAATTTAGTTGTTTCCATTTTAACATGCCACTGCAAATTCTACTGGAGCATTTACTTTGAAGTGTGAAGCAGAGAATAGTACTGATGTCCACATGGCATTCTAGCACCCAGTATGTTATGCTTTCTCTTTTCCTGTCCTGTTTATTCACTGAACCTGATAACATCAGAGGAAGCGGCATTCCCTTGAAGTTTTGCTCAGAATTGTATATCCCTGGGTAGAAAATGTTATGGGCTTGCTCCCACCAATCCCAGTTATTTCTGCGTTGAGACAGACTTTTGTGCTCTTTATGTATATCAGAGGTGAATAAATACAACGGGTGATATTTATTGAATTGTTGGTGATGCCTCTCTGTCTCACTTTAAAGAATTGGATTTCTTTTTTTTTTTTTCTCCATCTTATTTTTTATTTTATTTTTTGATATCGTATCTTCCATTTTTAAATATTAAAGATAGGTTTCTAGTACTTATAGTAATGTCCAAATGTGAAAGGTGGCTTGAACAACACAGACCAGAGTCTGCCCTATCTGGTCGTTGATGTGTAGTAGAAAGGATTAAATTAGGGTGCAGCTCCTTGATGGGGTCCTCGGGTCCAAGGGGGGGTCTAAAAAAGGACAAAACGGAGGCAGTATATTGTATTCAGTCGATCCTTCTAGTGTGGCAATAAAAGGGAGGAAACATACTTTGTGTTTTTGGAGCTAGAGCCTAGCACCAGACATAGCGCTTGGGCAGTACAGTCACCACCTGTGGATATGTCTATAGTCTTGGTCCAATAGGGTATGGTTCAAATGTAATTAATTCAAATTGAAACACTAATATAGTGCAGTATATCAGACTTCCAGGATAGTGAATAAAATGTGTGTGTGTGTGTGTGTATATATATATGTATATGTATATGTATGTATATGTATATATATATATGTGTATGTGTATATATATATATGTGTATATATGTGTATGTATATATATATATAATATGCGCACACACATTTTAACGGATCCTCCTAATGACTCCTTACATAGGGCTTGGAGAGGAATGATCCCCACTCTAAGGATTTGTGTGCAGTCTTTAATTTTTTTTTCTCAGATGTGAAAAGTTGAAGAAAAAATAAGTCCAGAGATAAATAAGCATAAACCTTTATTAGGTAGTAATAAAAACCATGAATTGGCACACCAACGCGTTTCACCCAACAATTAGGCTTTCAAATGATTTTTTAATATTGGACTTTTTTGTTGCCTGCACAACAGATTTATGAATATTATCTCCACATTTCTAGCAGAATTTTTCCTTCACTTTGAATTTTACAATCTGCTGAAATGGAAATTTCTGTATATCTGTTTGCAAGAAGCAAAACAATGACGGAATATAGGCACCACTTTTTTTCAGTTTGTAAAAACACTTTTGAAAGGAATAAAGGGGTGCACCAGTTGTAGTTACATGAGCTGCAGCCTTAGGATGTTTGTGTCCAGTTAAATAAATGATTCTCTTGTGCAGGGAATTGTGGGTAACTCTATTTCTTAAAAACTATAATTACCAATAGTCGTATTCCTCCTCCATCTTAAAGATGGTGGCATGAAATGTACTCTATATCCTTGTACCCAAATGGTATACACAGCAAGCTCGTCTCTTGTATAGAATGTAAAATACATAATGTTTTAGTTATGCGTAAGTTGGCTATTTGGCTTGCATAGTCAATAGATCATGTGTTAGCCTATACAAAGGGATGAGTCCTGAAATAAGCACTTTAAACCCTTAAAGATAACCAACTTTTTCGGAACATCCTTAAATACCTTACAGTGGAATGTCCTGATTTTTACGTTTTGGCAGCTCTGTGCTGCTATGCAATCATTTATTTAGTACATTATTCCACTTTAACTGAGGATCCTTAAAGAGCACTTTTATGAATGCACCATAAATTATCATTGGTTCTTTGCGGGTATACCGAATGGCCATATTTGTTTCCCCATCTTGTTTAATAATTCCTGTTTTAGAATTCATGAAACAAGATGGGGGGGAAACCTTTTGGTCCAATCTGTTAAGCTATCAACAGCTGTCAGGTAAGGGATGTATTCTCTTGAATGTCTCCTTAGCACCATTTCTACCCTAAGGTAGGATTTTTTTTAAAGCCTTACTAAGCTGGCTCAAGGCCCTTCATGTGAGTGTTTTTATCTTTTTTTTTTTTTTTTTGAGTACAAAAACAACTTACTCTGGATACCAACTAAACTTTGCTGGCAATATCAATATTGTATCCTTAATAAATAATTGGTCAGCTATATTCTTTTTCAGTTTGCTAGGCAGTTACACGGTTTTGTTGAATGTGTGCGCATATATAATATTTTTTGTAATTTTTTTTATTATTGTAATTTTTATTTATTTTTTCCCTTCCCTGATGTGTACTTTATTCTCTTGGCCTGCCAGCCTTCTGTTTACTCACCTTTAGCCTGGAGCGACTGAGTGCTAAATGTATATGTAACAGCTGCTGTGTCATTCGATCGGATTATATTTTTGCAGAGTTTAGTTCTGCGTTTACACAGCCGTGCAATGCTGTCAAAATCTCAGGGAGCGCGAGCTTAAACATTGCACTTATAAGGGGTTGCTGAACAGCTGTTACCCACTGTAATTATAAATACAGCGTTTATCGGAAGAAATGATTGCTCTTTAAATCTAAATATTTTTACATTTACCCTTTTGCTGAATATGGGCTGCAAAACACAGGAAATATTAACAACTAAATTGCATGGGGCAAGAATTAATCTTGGCTGTAAAATAGTACGGGGGAGGGGGTCATATTAATCTGCCGTTAGCAAAGGCTGCTTGCCAGGTTCCTAAATATATGATGAACCGCCTTCTAACTGCATCATGTTCATAACTGTCAAAATATTTTGAAATCCTAAGATTTATTTTATAAAGTCCTTAAATATATTTTTTATTTATGCAAAGCTTGAATCAATCTACTCCATTTGTAAGTGAATTCAACACGTAATTTATTTTTTACTTTAAGACTCCTACTATTTTTATCAATAAAGTTTAGGGTCCTTAATTCTCAGCTGTTAGGGTTGAAGCTCGTTTGAGCAGGGTCCTCTTCAACATATAGTTTCTGTAAGTTTTCTTGTAATTGTCCTATTTATAGTTAAATCCCCCTTCTCATAATATTGTAAAGCGCTACGGGATCTGTTGGCGCTATATAAATGCCAATAATAATAAAAGGGTGCTTTGCCTACAAACCAATATATAGATTCCTTCTCATCTGGACAGACTATTATATAGCGGGATAGAGCTGTGCTGAATTGCTACTGAGCCCTTCAGTGTTGCCCATATGAGCTTGGTTCTTCTTTTCCTCGCAATTAAACAGTTTCACCATCATGGCAAAGATGGAGGACAGAGGCCTTTTACAGATACAGCCTTCTTTTGTTGGGTTTTCCCCTCTCCAAATTGCAATAAATTTTTTTGACAGAATCTGGCCAGACATAAATTCTTTAAATAATTATTCAGCATTCACTGGGATACCCTAAAGAAATGTAACAAGTACTTTAGGTTCAGACCCATATATATCAAGGCATATTTGGTAATGGTTATGTCTGTCTATAGTTTGGAGCACGGTGTGTGGTGAGGCGCTTGAGACGATAACAGTAGTTGGCCCGTCTATTCCTAAAGCCCAGGCTGTCCTTTGCTATAGGTCTCCATGGAGAAATCCTTTGTGGTCCACAGCCGTGACGTCTTGCAAATCTTTTTTGGAAAACATTCTTTGAAATCGTATTACAATAGTAAAATGTTTTATAGGTCTTGTCTGAGATCACTAGTTGTTTGAAAAGAAAGTAATGCAACATAGCTGCACTTGTAAAGCATAAGTGTTTGCATGTAAATGTAAAAAGCTGTATGTGGGTATTTTTCCTTCCATGTAGGGATCTTTAAAATCAGTAGTTGTGCGCTTTTTTTTTCCCCCCAGAAAAAAAAAAAAAAAAAATATATATATATATATATATATTATATTATTTATTTTTATATTTTACGTGCTTTATTTAAAACGCTCGAAGCATAGGTTTCTTTATTTTAAAGTGTTATTTGGAGTGATCCGAAAAAGTTTGAGTTTTTATTTTTTTTACATGTATTTCTACAATTTTGTTACATTTTAGTCTTCTTGACTTTTGCCATATTTACCCCGAAGTTTTTTGTGGTTTTTTTTTTGTTCCCTTCAACCCTCCCCCCCCCTTCTTCCAGTAACCTAACAGAATTCTCTCCTGTGTAGTCTTCCGCATGCCTCACTAATTCTCCTTGAATAAGAGCACTCTATGTTCCCTCTTTCCTCTTTATCTTATCCACCTGGCAGACCAGCCGGATTGTAAAAAACTGGCACCTGTGAATGATCGTAAGTAAAGCCCTTGCCCTTCCCAACCCGTGCAGGTATCTGCCATTCAACACCTCTGCATGTTGCACCTCCGTGGCCTGTTCTGTAGCTGGGAAGAGACTCTCCTGGTCCTCTCTTGCACAGCATACTGTTCCCTTCCTCTCCCCTTTCTTGCACTTTTGCATGCTGTTAGCTGGTGTGTAAGTTCGTTGACTGGTTCATCAACCGTAAACATGGCTGGCGATGCAAGCTGACGCATGGGTTTGATGAGCAAGAAATGTTGGCTTGATAAACACCTTGCACTCCTAAAGCTACTTACCCTCAGTCTCTCCTTAATTTGTGGCAATTGACAGGTGGATTGGTAATGGGAATACTTAATGTTTTTTTTAATTTTTTTTTATTTATTTTTTTAAATTTCCCTTCTCATTGTCTATCTTCAAACTGGAGAATAAAATATAAAGTTTATTTAAAAAAAATGTATACTATAATAATATAGCATGTGTATAGCTACAAAACTGATAGTCTTTGCATGCCAGTGTTCACAATTAGAACATGGAAGACAATCCGGTCTAACTTTGGCTGCATACAGGTTACTAAATTGAACCTTTGTATATCTCATTCAAAGTCTGATGCATGTTGTAAAGTAAAAATACAATCAAAATTGAGAGGATATTTTTTGCTGTACATTTTCTGACATTTGGGAATCCAAATGAAGTTATAAATAAGACAGTGGGTGGCACGGTTTACATGCATATCCATTATATCTTTGAATATTCTGTTTATGCAAAAAGTGTGTCCAAACCAATACAACTCATGCAGCAACTAGTAAAGTGATTCTATAGTGTAAGGAATACAAATCTTCCCTGCACTATAGTCCCTACAACAAACATTCCTCCGGGGAAAATAAACCCTCTTAAAAGACTGTTCCCCATACTTTATTGGTAACGTTGTATAGAGATGTGATTAGTGCATCTAACCTTGGCTGCAGGAAGTGTAACACTGGCTATCATTGTGAAGTTTGACATAGCCAGTGAAAGTGCATAGTTCAATGGCTGAGAGGGGCTTTAACAGGCTGACCTGGTAAAAGGTAATGGTTGGGAGAGAACTTTTGTATCTTAATCCTTTTTAAATAAATCCCTTTATTTCGCATTTTCACTATTTATTCAAAAGGAGACAATTTCAGGTGAACAGTGTAGTTAATTTGCCAGTAACCACATTTGGGTTTGTTCACTAAACTGGAAATTGGGGAGAATTCTAAAATAGCCAGCACATGAAACTGTGCAAATTTTAGGCCTGTGTAGCTTACTGATAAAACAGGTCAAATTTAAAGACTTTTTCCAGTGTTACCATATTGTTAACTTTGATTCATGGCAGTTACACTTGTTTTGCCTTACCATTTCCAATTTCCTGATACATTCACAAATGGATCAAAGTTAGTAAATAACCCTGACAAATACAGAGTAATGGTGAACAGCACAATACAAAAGTGAATGAACAGTGTACCACAAGTGCACCTCCTGCACCTAAGGAAGATGCAGTTAGCGTCGAAACACGTGCTTTACATAAGGACTTTCTTTGGCACCTCAACAAATGGAATGTAAGATTTTTAAATTTATTATGGAATAACATTTTACTTTTTTATCTTACCATTGGTGCCTCTCTCTGATTTGTTATCCTGAGGGTGAAAGCTCCTATCCATAAAGACCCTACAAGACCGTAGAAAGTTTCCCTATACATCACAATCAAAGCGTACTTACATGAGCCAGTAATATATACAGGCTTTGTAAAACGGGAGTGTGATTACTGCAGTGTTTCTTTATATACACGTATTGATTTTACTAGTTGTATTGCCCTATGAGATTTTGTCTGATTTATCCTAGGAAATATCCAGGAAACTTTAAAGGGTGTATATACTTATTTTTATTGTATTCACATCACTTGTAGTACATTGTTTATTAATTTTTGTACTGCGCTGTTCACCATTACTCTGTGGGTGTCTGTTTTAATTGTGGGACTGGAGTTATTGGTTTCACGGTGGTAACAAGCTGCAGAACACCACACTGTATGGTATCTGTTTGCACTTTATATTTAGCACCAGTATTTATTACACTATTTTTTTTGTTTATTTAGTAAATTTCTGTTTTGGAATGTATCCTTGCTAGCCATGATTACTTTTTATATAAAGGGGGGTGGGGAGGGTGGTTATGCTAGAGTCGGTGTGTTTTTTTTTTTTTTGTAGGTTTGTGTAAAAGCAAAAAAATTTAATCAAAACGTGGGCAATGTTTTTGCAACCTAAATACTTCGTATTGGCAGAAATGTTGTACGTGTATATTTTTCTATATCTAAGAAATGAAAGAAACTAGAAATATTTTACCTTTATGGAATGGATACATCTTGTTTTCTCTTATTTTTGAACTGTACTGGGAATTGGTACACACCAAACACTGTAGTACTTGGTTTATCTTTCTCATAAAGCTGAAAACTTTGTGTACCATGATTTTTGAACAGGTACTTCAGCTGATGTTTCAAGCAACTAGCTTTAGATAATATAGGACCTACTTGCTGTGTAGATTTTTGTTAAATAGACTGTCATGGTTTCTTTTCCCCCCCCCCCCCTTCAACTTCTTCATGATACAATAGGAGCAATGTAAGCAGTAATGTATTCAGAGGCACCTTTCGATGTAAAACTAATCTTTTTCTGGCTTCATACGATTACTTTACATATATATCTCCAAATATCTAAATTCCAACTGTTTCTGGATTCTTGGGGAATGTTGGTTCTTGGTTAAGGTGCTTGCAAATTTATGTAGGGAGATACAAAGTTAGAAATAGTGCAGACTGGCTTTTCCTGCCAATAGTGCAGACTGTTTTGGCAGGAAAATATGACTCACAACAGTGGTATGAGGTAGCACTCACATGTTATGGAGCTTAAACTAGCTCCAAGTAAGATTACTTGCAGCGGTACAATCCCCACTGGGGGATATAACTTATTAGGCGAATATCTCGATATGCAGATAGGTATATGTAAGATAGATAGGTATATGTAAGAAAAAAAGAAAAGAAAAAAACTACCCAATAGTGCTTACTTTAAACATAAATATGTACAAAAATTTATTACTCACATTTGATAGTGTTATGTCGTTCAAATATCATCATGGGTGGTATAATCCCCACCAGGGATATGTTGGTAAATAGTTGTCCAGATCTGAAGTTAGGTGAGCAAGTACAATATAAAGTTGCATAAAAAGTGTAATAAATTGTCTATCACAACCAAGTGAATTAAAACCAAATATACTTTAATGCTTAAAAGGAATAACACATAAATGTTACAATATTGCACAATGCGTTTCACCAATAAAGGCTGATCTGCCTGCTTGGCTGACCTCATCAGAATTGATTCTCTGAGCCAATCACAATGCTTTCCTATTGGATTGGCTGAGATTGTCAAGGAGGCGGAGGCAGAGCCAGCACAAGTCACACAACCCTGGCCAATCCATAAATCCTCATATAGATGCAATGAATCAATGCTTCTTTATTAGGAAAGTTCAGTGTCTCCATGCAGAGGGTGGAGACACTGAATGGCACACTAGGCAGCACTGCCCCTGGAAGCACCTCTAGCAGCCATCTGAGGAGTGGCCAGTGGAGTTACTAGGCTGAATTGTAGACACTGCATTTTCTCTGAAAGACAGTGTTTACTGCAAAAAGCCTGAAGAGACTGTTTTTTTGCTTACTTACAGTGGCTTTGTGTCATTATTATAAAATCCTACAGATTCTTACTTTCATCTTAGGCAATAATGTATTCAGCTGTTACCAATGGGCAGTAGGATCATTCTGACTAGCACTCAACCTATTAAATCTTTGAAGTGTAGACTTCGTCATGGAGTTGTGGCAGCCAAGAGATGATACAGCAACCCCAGACGATCGTTTCAACCTTGCTAGGCATCATCAGTAAGGTATAGCCAATATCCCTCTAGGCACTGTGAGCAAGGGGTCCACGTCTGGATTACCCTTTAAATTTAAGGAGAGCCCTCTCTTGCGAATTTTTTTTTTTTTGATCTCTCAGAGCTGCGCGCGCATTAAAAGCGTCCATAGGAAAACGTTTATCAATGCTTTGCTATGGATGTTCTGCGTGCGTTTTTCGCATTGAGCGTCGCTCTAGTGCCTGTCAGGAAGACAGCTGCTAGAGGCTGGATTAACGCTGCAATGTAAACAGTTTTACTGAAACTGTTTACATCTGAAAGGTTAAAACCTGGGGGACCTGGCACCCAGACCACTTCAATAAGCTGAAGTGGTCTGGGTGACTAAAGTGGTCCTTTAATATATTTGCAAAGATAAATATTTAAGGTTTCCGCCTTACAAGAGTGATAAAACTTGACATGCGTTGTTTGGAAGCATTGTTACACACTGCCTTGTAACTAATCATTTCTGAATATACTGCCATTCCCTCTCCCAATAGAACTATGCATGCCTAAATTTTGTTCAGTTTTCAATTCACTACAATTCAGAGTTTGGAAAAAGAAACTGTTTTTGTTCTCGGTTAATTTCTTGGCACGTGGTGATTATTAAACATTGCAAAGTGATTCACATGCTTCCCTGCCTTTGCAAAGAACAAACATACATGCAAAAGAGATCTGGTCTGGAGCCGAAACACTACCTTTGTGAGTTTGTATACATGTTGTATATCAGTCTCCTGGCTGCTACAAACGGGAACACCTGTTGGCTTTTGTAATCTGGCATATGTAGTGTCAGGACTGCAAATCACTTTTTAAGTACTCTATACTATAAATAGGGTTGGACTTCACGAACTGTGTGCCCAAGAATCCTTCAGTCAATCTCTTTCCCGACAGACATGATTTATCTTTTTCTTTTTTCTTGAAATTTTTAATTTAGCTTTTTAATGGATAACGTGTGGTGTGATGGATTTTTTTTTTCTTCTTCTTCTTCTGCTTTGGCTTATTGATTTTTGCTTTTTGGCAATCAGCGCAATCTCTGCATCATGTTAAATTTGATGGCCAGTAGGGAAAGTGTTTAAATATTCCCCATCATTGTCTTATGTTCCCAAATACCCTGTGGCTGTCTGGAGGGCTAGCAATATGTTTTGCCTTGTCCTCCCTTTATGAAAGCATGCAATCAATTTCTGTGTCCATCCAGCTGGTCCATACAGTTTATACAGTGTTGATCATGAAGATACCCTTCCGTTCAATGACATATATCCCTTAATAATGTATTCGTTTCAGAAACTAAGCCTAAATGTTTGTGATGGTACACCCTCCAGTGCGCTACACC
Source organism: Pelobates cultripes (assembly GCA_933207985.1). Taxonomy (NCBI): domain Eukaryota; kingdom Metazoa; phylum Chordata; class Amphibia; order Anura; family Pelobatidae; genus Pelobates; species Pelobates cultripes. Next base: position 116,074,055 of record OW240920.1, read on the forward strand.
CCCCCCCTCCCTCTCCTTACGCTCGTTAGACAGAGAATGCATTTTTCCAGCAAGATTAAGTTGACTTATTCGAAATAATACTTTATTTTTATTTTTTTCTTTTCCTCTTTCTCTTCCACAGTTGGTAACCAGTTAGGAGCGCTGGTACATCAAAGGTAAGCAGTGGGCTATGTTTTATTATTTATTGATCAGGATCTAATTGTTTATTGATCCGCCATCTGTAGTCTAGTATGAGCCAAGCAGTTTAAGACTCGAGTCGAGCGATTTAGTGAGGAATAATTTTTTTTAAATTTTATTTCTTTCAAATGCGGATAGTCAGGCATATGTTCTAGGTTTGCAGAAATGGGTAATGGGCCATAAACTTAAATTAATAGAGATGACAGATGAGCTCCCAGAAAGGCTGCTTGCTTTGTCAGATGATGTAATAGTTTTTCTGTTTGCAAGTCAAAATGGCTGACCTTGTGCACACTGCTTTTACTACAAACGGAAGATATATATTAAGAATAGGTAGATATTATGAAGATATTTGCACTGTGATCCTAAAGGTGTATCACACTTGAAAGACGTCTAAATTAGACATGCTTTTATTTTCTCGAGAATGTGATCCTGTCATATGGCCTAAAGGAAGTGTGTAAACATAGCCTTAAAGGATCGCTATAGTGTCAGGAAAACAAAGCGGTTTTCCTGACACTATAGTGCCCTGATGGTCCCCTTCCCCTTCAGCAGCTTACCTTAATTCAGCGCTGGGCTCACTCGGCGCTGGTGACCTCTCCTCCCCGTCTGACGTCACTAGAGCCGAATGCTCATGCGCGGCAAGTGCCGTGTGCGCATTCAAAGTGTCCATAGGAAAGCATTTCTCAATGCTTTCCTATAGACGCTTTGCGTGATGGAGGCGAAATTTGCCTCCAGCGTTGCAGATGCGCCTATAGTGGCTGTCCGGAAGAGGCTGGATTAACCCCAACTGTAAACAGCAGTTTCTCTGAAACTGTTATGTTTACATGTGATGGGTTAAAACCTGAGGGACCTGTCACCCAGACCACTTCATTGAGCTGAAGTGGTCTGGGTGACTATAGTGTCCCTTTAAAGGCAAATTGTGTGAAAAATATTTATCCAGTTCTGATTCTTGAACATGTATTCTGGAAAGAATAACTTTTCTTGTTGCAGACTGATTTTTGAATCACTGTTATACAGATCAAAATAAATGAGGCAATCAGATGCTGGGCATTTAATGCCTACAATATCTGATCTTCTACAAGAGAGGAAGAGTGCCCTGATAATGAATGTGTTGTCCACTATGTGTACAGAGACATTCCTTTTGTTCACCTTCCCTTGTCATTTTGTCACCAGAAAACCTATACAATAAAGTTTTTTTTAATTAGGTGTTTGGCAGGGCTCTGGGAGGAATGCAATGAATATTCAACACATTTGCATAAATGGCTTTAAGTAAAGCACATTTTAGCGTTAGCCCAGATAGTAATAAAATGTTTAATTGTTCTCTGTAAGATCCTGGTGTGATTGAGAACACTTCTTTCTGTTGTTCTGTCTAAATGTTTGGTATTTAAAGTGTCGTTTCCCCCCCACCCCCCCACCCTTTTTTTTTTCTTCTTAGAACTGTGATGACAGAAGAATTTAAAGTGCCTGACAAGATGGTGGGATTCAGTAAGTTATTCTCTGATTCTCAGTGTGTAAATAAACGTGCATTTTTCCAGTCGTACAGTGGTAGAATCCCTAAGGTGTTTTTCCCTTTACTGGATAGGTAACGGAAAAGTAAATGATTAATATTTTAAATATGTACCTGCTCTCCCTTATTCCCTGCTACCTCCCCCATAAGGGATTAGCCTGGACCAATAGGGTCCTTTCTTTGGTTCCGGTGTGCGGGGCAAATCAGGAACTGAAGAATGATGCAGCTGGTGGGGGCAGGCACAAGTTGCTTTGTAGTAGGAGGAGCATAAAAGGTGACCATGCCCCAGCGTTCTGCCTTTTTTTCACTTGTAAAATCTAAGTAGCGTGTTTCCTATTACCTGGTAATAGAGCTGGAAGTGGCACGTGAAGCACTGCTGTAAGTATGCACTTTTATGTATCTGAAACTTATGATTCAGACTGATAAACTAGCTTAGTGGAAGGCTATTTCTGGCACTACATATCCCCCGATGCTGTGCCAGCATTATGACTGCAAGAGCATTATGGGAGATGTAGTAAACATCTGGATTGCAGAGGATTGCCAACCCCTCTCCGGCACATTTATCATTGATTTCTTGCCTCTTCTGAAAAGTTAAAATGTTATGTACTGCCGGGAAAATAAGCTGTATGTGAATACACATCTTATCTCTTTAAATCAAATGGGTTCGTAATCGCTGTTGTCTTTCTTGCATTGCAACTCTACGTCTGTTTGATTTATTCCATTCAAAGTATGGGGGTTTTACCGCTACAATAGCTCCAGTTAAATCCCCTGGGATTGGAGTTGTAAAACTGTCTAGACCCTTTTGTTGAAGTTTGACTAACCTAAAACCTTTGCAATTTCAGTAATATTTCTTTATTATTATTCTTATTGCAGTAATCGGACGGGGAGGAGAACAGATTTCACGGATCCAGACTGAATCTGGTTGCAAGATTCAGATAGCACCAGGTAAATCTCTTCCTCATGTCAGAGACTATCTCACAACACCAGTTAAAAGGAGCCTGATCTCCTCAAAAAAGTGACTTGTGACATTCCCAGCTGTTTGTGTGCACATTACATAACTTGTACATTTGATTATTTGAGTGCTAGATTGGTGATCTGTGTATTGTATTTCAATGCAAGTAAGCAATTGCTTTAAAGGGACATCAGGATGTGTGCGTTTGATATGCAGTAAAAGTAAATCAATTTAAGAAAAGATACTCTACTCTGAATATCACTTCTCTACAAGTTATTTTAGTTTTAATCTACCTCCTGATCTTACTCTCCCTATAGTTTTCGACTGGGAAATTGTCACACTTGCATGCTTACTAAAATGTCCAAGGGTTTAACACAGTGGCATTTGTGAGTGAGCTTTGCTGTCGTTGAGTTGATTCTTCTGGGTTGAAAAATAATGGGAACACTTGCATAAGTTAATGGAAGCCACTGCTGCATTTGTTAATGGCGTGCTATTTGAAGCCGCTTTTCTCAAGTGCGAAAGTCCCTGTTAATGCCTCTTGGAATCAGGGATTCTGTTGGATAAGGTGATATGTTTTTCTTATACAAAACCTGGACAGCTTTAAACATGCATATTAATCCAACTATGTTTTTTTTTTGTTTTTTTTTAACCATGAGTTTTAATCTGCATCAAGGTTGTGCAGGTGCCTTAAGTGTCCCTCTATCACTGCCTTAATGTTTATACTTGCATCTTTTTTTTTTTTTTTCCTCTACATTCTTTAGTTTTTAGGACAAATTTGAAGTCCTATGCTACAAGCCCGGCTTTAAAATTTAAGGCTAGTGACAAGTGGTAATTTTGAGCCCTGTCTCAAGGTTTATATATCTTCAGAGTGCTTTTTATTGTGTACCGATATGCTGCATTTCTTAGAAGTCTGTTACAAATCTAGACTTATTTATTAGTCAGGATTCCCTATAAGCATATACTTGTGCGTTAGGCACACTTCAGGGTGTGGACTGATAATTATCTGAGGGGAATCTGGCAAGCGTTTGACAATTTCCCAGTCTTTGTATTCTCATATTCATATAATTCACACTGCTTTGTATTTCGTTTTTTTTTTTTTTTTTAATGTTAAATTATTGTCTTGCAGACAGCGGTGGTATGCCGGAGAGATCATGCGTCTTAACTGGTGCTCCGGAAAGTATAGAGTAAGTTTTGTGCTGCGTTTCGGTCCCCTCTTCTTTGCTATGTCCTACTAGGTTTCATAAAAATTCAAAAAATAAATCTTCCTGGAAAAGGAACACTTGGCAGCATGGGAGTTATCTCCATTAGAATCCTTTTGTGCAATATTTGCTGATATAAAATAGCTATGTTGCAAAGTGTAATCTCAGTCAAGTACTCCCCCCAACACACTTTTCCAGCATGCCACCATCCCTCCCTCTTCCTTCCCGAAAGCTACAATCTTGCTTCCACAATTGCTGTGCTTTTTTTCGCTTGGCGAGCGAACACAAAAATGCTTAAAAGTATCACAGCAGGCAGAGGTAATGCAGTTTTATTTTTATTTATTATTTTTTTTTCCCCCCCACGCTGGCCCTGTCATGTGTGCTTGGGAGAGAGCTGGCGCTGGGCATCGTTGCTCCACCTTTTCTTTATTTTAAAGATGCCAGATTTCGCTGCATCCCAGCTTGTCTCTGAAGTTTTAAGGGCGTTTCGAAAGCCCCCGTCATTTTTGCCAGGCTGCTGTGAGCACTGATCTGGAATGAGTGTTATTGGCAACTGCATATTACACAGCAAGCCATAGGGTTTCTGTTTTGTTTTTTTATATATAACCATTACCCCGTCTCTCTTCCTTTTACAGTGAGTCACTGAGATTGTGTTTGAGCTACAAAAACATAGCTGTGACACACATCAGTCTTATTTTTCGATTAATTTAACCCCATTGCAACCAGAAGGAAATGCATATTATGACCAAAACACTTAAAAAATAAAAAAAAATAAAAAGTCCTTAAAAGTATCACAGCACGCAGAGGTAATGCAGTTTTATTTTTATTTATTTATTTTTTCCCACGCTGGCCCTGTCATGTGTGCTTGGGAGAGAGCTGGCGTTGGGCATCGTTGCTCCACCTTTTCTTTATTCTAAAGGTTCTGAAGGTGTTGCTATTTTTATTCACAGGGTTAATCACTAAACATGGTTTTTAGCCAAAAATAACCAAGTTGGAGAATGTTTCCAGTTTAACTGTTTTGATGTATAATTTTCAATTCCCTTGTAATTTACTACAATTTTTAGGTTTAGCGAATAATTCTGAATGTGCTTTTGGCTTGTATATAAATGCGTCCTCACGATTTAATCTAACCGCTCGCTGCCACAGGAGTACAATTGTCCAAATACCATGTCTTGTATAACTAGTTTGCACTCAAGTTGTTTGTTGAGAATGTATTTGTCTTATTGTTCAGAGAGCTATAGATTAAGCCTTTGTCCTTGCCAGGCCTTACCTGTGCGTACATCCCATTACTGTTGACGGCACTCCAGAGCACTATTCACTGATGTGCACTTAGTTTGTTTCACGGTGTGGCTAGGTTTTTTGGCTATTTCAGCTTTAGGAAAGGGCTCCTTAGTGGGTACTGGGAACTGCCTTGAAGCAGTTCAAGGGAATTATTAGTTTATCTAGTATTAAGATTTATTCATAATCTATCTAATTTCATTAGGAGTCATAGGCAGAGTATATATTGACGTTCTGTTCATCTAACTTAGAAAAAGGAGTAACGATACGGCAGCGCTAAGTATCCATCTAATGATGCCATTATGGCTAAAGCGGTTTAACATGTATATCTTTTATATAACCGCAGCTATACTTATTCCCTGCCTACTACCACGTGAGCAAATTGATTACTTAATTTCAACCTCTCCTAAGCAAGAGCTCTTAAATAATACTTTGTAATAATCTATTTGATATAGTGCGGCAACATTACCTAGACACAGTGTCCAGTTTTGACACTCCTATGTGACCTAAATGTATTAACTAGTTCTTTACTGACCTTATATTGAACAGTGTTCACGTTTGTAAACACTTTTTTTTTCCCTTTTTAATCTTCGTTAATAAATTTCTATGTTTTTATCCTAATGAAGTGGCTTCTACCCATTTATAGTAATCTCATAGTGAAACTTCCACACTACTGGATTTCTCTATTTTTTGATTCTATACATCCAATTGCTCCCTTTCTCTTCCTGTAGGCATGCAAAGCGTCTATTAGGGCAAATTGTGGATCGCTGTCGGAATGGACCTGGTTTCCATAACGATATGGACGGAAACAGCACAGTCCAGGAGATCCTAATCCCAGCTTCCAAAGTGGGTCTTGTTATCGGCAAAGGAGGAGAGACCATCAAACAGCTCCAGGTATTTCTCTTCCTACCATTTAACAGTGACTCAAAGATACCCTGTCTTTGTGGCACTAGAGCAACAATGGGGTTAACTGCCCCTACTTGTCATTTTCATTACCAGTGCCTTTTCCCTCATTCATGTGAATTTGCTAATAGTTTGTTCTTGCGGAAGGTATAAGAGGGCAATTATGCTCAGTGTGGTATTTGCTTTGTGGGATGTTAATTTTCAGACGAGTGTTAGCTGTTTCTAATTGGTACTTAATTCTCCGTGTTCTGTTACCTTTTTAAAACTGAGAGAATCTATTTACCTTTTCAACCTTTCCAGTCCTGAGTGCAGGAGAGGGTCTCAGTCACTTTCCTGAGACTAATCTTGCGACTAAAACTCTTGAATGTCATTTTTTTGAAAATCTAGCAAATTAAAGCATCTGCAACTTCCATTTTGTGTCTTTATTTTTCGTAGGTTTTCTGTAAGGGTACTGAAACTGTCACAGCTGCCTTCTAGAAAGGCAGAAGCATGACGTTTCATGCAAATCCCACAATTCCTTTCTCACCTCGGCCAATCTGCCCAGAGAAATACTGAGAGGAGTCAAGGTGCAGCAGATGAGCAATTAAGTTTGTGCATTTGCTAACATTTTCTGGAACGTAGGATTATGGGAAGATTACTTAGATTTGCAGATAATGTGAAAATCTGAGTTTTTCTGGAAATTTCTATTACCTGATTTAGCAAATTGCCTTTATTTACAATGTTGTAAGCTACTGGACAATATATATCTCCTACATTTTTTTAAATAAATGTCTGGCAAGTTTTAGGTACTTACTAAGAAAGCAGGCAGTGGGATGATATTCACATATCTAGTGTCAGGTCAATTAGATTAGGTAATATACCAGGTTGTCAAGACAAATATGAGATTATAAAAATAAATCCTAAAAGTAATGCACATTCAGAAATTTAGAGGGCTGAGTGGCAGTTTCTTCTATTACATTTTATGGAGTAAACGAGTTCATTTCGTATTTTGTTGTGAACATGAAGCTTTTCGCATTTGCAGGAAAGGACTGGTGTTAAAATGATAATGATTCAAGATGGCCCTTTACCAACCGGGGCAGACAAGCCGCTTAGAATCACAGGCGATCCTTTCAAAGTACAGGTATGTGCATTCATTCTTTATTATGAAATGTGGTTGTGATTTTCAGTTGCTGTGCGCATGCATGTTTTTATAATGACTTTGTCCACCCCTACTGCAAGGATTAGGGAAGATTCCCTCTATAGGAAACACTTTCCTATTCTTGGGGAAAGTCATGCAAGACCAGCGACTCTTGAGTGTTTTTCATGCCAGGATAAAGGCTAGCACAGAAGAGCACAATTGTGTTTTGGTGCTGTAAGCTCATATTCACTTTTAGCAAATGCCTATACAAAGATGAGAGGCTGGTGCCCCAAGTGCACCCGTCTGTTGTACAACATGAGAAACTGCTACCCTTCTTAACGCAATTCTTCACTCTATTCTTTTATTCTATAGCAAGCAAGAGACTTGGTTCTGGAGATCATAAGAGAAAAGGACCAGATCGACTTCAGAGGTGTTCGCAGTGATTTCAGCTCCAGGATGGGGGGAGGCAGCATAGAGGTAAGAATAATCTACAGTCTGCCTTTTTGCACCTTTGCAGTATGCAATACTATTCTTGCTTGGATTTCTTTCATTAGAATTTTACATATTAACAGGAGTGTCCCATTTAAAAAAATAAATAAAAAAATTTAATTTCTATCAACAGCCTTTTAACGTTTTTTTTGTTGTTGAATTTTTACATCACTGGGGTTTGTTCCCTTTAGGACATTGGAATCCAGATTGGCTTAAGCCACTTTAACCCTGGTTTGGAATAATATCCCCAGTTATATTAAAATCCTCAAATAGGGCATGGGGAGAGGTGGTCCAGTTTTCACCCCTCCTAAATATTGGGAGTTCATAAAGACATGTTTTCAATCCCCTCTTCTGTGTCCTCATATCAAACGGTCTGCAGGAGGCACACTACATCTAAATAGACCCACCTCCCTCTTTACCCCCCTTTAAAGGAGATATATCATACCACTTTAATTCAAGGCTACTGTCCATCACTTTTGGTGACCCCTTCCACTCTCCAGCTAGTCGCTAATGCTTTATAACAAAGGCAAGCGTTTCCAGACGGTATCCCTTCCCCAAATGTTTAGGAATACTCCCATAATATTCTGATAGTCATATACAAACAGTTCTGGAAGTTATTGTTCAAAGCCACAGGAGCTAAAGGATGCACTGTTTAATCCACACATTACATAATCCAAAGGTGTAAATGGCACTCGATATGTACTAACTTGTTTGTTTTATCAGTATGCAGGGCTATGTAGACCCAGGGTGAATGCTTGCTGTGTTATTCTCCATAGGCACTAAACCCATCTTGTGTTACCGGCCAGGTCTCCGTACCAAGGTTCGCTGTGGGAATTGTAATAGGAAGAAATGGGGAGATGATCAAAAAGATTCAGAATGATGCGGGAGTGAGAATTCAATTCAAACCAGGTTTGTGATCATTTCTGTCCTCTGTAGGGTCTGGTCTACAACACTCTACGCAGTACTGGCATTGTTAAAACATTGTTTTTTATGCATTAAGATAATGTGGATATAATTGATATGTATGCAAACGGGTTGTTGATCCAAGGAGAAATTGGATTACCAATATGGGTTTTAAAGTAGAACCTGATGGACCTATGTAACTCTAACATGTGGAACTCAAAAAAATCTACCTCTAATTAACAAACATATGTAGCCATGGTAATACACTCGCTTAAGTATTACCACAGTACAACTTACAGAATGTGCACAAATCTTTGTTTACATTATATAGAAAAAAAAGGATTTAAAAAAAAAGTAAACATTTTTAAATAGGGGTTTTTTTTTAAATTTGGGAAAAATTCTCCCCTTTTGGGAATATGCTTAAACTATTTGTACAAATATAAATGCATACAGAAATGAATGAACCACATAGATCACTCTACTTATACATTTGTATTGTATATAAAGCAAGAATTTCTCAGGAAATAAATTCTTGTAACAGCAGAATTATGTAGAGTTGCTTTAAACTTTGAAAATGTCTCCATATTCCTGAAGGTTTGTTCAAAAAGTTAAAGAAACTGCATCCTTAAAAACAAAATTCCTTTGAATGCTATAAAGTGCTCCACAACAGTTAATGTATCAAAATCAACAGAAATGGAGAGAAATTAGAAAAATAAAATTGTGTGGTGGTACGGGGACGGGGGGACTTGTTTTAACTATTTTGTACAACGAGTACTGTTTATACACATTTGAAAAAAACGTAACCAAAAAAAGGTAAGATTATTAGCTGATCTACATATAGTTCACAAAAAGGGTGACTCACCTATACATTGCTGATAGTTTGAGGGGGGGGGGAAAATCACATGTGATATGTCAAGCATAATCTTAATATCGAAAAGGGGGGGAAATATTGTGAAGAATTTGACACACACACTTAAGTTATATATAAAGCTTATCTATTTAGAGCAAACAGTCTTTTGAAAAGGTTAGATCTCACCCAAGGGCTGGGAACCAGGGCTGCTGGCTTGAAGGTGTGTGTTCTTTGTGCCTTGAGGGCCGCATGTTTTGGACTTGTTGGTTCCTTCAATGGTTCTGGAGGAGCAGAAGAACATTTTAGCTTAATGTACCTTGTTACTACCCCCCGACTTCCAAGCAGACAACTGACCCTGTGACTTCCTGGTTGTTTATCAGTGGATAAATCTCAAGAGGTAACAATTGCCCAGAGCACCTGCATTGCAAAGATATTTCTCATTGAGTTACATTGGCATGTCTGATTGGACAGCCACAAAAAGTCTGGGTGGGGTTAAGAGGGGGGCTTGTATAGGCTTCAGACAAGATTTGAAGCTTTTGCAAGCTGTTATTAGATACAACTCCAATGAAAACGAGAATAAATAATTTTAAAAAAGCATGCAAGTTTTCATTTGGGGTATATCTACTAAACCGTGATATTTGGGAAGTGGAGGGGGTGGAGTTTTGTAAGGTGAAACAATAAGGACGTACCTTATTAAGATAGAACAGTGTATGGGGTTTATTTAGCTTAGTGGTTCCTAACCACTAATCCACGTGCTATTTTACTAAGTTTCCAATGGTTGGAACAGAAAAATTTATATTACAGTGAAAGGTGTTTTGCAGAATTAGCTTTGAGATATATACAATAACAGAATGAGTCACCATGTTAATTCCAAATGTCATTTGTGGCACTTAAAGCTGAAGTGGGAGGAGGGATTAAGGATTTAGTTGTAGTGTGTTTAGGGTTTATTAAAGAGTACCTAGTAATATCAATGTATGCTTTTTTTTGAGTATAAAAAAATCTGTCAATACACTGTGCTGGCAAATTTGCTAGAAAATGTATAGCTTGGTTTAAAAATAGGTTTTTCTCCCACCAATCAGTCGATTCTTTGGTAAAGACTTTGTGTTAAGGAATTGAGTGATGGAGAGCAGAACACACTTCCCACCAATGGTCCTTATACTCTCCAAGCACAGCAACCACAGAGCATGCTCTGTATTTGCTATGGTAACTCCCTAATTGACGCCGTTACCGCTGGTCAGGGAGTATAGGAATCGAGTGATGACCCTTCGTTCAGACTCCAGCATCACATATTAGGTTTGCCCTGGTTGAGACACTGATAAGTGAGTGTTACATGGACAAGTGGGGACAAATAGACCACAGCTTTGCTAATGAAGCTTTTCTATTTTATTTTTTATTTTGTCTGTGGTTTTCAACACTTGCTACATAAGAGGTCAGTAACTTACAGACTTCAATTTGCAAATATGAATGATATTCTTGTATATTAAAGAGCTTATTGCCCAGCCCTCTGCTAAACACTTGCTATGTGTGCATTTAAAAGATGCTTGTGAAAGGACAGAAAGGGATACCCGATTATTCCTTGTTCTATCCACTTTGTTTACGTTCTACATTCTATGTATGTAAGAAAAAATCCTACTGGTTTGTTAGCAAAGCAGGCCGTTCCATGAAGAGTTCTGCTAAATCACATTTGTATCTCGGCAGATCTGTTTATTGCAAGTGGCTAGGTTACTTTTTTTTTGTTTTAGTTATATACTTTGTACTTGCCTCCTGCAGATGATGGAATCAGCCCTGAGCGAGTGGCGCAGGTAATGGGCCTCCCTGAGCGATGTCAGCATGCTGCCCATATAATTAACGAGCTCATTATAACAGCACAGGTGAGTGATATAGAGAAACTTGGTTATATGTTGGGATATCCCATGAATATTTACTCCAAAACACTTAATTTTTACCTATATTCCATTGTCTGCATGTGATAACATACAAGGCAGTTGTTCTCTCCATTTTCTTATACTGATCAACGTGGTTTGACTTTTTAGCTGTATCTATAAAGATGTCAAGGATGATCCGTGTTTTTCTTTCTGCCTTAAAGGGACTCTCCGGCTCTCTAAAGCAATTTAACCTGCTGTGTGAAGAGTATGTGTCCTGTTTTTGAAAAGTCTGTGATTGGACAGGCACAAAGTTTTGTCTGGGGATGAACGGCGCAAAGGCTTTAAAGCTTCAGACAAGGGAACTGCATCTTTTGCAAGCCGTTTTTATATATTCCCCTAATGGGAATTTTTTTTATAAATGCATGTTTTCATTTGGATTATATCTACTAAACCAGGTGTAGGCAACCTTCGGCATTCCAGATGTGAACTACATCTCCCTTGATGCTTTGCTAGTATTGTTGGTGTTAAGAGTAGTATGGTAGCTCTGGAGTGCTGCAGGTTACCTACCTCTGTACTAAACGTTTTTTTATGAAACCAAAAGCAATATTTTGGCAGTGTAGTGTCCCTTTAAGGCCAACGTGGTTGTCTACTTTTAGGTCACCTTTGTTTGAGTTTGAGTTTTTTATGCTTTTTTTTTTTTTATGTGCACGGCTTTGCCAAGGCAATCCTTTGCATGTCCCCTTATCACTCAACAGGTTCTTTGTGTCATTCACACATGTTCTTAAAGCCTTATTGAATACAAATAAGCCTAAAATACAAAAATAATTCCTTTCCTCTGCTGCAGGAGCGTGATGGTTTTGGAAGCCTTGCTATGGCCCGTGGAAGAGGGCGTAGTCGTGGCGATTGGAATATTGGTACACCTGGAGGAATGCAGGAGATCACGTACACTGTGCCAGCAGATAAATGTGGACTGGTGATTGGCAAAGGTAGGAAAAAAGATGTGGAAACATTCCTTTTTGCACAAACTATATTGCTGTGTTAGAGTGAAAATAGTGGTCTTGCTAGTTGTTGGTACCTTGACTCCAGTGGCTGGTTGTTCTAGGCTGGCATCAAGAGTGGATATAGTTTCAGATTGAACATACAGCTAACATTTAATATCTAAGAGCTTAGTAATTGTCTGCCTTCCTTTTAGCTAATTTTATCTGATTCTGTTTTTTATCTTGGGCCTGTTTCACCTTCAAAATCTCTAATTTTTTTTTATTTTTTTTATAATTTTCTAAAATTGAAAGTTACTATTATTAGCAGATTCTGACTGAAGCTTCCAATGCTAAATATGCAGAAAATATTTGCTGGCATAAGGACTTTTGTCAAATCAACACTTATAGGAACACTGTAGTCACCACATGGAACCTTGGGTGCCAGGTTCTGTATCACTACCGCAAGGTTTACACACATTTAGAAGATTCTCAGCCATTTCATCATTAAATGCTCGGTTTCAGGCAGAGATGGAGCTATTCACCACTCTCCACCATACAAGGGCTTGAAGGCAGTGATTGGCTGAAAGCATCAGCTGAGCTTTTTCAGACCGTAACTGAATGGGTAAGGCGTGAGATAGAAGCATAGCTATGTCACTTTATGGTAGGAGGCCAGGCTTCGGGCTTCCATAGAACAACGAATATCTACTGAAGGGGAAATAATGGTGCAGGCTCTGAGTTCTGCAGACTCCAAACACCATAACTACTTTGAGCTTTTGAAATGGTTGCGATGCCTTCAGTTAAAGATTTAAATAAAGAATGCAATTTAATTGGTTCACTGCAATTCAAAGCTATGTTTTAAAAGGCAGTATAACAACTTCATCTGATTGAAGTGGTTATGGTGACTGGCGTCCACAGGTGCCAGATACTGCATCTTTGTTAAATGTTTTATTCAGTGTTTAGCAGAGATTCTTGGTTCCCTGCAGCCTGGCCCTCAATTATATTATAGAGGTGGTTTTATGCTGATACCATACCAATTTGTACCAGGGATTGCAAGTGCTAAACTGATAGAGCTCTTAGCCTATCGCTACCCGTTACCAGTGGTATAAAGAATCTCTATCTTTGCTATATTGTAATTGGAGGTTGGCAGCCAGGGCATAAGCATCTTTGCCAAACAGTGAGTAACTTATTTTGATGTGGGATCCAGTGTCTGCAAACTACAGGGCACCATACTTACTCCAGCCAAAATTCTTATGGTGCCTAGTGTTTAAGTGTAAGGGGTTTCTGTATTCAGGCTTGCATTGTCGCTGATTTTCCCTCTTGTACCCTGGAACCTCTTCCAAATTATTTGTAGGTATGGAGTAATCCCTATTGATTGCTATCCTGGAACCTTCAAAGGTCATGTTACCTGTACACATGAAGCATAGTTACTGGCTAATTTTATATTTGAGCATATGGAATGTATACTACATTACGTTAGATAATCTTGTTGGGGGGCACCATTCCCTAGTTTGGAATGGTGCCAATGTCCACAGTTTTTTGTTTTTGTTTTGGGTTTTTTTGTACTGTACAGTATAATTACTTTTGGTAGTTTTTGATTGTTTTTTATTTTTTGGGGACAGCAGTGTGGGTAGATGAATTGTTAAATGCAAAATTTAAATTCAGAGTAGTAAAGTCTTGCTAAAATGTAACCTGCAGTGAATGTTTTTTCCTTATTTGGAACAAACATTTTGGCTAATGATTGTCAAAAATTAAAAACGTATTTTAAACTTGTCACAGAAGATGTTTAACTTAACCTCATAGAAGCCAGTTTAAAGCATTCCTGCTGCGGGAACGAGCAAAACAGAAGTTCTTGGTGTTTGAGAGGTCTGCCCTACTTCTTTTCATGAATCAGTCAAATTTCCATGATAAACCCCGTCAATGACAGAAGGGACTGACAGCCCAAATCTGTCCACTCTGCCTTTTAGCTGCCATGATTAATTGCTTTACGATTTTCCATCCAGCTGGGGGGGGCTGGTCTTCGAGATCAAAAGTGGGGGCAATGCGTAGCTCCCAGCACCTATTCTCTATCCTCTGGCCAGTATGTATGAGTAGTTTGGAAGGAACTCCCAGACAGCACCACAATCTCAGGACAACCTTGCCTTGTGGTGTAAAGTAATAGTCAAGGTTATCCTAAACACAGCAAGATTGTCAGTTCAGAAAACTACATTGTCACACTGTTTCTAGTTGAGAGTCAAGGTTTTTTTTCTGTATTGTTATACTAAATTAAATAACCAAATAACATTTGCTAGATTTCAAGGTTGTAGATGTTTCCTAACTCAATGGTGCTACTCATCCTTCATACTCCACTCCCCGCCATTCTAGTTTGTGAGAATCTGTGGATAACATATAAAGTTTTTTGAAAGCTCTGGCAACTTCATGGAGAAGTTAACTTGTTTTATGTCTATGCTATACTGCCCCCACTTCCAGCACAATAGTTTTAAGGCCAGCGAGCCATTCCTATAAGTAGCGTGAAATTCCTGGCTGTAAACTAGCTTTTCTGGGGTTTTACAGGACACTAATTACGAGGGCAGTTAACACACTGGTTCAACAAATGATAATCAATTTTTACTTTTCCTGTGAGTGCTGGCCGCTGCTGTTAGGCGTTAATTTATATTGTTGAGAGACAGAAAAAAAAAATTGGTTACTACTGAGGCATTCTATAATAACGTGGGGCTGTAAAAAAACACTGGTTTTGGGGTTAAAATTTTAGCTCCTTCGTTGCCATGACATTGCAATTTAAGTGGCTGAAATCGTTATCCGTATATTGTTAGGGCCGACCGGGCCAAACAAATGGATGTTTAACTTATAATTGACCTTACATTTGTTCAGAAGTTTAGTGCATGTGAATTGTCAAATTTGAAATAATGCAAACTTTAGACACCAGAGTCAGTGTTCTGGAAGTACCGTGATTTTGCAGGAACAGTCTTTTGGTTTCCATGTTGATTGCTAAATGTATTTTATTTTTATTTTTTTAGAACTTTGCTCAGAATCCTACTGATGTGATGTCCTAATTTAAACACTTATTTTTAATCTGCCATTTGTTTGCCAACATACTATAATACTGTTATATATAAATGTCTTCAAAATCTAGTGTGTTTAAACCATTGTATGGCACATGACACTTTGATTGTCAAACTTCTATCTATCTCTAACTTTGTTTGTCAATCAATCAATGCTTGTACATATAGATATCAAATGTGCTGAGAACTTTACTTTAACGAGCTATAATATCATGCCTATAGAATTAATCTCACCTGCTGTTTGTAGTGATTGCTTTACTGCAGTGAGCTATCCCAGGCACATGGCCCTTTGCCTTGCTAGAAAACTAAAAGATCAACGTTAAAATGCAGTACCAGGTCCAGTGGCATGTTTGTCTTTGAGCTGCTGCTTCAGCTATTTAGAAATATGGAGTGCTCAGAACAGATGCCACATCAGTAGCAGTCTGGTCCCTGATTCAGTTTCCTGGGAATGGCATGTTTGAGTTTGGGTAACAATTTGTACTTGAACTAATGACTGGGCCATTCAGAAGTTGCTAGTCATTAAAGTAAAGGCCTGTTTGGAAGTGTAATGACTCTTTGTGTGATGCCGTGTGTCTAGCCCTGTTCGTTGGGTGTGTAACAGAAACCGTGTCATAATTGATTATTCTTGGTCTGTACTTGTTTGATGGATACATTCTCCTCCATATGGCTGTGGAGACAACCTACATTGAAGTACTTTGTGTATACCACCTCCTTTTTCTTAACCCCGTCCCAGTGCCTGGAGCATTCTTTCAGCTTTGACTGCAAATCCTTCACACATTCTGTGTATGTATAAATACACATACCCCCTCTCTCCCCCCCACACACACACACACACACACACACACACACACACACACACATACATAATTTTTAGTTTTCAGTTTTCAGGCAGACTTATCAAAATAAAAATATATATATGGTAACAGTGATTTGCAGATCATTGTTCAAGTGACGATTCATCTGGTTTGATTGTCTCTACAATGGAAAAAAATTAAATTGAAAAACAGCTTGTTTATACTTTTTTTTTTTTTTTTTTCTCTTTGCCTGCAGGTGGTGAAAATATCAAAAGCATAAACCAGCAATCAGGGGCCCATGTCGAGCTCCAGCGAAATCCTCCTCCCAATACAGACCCAAGTGTACGGATATTCACCATCCGAGGCGTCCCACAACAGATTGAGCTGGCAAGACATCTCATTGATGAGAAAGTCGGGGTAGGTTACATTTGGCATTAGAGGTGTCAGTTTTTCATCTCCAACTTATTTTATTTTTTTCCTAAGCATGGGCACAGTTAGGCATTTAGGGATGGGGTTGAGGGAAAATAGACTTAAATAAATTTCTACCAAAATAGATTGCTCTGGATTTTGTAAAAACAGACTTGTTCCCATTTTGCGTTGCAGTTGCACAGATTGAGCAATTTCTGGAGCAGGTTATTTTCAAGCATTCTGGAACGTGTTTATCCAAAAATAGTGCTCCAGCTATTGAACAGCAACTGCTCATGGGGTGGCTGTTTTTGTTTAGTTTTTTTGTAGTTCTTTATTGGTACCCTGCTCAACTTCAATGGTTCTGAACAAATCTTTTAAATTCCTGGCCAATTGGAAATTGGGGGAGAACATTCGCCTTATTCCCTTATAACGGCAATATCCATAGAACTTGTTTCTATTGGAGGTCATTACAAAGTAATGTTCTAGATGAACAGTACTGCTTGGCTGTTTACTTTCATTAGATCTGTCATGTTGATTCTCCTTGGCGTTCTTTGCAAACATCTAGCACCTTACTACATTTAATACTAACTTTTTTTTTCTTTTCTTTTTTTTGTAGGGTACAGCAATAGCTGCCACCAGCAGTTTCGGCCAGAGTCCTTTCAACCAGGCACATGCAACACCTCATCAAAAGTAAGTTTGTAGTGCTGTGATTCTCTGATGCACGTCTTTGCTCTGTTGAACAAGATGTGTCCAATTGTATTTGATGAGAACAGGATACTAAGATAGTGTACGTAGCTTCCAAAAAAATCTGTTTTGTCCTTTTTCAGGTTCCACTAAAGTTCTAATAAAATTGAGTAGTAAAATGAACGTGTTGTGTGTTTACCTAATTTATCATGTTAGTTGGATGTATACATCCCAACTGGTGCCCAATATGTAGGGCTCTTAGTGTAAAACACTATTCTGTAGGCTTGACTGTTAATAATGGTCTGGATTTTTAGCGATAAACTCAGTTTATCGTATTGACTGAGGCCTGACATGCCACTTAAAGTAATTTTATGTTCAACTCTGCTTCCATCTGATTATATTACAACTGATCTATGTAAAGTGCCCTTCATAGCAGCTTTCAATAAGAATTGATTACCTATATGTATATGCCGAGTTGAGATTGAATATTAATGGACTTGTGCCCTTCTTTCCCCTCCAGTGGTCCTCAGGCGTTTGTTACCCAGGGTTGGGGCAGCACTTACCAGGCATGGCAGCAGCCTGGGCAGCAACTTCCAGGTGAGTTACATACTGTAGATTTAACCTGGCAAGTCAGTGGTAATTATTTTCCATTTGGATTACGCCCTGTACTTTTAAATGAACATGACGATCACCATGACCACTACAGCCGCAGGAGTGCCCTAGCACCCTTCTATAGTAGTAGAAGTAGTCAGTCTGTTCAAGAACAGTTTGACTGCTTACCTGGGGTTCGCCAGGTGCCTGCAGCCGCCTCCCTTGATGTCGGAAGTTCCTTTACTGAGCTAAACTCTCCAGTGCCCTAGTGGTTATGGTGCATTAATTGTTCCTTTATGAGCCCACTATACCTACTAACAAATATGCATTTCTGTCTGGTTTTTGGCTGGTTGAGCATAATGGGTGCCATTCAACACTTATTTAAAAAAGCAGTGCTCAAGTGTTCTTTAGGAAGTGATGGTAGTTAATAGCATAATTGATTAGGTAACATAGTACAGTTTTGTGCATTATACTACTTCTCTACAGAGGGATTTGGATAAATTAGGGGACTGGCTGAGCAAGTGGCAGATGATTCAAATGGATAAATGCAAAGTAATTCATTTTGGAAAAGAAACGCACACATTTAATGAGGGTGAGTTAGGGATCGCGTAAATGAGAAGTAATTTAAGAATGATAAATTACAAACTAGGCAACAGTAGGTAATGCCGGTCTGCCATTGCAAAGGCTACCAAAGTGTTGTCATGTATATTAACTTGTTCAAAATAGAATTTTGCCTCTTTGTAAATGAATGGTAAAATCCCACCTTGAAAATGCGGTGCATTTTTGGGCACCAGTTTTAAAAAAGGACACTGCAGAATTAAAAGTAGGTGAGCTACAAAATTAAAAAGGGGGATGGAAAACTTTAGTTATAAGGAAAGTCTAGAAAAACTGAATGTGTTTTGAAGGGCTGATCTCAATGCAATGCGTCCTATGAGAAGTTTGTAAACAAGCCTGAGCTTTCATTCACACTTGTGTTCCTTTAGCCCCTTAAAGGACCACTATAGTGCCAGGAAACACACTTGTTTTCCTGGCACTATAGTGTTAATAGGTCCCCTCCTCCCGCCGGGCTCTAGGGGAAGGAAAGGGTTAAACACTTACTTTTCTCTAGCGCTTGGCTCCCAAGCTGCGCGTGCATTCAATCAATAGGAAAGCATTTCTCAATGCTTTCTTATGGGCGCAAGCATCGTCTCACTGTGAAAATCTGTGAGAAGCGCGGATCTGCCTCTAGCGACTATCAATGAGAGCCACCAGAGGCTGGATTAACCCTCAGTGAAACATAGTTTCTCAGAAACTGCTATGTTTACAGCTGCAGGGTTAACCCTAGATGGACCTGGCACCCAGTCTGGGTGTCTATAGTGGTCCTTTAAGGACACAGCTTCAGAAATAAAAGGGAATGACAGAATTTCCGTAATGTGTCCTTAAGGGGTTAAAGATCCATGCTCTCTGATTATATTTACTTTAGTCTATGCCGTTTCCAAGGTAAAATGGACTGCTGTCTCTCTTCCACCTACGCAGCCATTCTCCACCTAATGGAGAGAAGTACCATTAAGTGTAGCTGCCGTTATGTCACTCAGTTGAAAGTACTGCGCCTTGTGTTCCTAGAGGAAGAGAAATTGGTGTTAATAGGTTGAGTTACAATCCAATGCATCTTGCAGGGAGATTATCACAATAGTCACTGGTGCTTTAATGACCATTTGACAACCTTGTATAATCTTAGTAAATGACAGGAGCTGTGTTAGAAATGTAAAATAGAATTGTTTTGCTGGCAGGTTTCTGCAATTGCTCTCTGAAAACATGACACATTCGTCTAGGCTTTGAAAAGTTCAAGACACATTTTATCTTTTTACTTAACATCATTCTGTTGGATGTGTACCTTCTGTTGATTAGACGCTGCTTTATTGAAATGCTAGGGTATACTTTATAGCGAACACAGTCTGCTGTCATAGGCTGACCTATTGCAGGAAATCATAGCACTTTGCATCCACACAGCACCCCCGCAGTGGATCTTCCAATGCTACTTACCAGATTTTGCTTCATTTTACATTAAATAAGCGATGTACTTGACAGTTTCTTCCATTATCTGTAATGTACAGTGATCTAACGCTGTAGTTATAAATGTCAACCAAAACAGTTATTAAATTCATCTGCCTTTGTGATATAGCTATATCTATATAGCTATACACAGTGATTTGTTTTTATTTTTTTTAGTCTAAAATTCTGCCTTTTTTTGCCTACACTTTGCAAGTTTAACGTGTAGTGAATTAAATTACTCTCCTCTCATTCGAATTCGACTTATTTGAAACATTTCTAGGTTTCTCCAACTTAATAGTCATGTAAGCCAAATCAGACTTGTTGACTTGACCGTCCTTGCTAAAGGGAGCACTCTGATAAATTTGTGCAGTTTTTGGACAAGGAACATCTAGGCTCTGTGTAGGTTTCTTGCAGAGTCAAATCACGCTGAACACGCCGGTGGGCTAGACAGTTTTCTACTTTGGTATCCTGTATAGAATGCTGCTGGCCTGCTCTTTGTTACATCTACCTCATTGTTTGTAGCTCATCTCTTTGCAAAACCAGAGGGGAGCGTCTGTAAACCATTCATGGCCCAACTGGTGAACTAATTGAGCGAGTCCTTTCTCCTCCCACTCTTTCCTTAATAAGTGATCTAAACATTTAGGTTTTATTGCCTTTTCAGCCCCCCACCCCCTTTACCTTCTGTATTAAATACCCAATGAGGTGAAGCATGCCGGCTTGCAGTCCATTAATTGGCGTGTCCCTCAATGACTTGCTGATGAAAGCCATTCACGGGGGTCCTTTTTGTTCAAATTAGCAGGTGGACACTTTGTATGACCCTGAGCCATGCACAATGGGGACAGGGGGCTGACTTGTGGCATTGGTCATTTCTCAAACCGCCCTTTAGGGTTGCTACTCCAGAATGCTGGCTTGGGTCTTTCTTTTTCTTCGTTAAATGAGCATTCATGCAGCATGTTCCTTTTTATTTCAAATACTGCAAATCTATTATAGATTGTGTTTAATGGGGAAAATAGAGAAGAAAAATATCCTGGTTCGCTATCATCTCCCCTGTCACAATCTGTCCTGCAAGGGGACCCAGTCCAAGTTAGAAAAGAAGGCTAATTATCCGGGATTGATTGTTATAGCCTTAAGCCGTTGAACTGACCAGTTTTTGGTCTTGTAATGGAGCACTGAGACTTGTACAGGAGTTTATTTGCTATGGTGGGAATTGAGGATCACCGACATGGGAATTACACATTTTAAGGCAAAATCTCACAAATAGTAACTAAATTCTTAAATTCAGCCATTTGTCCTGTTTTAGCCTAAAATGTAATGTCAATTTTTCGGTTTTCCTCCAATTCTGTGGCAAATTTAGTGCAAATAAAACTAGTGATCCCAGTCTGTGAACATGTGCAATTTGTGAAAGTGGAAATACTATATCATATGTCTAGGTGCAGAATTGACTCCAGCAAAAGTGTAATATCAAATGTCTGAATAACACCAAAGGTGTCTATTTTCCGCAAATTGCTTACAACAGTCTGGTATAAATCCTATTGTTCCAGGAGAGCCTGCTCCATGCATATTATCCATTGCAATCATAAATTTCTTTTGCTTTGCTTGCTGATCTTTTTTTGTTTTGGTTTTTCCAAATTGCTGCTTATGTGTGTTTGAATTCTCCCTTTGGCTATATGTGAGGGTTACCTATGACCAGTGGTGTATATGTTAAATTGATGAGACTGACTGTACTAAGTGGGAAGCAGGAGAGCTAAAATAAGTTCCTGCTGAGGAACTTCCGGCGCTCTCGGATGGTAGTGGAGGCAGGGAGCAGCGAGCAGCAGACATCTGGTAAAAAGTCAAACTGTTTAAAAACGGTTTGTCTCCTTACAGTGGGGTGGCCAGAGTATTAATGGCACCAGAACCACTTCAGAAAGCTTTTGTGGTTATGGTACTTGGAGCGTTCCTATGACATTTAATACTATTTCACCCAGTTGCAGTAGTGCCCTCTCCATTTCCTGCTTTACATCCCTTGCAGGGCAGCTGTGTTTTGGTACGGTGGGTCATGTGACATTTGGCTGTTGAGATGTAGTCATCACCAACAGTAGTTTGACAGCTGCTAATCTACCTCGGGACGTCAGACAGTTGACTGCATTTCCCAAGATTGCTTGGCCAGCCTTAAAACTTAGTTTGTGTCTGTGCATTGGTTGCACGGCATACCAAAGAGACATTCAAAGCTCAACATTGTCACGTGTTAATGCTGCATTTTAGAGAGAGAGGTTTTAAAGATGTTCTAAAGAAATCGTGTAATTAAGTTCATCTTCCCACCTGCTCACCTCTACAATCCTTCCTGCATACAGGTCAGCAAAGCCAGCAGCAGAATGCTCAGCCAGATTATAGCAAGGCTTGGGAGGAGTATTACAAGAAGCAGAGTAAGTACACAGCCATTGACAAGTTAAGTCCTTGGTACAGTGATGGTAGTCATACCTTAATTACCAGAATAGTTTTAACCCATTAAAGGGATGCTCCAACCCAATTTTTTTTTTTTTTTTGGAAACTTTATTTTTCTACATAAAATACTCTTGGGCACTATTTATTCGATCCTCTCCTACATTTTGCAGTAAAGCCTGCAAAAAGAAGGCATGTTACCTGGAAACCAGCGCCATGGACAAAGCTTCTAGCGCTGCCGTCCACTCATCCAACTGTCAGCAGAGCCTTGCGTTGTCCAATCAAAGTTTTCTCACAGATACGTTTTTGCTTGGACTGGTTCATAGCGCATGCGCGAGCACTGAGCCAACGTAGGGAGCGGATTTTCAATTTAAAAAAAAGAATAGTGCTGATGTATTGAGAACCTCAATAAGTCCGTTGCCAGATAGACGTATCTTTTTGCATAGAGTTGACATTTGTCAGTCCAGTCACGTGTTCCGGGGAACTAAACCGTGCAGCGTATCAAGCTGCAACAGTGCACATACAGACTCCTACCACACTGACCACTTCTAAAACTGAAGTGGTTAAGGGCGATGGAGTAACCCTTTAAGCGTCAGGTAGTCAAAATAGGATCCTTCTGTGACTGTAGATCTGTGTTTTTTGTATTTTGTTTTGTTCTGCTTTGTGTTGTCAGTTTTACCCTAAGGATTGCATAGTCCATACTGTGATGAATTGTCATTGGTTTTTAACTTCCTAGCAGTGCACGCTGATATGCTTTGGCTTAATTTTTATTGGCTTGTTGTGTGCAGCCTTACTTTCAAGATTGATTTAGTTCCCTCTTTAGTGTGGGAAACTAAATTGGAAGCTTGCATGCGTGTATTTATAATCTCATGAGAGTGTTTTTTTTTTTGTTTTTTTTCCCCAGATGTTTTAATTTTCTGTTTCTTCTCTTCTTTTTAGATCAAGCTGCCACAGCCACCTCTCAGCCAAGCTCACAACCAGACTACACGCTTGCTTGGGCCGAGTATTATAGACAGCAGGCTGCTTATTACGGGCAGTCATTGGGGCAGACTCAAACCCATAGCCAGGTGAGTAGCACTACAATGTAAAGCGGTCTGTCCTTTTATGTTAGCCTTACGTTGTTAGTATGCTATCCAAAATAAACTACTGCTCATTTTAAGTGCTACCTCTGTCCTATTGCAAGAAATAGCATCTCACATCTTCATTATATTAAAAAAAAATATATAGATCTGTCTGTCTTCCTCCTCCAACACTGGGGTTCACACTGTAAATAGTTCAACAGCTGAAACCTAGCTTAATCCAAACCAGAAATTAGAGCCTTAACCAGCTTAGATAGCTGGGGTGTGACAACCTTCCTCTGTGTTCAGCTATGGAATTGTATGCAGTTTGAAATCAGTAGGAAATTCTGTGAATGGTTCAAGCAGGGCAGGTTTTTTTGTTTTGTTTAGATTTTTTTAATTTGTTTTGAGCCATAACAATTATACATGATGACTCATCCCTTTTTTGTAAAAATAATCCCTCCAATGATTTTCTTTAAATTTGGTGCTGACCCATGTATCGCCGATTTTAGGTCTAAGATTTTCTGTATGTAAATAAATGTCAGACATCTGGTATAAAAATAATTATTAAAATCAAATCTGCAAAGTTGTGAAAAAAAAAAATTCTGCATGGACCAGGACGGCTGTAGAAATAACTCTCTAAAGTAAAGTGATTTTTAACAAATGTGCAAGCTTTTTCTGGAGGGCCATCCATCCAGAACCCTACCACATTGCTAGTGCAGGCACTTATCTGAGTTGCCTTACTGGGGTTTAGTCAGGAAGTCCATTACATAACGAAAAGGTGAGTTATCTGTTGTTCTGTTGCATCTGAACTGGCACCATTTGGTTCAGTAATCTTCAAAAGAATGTGAGGGTGTAACTATCCCTATCCGTCATCACAACTTAGATTGTATAGGCAGGTGCTCTCATATACTTGTGTTTCAGTCTAATGTAACTCGGTCTCTAATTTGTTTTTAATGCTTGTTTTCCAGGAGCAGTGAGAACAATTGTCCAATTGATGAAAACTTTCATTTTTAATTTTTATCCCACTTGGAATCATTGCAGAAGACAGACCTTAATTTGTAACTGGTTTCTAGATTTTCAGAAATTTTGAAGAAGACTTTCTGTTTGTAAAACACTAGTCATATAGTTTAAATCTATACTGAACTTTGCTAAGAATCAAGATTATATAATATACTAAAGATATAAACTTGCTGGGAATTGTTTTATTTTGTTTTTTGGGTTTTTTTTTTTTTGGTTTTTTTTTTGGGCGGGGGGTTGTTTTGTTTTTGTGTTTTTTTTTTTTTTTCACTTTTTGTGTTTCCTACCCTTGAAAAAAGTGTTAACATGAATTCTTTTTGGAACCGACAAATTTAAATATATATATATATATAAATATAAATATCTATTCCTTCACTGTGTAGCCTCTGCCCCCTGTGGTGCTGATATTGAAACATATTTGTCTCATATTTTTTTTTTTTTTTTTAAATTAAATGCATTTTCTTGGACAATACAATTTTGAAGGTCTTATCTCAAACATTTAAAAACAAAACAAAAAAGGAGAAAAAAATGTGTACACAGGTCCTAAATTTTTTTAAATGTGTATTTAAATATTCTTAACTGTAAATTCATTAAATGTTTTACGTCTAATTTTCTGATATTATGACTGTATTTGATTTTATTGCATATTTTTTTTAAAGAGCATTAATAATCCGTGTTACCTGGTTTTGAATTGTCATTCTGAATACCGAATATTTGAATCTGTTTCTTGAGACAAGTATTGTGTGTGGGGAAATTAGGGGAGGGGGGAGCAGGGTCATATTTTGTAGGATTTGTATAATACCTAGGGTTTTGAAGGGTTAATATAAAAAGATTGTTAACCCTATTCCTGTCAGATTGAACTGTGATTCATTGCAGAGCAATGGCAAGGCTTTCTGGCAGGGCAGGGGTACATTTTATAAAGCAATGTTTATCAGTTATGTTGCCTCTGTATATTGGACATCAAGCTATAACATGAAATGACCTTTTTTTTCTGCTGTCAAAAATATAAATACTATTATTTTTAATATGAATAAATCAACTGTTAGAATCTCTAATGCAAAACACTGTGGAACCTTTAACAGTATGGAAAAGTTTAAAGAATCGTAATAACTATTTTTAACTCCAGGGTTCATGAATTTTTTGGGGGTATTGTTTTTTTTTTTTTTTTTTTAGTGTTTTCTTATCTAATTGTCGAATTTACCATAGAAAATATAAATAGTATTAACCACAGTATGTGCTAAAAAATACTTTTTGATTTAATAAAAGGGATATGATTTTGAATGTTGTAGTTTTTTTTTCTTGTACAGATGACTGTATTTTTGTGAGCGAAAATGGAATTCATGCTAATTTTTTGTGTGCATTTAAAATTAATCTATGGGAACATTCCTTTGATTTTGGTTTTTTTTTGTTTTGCTTTTTTGCATTTTGTTTTTTTTGTTTGGGGGGGTGGGAGGGGCTTTACTTTTTCCTTTTATGCCTAAAATGTTTAACTAAAAGAAAAATCATGATTGGATGTTACAGAGAGATGTCTTATTCATCTGACAATTGCATTTTACACTCTATATAATAAAAATGCCCCAAGGCTGCTTGTGGGTGAAAATGTTATATAGTCTGGATTGTGTGTGTAATTTCTTCTTAAATATGACCGCTTTCAGTTTGGTACATTAAAGCAATAAAAGAGATTGCCAAGTTTACATTAACACACTTCTCTCCCTTCCACACTTTATAGAAATGTTTCTTATACAGTGTGTGATGCTGCAAATTCTGTCGTCCTGCTCAGCAGGACTGTATGCTCCGTAGACTGTTCCATTAAAGTTCTTTGTCCACAACAATAAAGTTTCCTGGTCACCCACCACCTGGCAGCAACTGGAGGTATGGCTAAGGCAGAGATTACACACTTCCTTCTAAATGTACCAATTCATACCAGTAGTTGGAACTGTGATAGGCTGAAAGAAGTCAGCTGACACTCAGCCAATCGCAGCAACCCATTGCTGCTCAGGTTAATGCTTCCTCATTAGACAAAGCAGCACAGAGTGGACAAGTTGCTGAGAACTCTTATTTAGCACTTAACCATTAATATTGGTTCAATTGTGAATGGAAGGATGATGCATGGGCGACTCCAGAGACTATAATCAATTCTATGAAATGAACAGGTTACTGTTTCACTTGAAACCACCCCAAACAAAGCTCAAGTCCGTGTCAACATTGGAAATTTTATATTGACTATCTATAATGCACATTTCCTAATAAACTTAAACGAGAGAAATCTCAATGTATCTAAATATAGAAGAATGTAAATGTTGAAACTACTTGCTAAGCTGAGGAAATACTTTAATACTGTTCCAATGTATTACACTCGATCGGACTTATGTCCATAAAGTTCATACTTTCACACATGCCTGCTTCTGATGGCAATTTAAAAATCTTCCAATTGTTTAAAGAAAAAAAAATATTCTGGGGGGTGGGGCCTGACTGACATGCTGATTGGTTGCATCTTCTGAGAGCTTTGTGGACTCAAGCATACCACAGTTCTTACTGCATCTGGTAGATTTGGCTTGAGGAGAACCGGATGCGTATTCTGTGAGAGAGGGAGGCGATCGATCACTCCACCTTTAATTTCACTGACCTCTACAGCATGTCCTCCATGTTTCTTCACCCCTGCCAGTGCAGGTTACCCTGGGACATACAGCTTTACGCAAGTGATTATCGGAACATGACTAGTGACCTGCAGTATTCCAGTCTTCTCTAAAATGGCAGACTCCCATAACAAGCTGTCCTCTGTCTGGCTAAGCTGGACATGCTGTTTATGGACTTTTGGCCCAGGTTTCAAAACAGACAGCAGGATCAGTGAGATACTTGTCTCAGTCTTATCTAATGGTATCATAATCCTAATAAGAGTTGCTGCAATAAAACCGTACCCCTGTGCGCCAGTTTTCCAAATTAAAAGGTGAAGTCATAGGCAAAATTAGATTAGATGTCCATTTTAAAGTTGTAAATTTGACAGTGATTTTATGGGTCATCACCTTTTATATATATTTTTTTTTTCCACACACAAGTTCCAGTTTGACGGGACATTTCATGATCCTGGTATGAGTCGGTGTAATAAAGCCTCAATATTTTTACTATGCATTGTTTCGCCAACAGTTTCATCCCATGTATTGGTTTTCCAGGTTTATTGGCAAATCACAAAGTATCCAATGCCCTTGTAAATTTGAGAATTATTTTCTATGCCATATGGCAACCCAGGAAAGAAAATTACCTCCATATATAGGCATCCAGGTTATACCAAATTGTGCCATCTTGAGTTGTCTGGTCTTTATCACAAATATATGCCCCATTTACTGGTCACTTTTTTTTTTTTTTCCTCCCTTTCTCTTCACACATGAACTCCATTTTTACAGGAAATTGTATAATTCCAATATGTGTAAGTGCAATAAAGCTTATATTATTTTACCAATGCTTCATGAATATAACCGTGCCCCTATGTATGTGGAGTAAATTTACGGCAAAATAGATTAGATGCACTTTTCAACAAAGTGATTTTTGAGTGTTTGTTTGGTGTAGCCACTTTACATATGGCTGGGCTTAGTGTAAACTGGGACAAGCCAAGTTTCTCCCCCCCATTTGTATTTTATTGAGTACAGGAGGCTAAGTAGAGTCGACCTTAACATACGTTTATATCAGACATACAGTTTTGGATTCCATGGAGTTAGGAGGGTTGTTTCACATCAGCCATTAAGGAAATCACAATAGATTGTTAGGTGCAATTCGGTTGGTTAGATGGACAAGCACGATATGAAGACATTGTATTGACATTTCAAGTATGTAAATATATGTTCTATTGGGTGTTATCCTGCAGTTCCCTCAGGTTGGTAAAGCTTTGTTTTCAACAGCAGCTTCTCTCATTGAGTCCATAGGCCTTCAAAAGTGGCTTTTTGTTTTATGGTGACTATAGCCATTCTTTCATAGATATAGTTTAGGTTAACCCCTTAAGGACACATTATGGGAATATTCCGTCATGATTCCCTTTTATTTCAGAAATTGTGTCCTTAAGGGGTTTATAATCTCTACTAGCTCTGACATAGTAGGCCATTTATCACTCTTCCAGTTCAGGGCAAAAAGGTGTTTCGCTGCTAGGCAGAGGTGAGCTATCAGGGCTTTACTTAAAATGAGGTCTCCTTTGGAAATAGGAGCCATAGGGATAAATCTAAAGAGCGTGTGCTCAGTCAGTTCAAGCCATTGATTTCCATAGAGGATTAACTCCACCAGATATGTGATAGCACACACACCTCTGAGAGGCATCTCCAACTATTTGGATTTGTGACTGGTAAAATCTTGTGGAGATGCGTAGGTGGAAAATACCATCGATATATTGGTTTACGATGGGCCTCTTTGTGGTTGTAAAAAGTGGTTACACCGTGTAAATCATTAATTGCTTGGAGTCATTCTTCTACCGTGTGTGTGACTCCCATCTCCCACCCCAACATACAAGGATGTTTTTCTGCAGTAAAGCAGACCTGTAACGCCAAGTAACATTTAGAGAGGAGTTTGATGTTGTTGGTGCTATCCTGTATGTGGATCGGACTAGTTTTAACATAAAATGAAGAAATTGGTATGGCTTCTCTATGGCTGCTTTATGTATAGAGGACATGGGAATTGAACATTGCAACCTGGCTTAAATAGACTGCAAATTTCTTCTACTAGGCCAGGGTTAGGCAACCTTCGGCACTGCAGATGTTTTGGACCTCACCTCCCATGATGCTTTGCCAGCATTGTGGGAGATGTAGTCCACAACATCTGGAGTGCCAAAGGTTGCCTAACCCTGTTCTAGGACTTAGTTTTTATCAGTTCACCAGATAAGGCTGTATACGTTGATCAGCCAAGTTTATTCACCCCATATAACTTGCTGTAGTCTACAAGTCACTTCAGTTTTTCCAGCTGCTCAGTTCTACCTCTCATAGACACTGGCACTGTGCTTTCGTCGTGCATTGTAGACATCATGTATACATATTTCTTATCTGTAAACCAAAGGGCCATCATCTCATTCTGACGTGGAGCTAAAGAGGAGCCTCTACTGCTTCTGTCACTTGTCAGTGTTTGGGAGAAACCTCTATTTATATTACAGACTGTGCCACATGCTAGGGTTTTGAAATACATTTTGAAATCAATCAATACTGGTATAAAACATTTCAACCCATAGACGATAAACCTTATTTAACAAAGGAAAGATTACATCATACACAATCATGCCATTTGTGCGCACAGAATCAGTGCATCTCCGTGGAGCAAGATGGCTATCCTTCCATTGATAAATCCCTTTTATATCCTTGATACGCCCATGTATAGCCAGTGCAGGATTCACAGAATTTATAGAATTTGATGCCATATCGTGACAGCATCGATGGGATATATTGTTTGAAAAGCTGTCTACCTTTAAAAAAATTCATAATGGATTTGTCAAAATGTTTTGGTCTGGGATATAATTTTGGAAAAACTTGTTACCCAGGAAATAAAAATTTTGGAGAGCTTGTCAAACAATAGGTTGTTTCTAGGGGGACACAGTGTAGTTAAAATAGAGGAATTGCAGCATTTACTCATAGCGATCCCTGTGATACTTGGCTTTTTCACAGTACCCATTACTAGGTTTAGTGCCGAAAATGTTTTCATTTCTGCGACATAAGTGGGGAATGTGACCCCTGGTTCACAGACAGATACTGACTGGCATTCAAAATGGTTTTGTAAGTTGTATGAATTGGCCCCAGCAGCACCCTTGTGATGTACTGCATGTTCAGATGAGTGCAGCCCTCTTGGTTTCATACATATATACTTATAATAGTAATTTTATATTCTTCTTATAATATAACCCACATGCAATAATATTCATGTATAAATGAAGATACTGCAGGGGGTGTATTGAGGAAATTGGCCTTGGGTCAGCAAAGAGGGTACATCTGACCCTGGCTGCAGGTGTACTGCCTGGGTTTCCAGACATAACCCCAGATGGCGATCCGCATGCTGGCCGGATGGAGGGCTAGATTGTTGGGGTATGCTATGCCAACTTAATGGCATTAAAGACCTCCTACTGTATGGTGGCATAGCACGTACTAATGGGGCTATAGAATTCTGGGAGCCTGATGCACAAGACAGTGGCAGAGCGGGTATTTGTGGGTATTTTATTTCCCAGAATACTTAGCTGGCCGTGCATAATAGGAAATGCAGCTGAGATATATGAAGATTAAACATTAGCTAGCAGAGGACATTGGATTTAATTTATGAAATCGTGAGAGCATTAACCCGACTCATGGCCACTCAGACGCTTCATCCTCTCACAAAGCCTGGACAAAAAAGAAAAACTGCTTTCGTTTCTGCTATTTTGGCCTAAGATCAGAATTTCACTTTCAGCTCAAGACAATTCGCATTTTAGTTGCATAGCCCTGGCTGTATTCAGCTCAGCCTTAGTCTAAATAGGTCAGTATGTTACGAAGGAATTAGAAATGGCAAAGACAAACACGAACATTAAGTAGATTCATTCACAAATTACCGAATTGTAGTGAATCGCAAAAGGAATTTCAAAATTCAGACTAAAATAGCTGATTTATATACATTCATCGCTTGTCTGTTTTAGCCTGAATTTTGGGGGCTGATTTCCAATTCACTACAATTTGGTGTTTAGTAAAAAAAAAAAACATTCATAAGATGGCATTTTTACAAATCATCTCTTTTTGTCTAAATGTTATAGTTTGGTTTTCAATTCGCTGCGTTTCAGTATGGACTAAATGAACCCCAGTGGGTGCTGAATATGTTAACATCTCTGGTTTGAAACCAAACTAGCATATAAATTATGGTCCAGTGAAGCATTAAAGGAACAAGTCACTTAAATATATTGAGACCAGTGATGATGTAGTTCTAGTCTCTCTGTAAACTGACTTGTTACAAATGATACATTACTGTGTGAACTCACCATGAAATTGCCACTGTTTGCAAGGTCCCAGTTTTCCAACGCTACAGAGGGCTGCTTATCTGCTACATTTAAGGGACATTCTAGTGAATTTTTGCAACTTTTTTTTCTCTCAATTTTTAATGTATTTCCTGAATTACACAATTATAATTTTAAAAAGCATTTAAAATAAAGATACAGAAAAAAAGTACCTTTGTAGGCTGCCTTCAGCAATTTACACCTGAAATATAAACATTTCAGCCAAACAGATTTTTGACTGCTAAAAATGGGAGCGATCTGTCTCCTTTTCAAATACTTATATAAACTTAAAATATAAGTTTAAAAAAAAAAATGTTTTACATTCTTTATTTTTGAAGTGCATGGAAATATAACAAGTTAGCTCGCAAAGCCCAACAGCATTTGCAATTATACGAGAAAACATAGTATAACAGTTGGTCAGCATGTGAGAATACAGCACAATTTTTATATAATATCGTATTCAGATTAAGTATTCATGTCTAAACGATCGATAAAAAATAAACTTGTTTAGCAGGAACTTTTCGAGACATGCAGAAATTAAGTAGCTGTACACCCTAGAGACCCCCAGGTCTCATGTACCAGGCATCACATGTTTACTATTCTCCTCCGAATTAGGCTGCAGACATTTTAAATCAAATGCAAGACAAAAAACAAAGCAAATGTTAACTTTTTGTGGAGATATTGGGGGGGGGAGGGGAGGGAGGGAGTAATGCCAGCAGGAGTCCTAGTCCAGGTCATATTATAGATTAAAATTACCCAGGTAGCCATCTGGAATAAAGGCCCAGCCCAGGCATAGACCGCAGGAGCTTCAGGGCAGTCACTTGAAAGGACCGCTTCAGTAGCCAATCCATCTGGGAATGTTGCGCTTGTTTGGGCGCATCCACCCTGTTTGTGTGTGCCATGGTCTGGGCCTTCTCTGAAGGTGCAGTGAAGATCCGCAGATTAGTTGGCTTTTAAGCCCATGAGGGACATCACTTTGTTGGTGCCTACCGGCTCTGCTCTCCAGGCGCCTCCAAAAGTCATTGAATAGAATGGTGAGCCGGGCTTCAAAGTCAAGCTGTGCCACTCTAAGGTCAGCAAGACACGCGGTCCCCGCCATGTTAGGTAAGTTAGGTAAGCGGAGAGACTCTGCTCCAGAGTCTCTCCGCTTGGATGACCACGTCCCTCTGACCTGCTGGGTCAGAGCTGCCACTCGGTTGTGGACCAGGATCACCCCCATCGGTCCGAGGGGGGGGTGGGGCTCTTGCAAGAAAGGTGCTTCTTAGCACCACGGAGTCAGGAGGTTGGCTGCCTCTCCTGCATGGAACGCACTAGGCCGCAGCAGCCACAATGGGGTAAACAGGCTTTTAATACGTCGCCGGTCACTTCTTGGCTTGTCAGGTAGGTCAGGATGCCAGTCACCCTCTCAGCTCGGGTTGCTGTGAGCCAGAGAGGCCCCCAATACAGTCGTTTTTATCAGGATGGTGGAGGAGCTCTTTGGAAAAGCGTCTCTCCACCATTACAGTCAGGTGCCACCCGCCCAAAATATAACACGTTGCTTTATATGATTATAGATCCTGAAACATGGTTTTATTTTACCAATATTTTTATACAGTGTATAAATATTTTTTATACAGTGTAGTTAAAAAAAACCCAAAAGCAATGGTTTTCCAAACCCTGCTATCTGCATTGTCGACTGTATTTAGGAGCTGGCTGTGTACGCTTTGACAATAATTTTTCACTCATTGAAGCCAATTGTGTAACCAAT
Organism: Pelobates cultripes; assembly: GCA_933207985.1. Classification (NCBI taxonomy): domain Eukaryota; kingdom Metazoa; phylum Chordata; class Amphibia; order Anura; family Pelobatidae; genus Pelobates; species Pelobates cultripes. The sequence continues at coordinate 116,107,058 of OW240920.1, forward strand.
ATACATTCACTTGCATACCTCCCAAATTTAGGAGTTATGAAAGCAAAAGGAGATGGGGTGGTATGCCTGTGACACATGGCAGTAAGTGAATCCAAAAATACAGCCAATCAGACGGGCACTTTGGCAGAACTGGCCTGTAACGGTCAACTAGGACCACATTTAATGAATACTCTAAGCAACAAAATCACTGCATATTAATGTAGTGGTTTTATTACATAAACCCTGTCCATTTTTGCTGGCAGAGTAAAACTCTGCTATTTCCAAGAAGCAGCAGCTGGTAAAAATTTTCCAAAAACACTCCTCTACTGGCAATTCTTCTTTAAGGCCTTTGAAAGTCTTCAAGTAGAGAAGCATTCAATTGGCAGAGCAATTGCTTATCATATGCTCGGTGAGAAGCATTGTATTGAAATAATATGACAGGCTGCTACGAGGTTAATATCTCTGTGCCATGTTAGTTATAAACTTTTATGTTTTTTTTCCTTTAAATTAGGGTCCCTGAATCTAACGATAGCAAGGAACACATTTAACTACAAAAATGTATTTTTTTAAACTGTATCTTTAGAAGATTTTTTTTTTAAATTGAGGACCTTCTCTGGTGTCTCCCGAAAATTGAATTGTTCCTCCAGACCTAGGGCTGTTGGAATGTGTTTAACGAATGCACCTGTGATCGATTACAAACAAGTAAGTGCAAATTGATTATGTGCTAATATTGCTGTCTGTACTGGGTACACCACCCCTTCTGATAAACCAAACCTGTTTAAGGAGAATCAGAGAAGTAGATGGAGTAAAGGTAACGTAAAAAACAAAATCCTGCATAAATATATATAATGTATTTTGTCTCTATTGTCATGTGCTAGTAACAACAGTGCTTCGAATGTCCCTTTAAATCTTAACGCTCTTACGGTAACAGATTTAAATGCCTACTGTGCTGCAAGCAGACACTATGAATCAATTTGAAAAACAGTACAAATACATTTACATAGAAATATCTATTTTATTTATTCGTCAGTTAGCACAATGCACGGGTTCACATTTTGTTCCTGTAGATCGGGACTTTGTATTCTGTAGCTTGTGAAACGTTATTGAAATAAAAATGTTGTTCAGAGTAAATCTGAATTATTATTATCACGCATTTATAACATTACATTATATTCCTCAGTTTAGTACAATTGGAGGAATACAGACAGAGATATTAAGAGAATTTTAAATTACGGGCCAAAGCGGACAAACTTAAAAACAGGTGACTTGAAGAATTTTTCCACTGTTGCTGTTTGGTCTAAAATTCAAAGTTTACTTTGGATCTACAAAATGTAACACTTTAGTGCAGGGATGCCCCAAAGGTAGATCCTCAGGTGTTTTAAAACTACAGCTTCCATGATGCTTTGTCATTTAAAGGCATTGTGTGAGTTGTAGTTCTACAGCATCTGGGGATTCACCTTTTGGGCACCCCTGTTTTTTCGTGAATAACCCTGACTCAATACAATAGGGAAAGAGGATCCGATCTGTAAAATAATATACTAGAATTTACAGCGCAAGATATTTGCGTTGTTGTGATGCCGTATTTATGCTCTCGCTGTTATGTAAATAAGCTGTGAATATTTTCTGATCTATTAGTTTAGCCGGTGTAACTTTTACCGCAATTAATTGTAGTTATATGATAAAAATCTACATCAACTAAAATAACGGAGATAGCTAGATCCTTATACATCTTAATTCGTTTGGGGATAGATTAACCAGTGAATTACAGAGGGGCTTCTCATAAACGCCTTTAAAGGGTTTTTACATTGCGTGATTAAAACTTACATCATAAACCGCAAAGAGCAGAGTGTCCCTATGATGTCACCTTTTTAAATTCACACTTACATATATTTAGCTTTGTATCTCGCCTCTGCCATTAATAAGTGCACTGTAGGGAGATTATTCCATTATGGATGTAAGAGTGTTTCTCGGGGCTGGTCCAAGTAATTTATGGAATGTTACCATGTATTAGAGCCTTTAAAAAAATTCTGTTTAATTTAGAACAATATATTTTATGGAACTATTGTGTGCACCCGCGTATTTTTTATTTTTTTTCTTCTGCTCCCACAAAACAATCACCCAAACAATGTTCATATATATGGACCTGTTATAATTCAAATGTATATTTATCATGTCCAAGGTCAGAGTTAATTTAAAAAATGCATTTTGTTTTGTTCTGTGTTGTTTTTTTTTAACTACCATAATGTTAGATATCGGAAATCCATTTAAACTCTATACTTAGGCCTCATTTTGACTCATATCTACATCCATTATTAAGAATCGCTGACTGATATTTGAATTTGAAGTGTATACAAACTGCATAGGATATAAGGTCTACAGTGGACAGGTGGGGAGGGCCTGTGGGCAGCAAGAAGAATGGACACTCAGACTGACAGAGAGTGAGTTGCTGAGACAGGATTTAATGCTGAGTATCGGGATGGGAATTCAAAGTGGAGAATTACAGAAAGCATTTGCTTCTAATTCATCTTTTAAGCTCTGTGCCAGAATCACATTTGGCATGGTTCAGTAGGAGTAATTGAGCTGTAATGAACTCTGAGGTGTCCCATAATTGAAGACTGAGTATTGTAAACTGTGCCAAAAATCATAAATGCTTAAGAATTTGCGGGCGGATGCAATCTCTTAAATATATCTGTAAGTACATCTTAGCAATGTTCCCTTGTGGTATTCCCATACTATGAATTATAGAAATCCCTCATTAGGACTCATGCTTTTATCAAGAGTGGGGCGGGAGCAAAATATTAGTAAGACTCACTATGCCTTACTTTTATACTCATACAGCTATTAGAATGGCACTTGGGCGCCTAACTGGCGCGTCCATTACCTGCTATTTGCAGCCATTGTGCTGTCTGGAAGGGGAGCAGAGTCATCACAAAGGACTGACACCAATAGATCTGCAAAGTGTGGCATGCTATATAATCGTTAGAGGCTTTTTTTTTCCCCTTAATTTTCTTCTTACCGACCGTATATTGTTTGTAATGGAGTGGAGATAAATTATGTTCTTTCCTTTCTGAATCTCTAATCAGAGAGTGGAGAAAGGCAAACGGTCGTATTTCAACAACGCCCAACATTTTCGAGATAGAGAAGAGGGTTCATGTTCATTACTGCAAGGTCCTGAGGTCACAAATTATTTTCAAGAATGTTCTTTCTCCCCATTCATAAAAGTCATCTACTCCAATCTAGTCTTTGTGGACATCTAATAAATGAGTTGAGTTGTGTTGACCAAGGTATAAAGGTCTGAGAACAAGTATAAATTGCTCGGCTTGTTATAACCGGTAACAGTTGTAATATCTGTGTACGACAGCATGCTGCACTGTCACCTTATTACCTATGGGGTCCAAGCTGGGTTTAATTTGACGTGTGGAAATCCTCTTGGAATCCAATTAATGGGGCGCTTGTGATCTGTGCATAGTGAAGCTCTTCCCTTAATCCAGACCATGCTGTGTTGCAGGTGCTACTTTCCTAGCGAGATTATCTTGTCCCTTCCTTTTGTCCTCTGTGTCACTCACTTGTCAGAGACTCTGCTGGACGCACCGGGATCGGCAGGGATTCTTGTTTCCCCCTTTTACTCAGGGATATTAAGCAGCTTTGCACAAGACATGTTACAAGCAGTGGCTGGGCCCTCGTAACAGTCTTCTCATCTAGACAATAAACTCAGTGTGTAAGGAATGGTACTGGAAACAAACATTGATGTAATAGGCACATCACTAGAGACGCCCAGGTAATCTCTATTCAGTTTGACCTTATATCATTACAGAACAGATTCAGTATTCGTGATGGCTATTCAGGTACAATAAGACTGGCATTATCTGACCCTGGCTTGAATATCCACTATATCATCAGAGAAGGACTAACATCCCACAGGGTTCTAGGTTGGATATCGATTTGGGGCCAGCCATTCATTCTTCATATAAAGATAGTGAATGAGGCCAAGTAAGTTACTTGTTCTGGGATGGCTGTCTAACCCCTGGGCCATAGGCAGCTGTCTAAGGTCATCTATGGTTAAGTATGCTCTATATACCATCAAATGCCGGGAGTTCAAAGTGAATTTCAAATATTATGTGAAAGAGCCAAACAGAAAACATATAGCTGACTTGGAGAATTGTTCCAAATTAGTTATTTCTGACAATTCATATAAAATAGAAATGCCTCTCTGGGTTTGCTAAGACATTAAAACACAACACATTAGGCATCAATTAGCTGATAGAAACTGGCAATCACTGACAGGGTTATTAAATAAAAGTGCTAATTCTCTGTAATACAAAGCAAATTTGAAGCAAAGTTAAAATTTTAGGCTGAAGCACCTTAATTAGAAAATATCTCCAAGTCAGTTATTTGTTGAGTTTGGCTATTTTTGATTAAAACTTTAAAATTCACTTTGAGCTCCTGACAATTCATACTTTAGTAAATAGTCACGTTTCTTTTCTTTTTTTTTCTTTTTTTTACACAAAACCCGAATATGTTCAATGGATTCCCATTGGTCATGATGACCTCACAGTTCTCAAGTCAATGAACAGTAGCTTTGGCATCGTTGCTTGCAGTTGCATGAGGGCAACATTTTTGTGTGTCTAAATATTAGAAACTGGATTTAAAGAGATTCCATAATGAAAACATTTCTACATTGAGATTTATTCAAGAGCAAATTGTAGTGAATTGAAAACCGAATTGTAAAACAGAGGATAAGCTAGCCAGGTCATGTTGGAGAATTTTTTTAAATCTGTTCTTTCAGGTTACATTTTGCTATTTGGTGCTCAATCCACTACAATATTAAGTGAATACTCCTGTGGCCAGCAGATGGTCATTACAGGGAAATTACTAAGCTCTTAACCTATATTTAAGGCTGTAATGTTCACCATGTTTCCTACACCTAGACAGTCAGTTACTCACACATACTATTAAACAGTACATGGTACAAGTACTGCCTTGTAATATAGAGCAGTGTTTCACAAACCAGTCCTCGTGGCCCCGCAACCATCCAGGATTTATGTATTTCCTTTTTCTTTTACAATGGAGATACTGAACAAACCTGGACTGGGTCATGAGGACTGGTTTGAGAACCACTGATGTAGGGCATTCATGCACAGGGAGGAAATGCCGTTCCATTGGTGTTCCTACTTGAATGATGAATTGATTTCCTTCCAGAAGTTTCCTACAGATTCCTGTGTCGCCCAATAGAATGTAAAGATAAAATAGATCAGTGGAAACATGGTGGATCTGTGGAATCTTCATGAATTGTAGTTTGTCCTGTCCGTTTTTTTGCAATTAAAGATTTATGACAGTTGTCATGAAATCAAGAAAAATTAACAAGAAATGTAACCTCAGTGGGAAAAGAAGAAAACTAAGTACAAAATGTACCGAACGTTGGAGAAGGAACAGGTAAAAGGGTCAATATCTTTTTTTTTATACAAGATTAGCAGTTTGTATCTACTCATAGAAGAAGTGTCGTGCTTGTTTTAAAATCAACTGTACAACTAAAATGATGTATAAATTGCATGTTTAAACATCCTAACTTCAAATTACATATCAGTTCTAATGTGTACAAATCTGGTGGTTTAGTAAGAGCAAACTTCATAAAATTATCTCGAACAGTTCATGACGGTAAACTGATGCTTTGACACGAATGCTATATTCTAATTATAAAATATTATGAAGGTGTGTGTGAAATAAAGCAACAACGAACACAAAACATCGCCTTCAATCAGGTCATCTAAAGACTCTTTACATCAGAGATTATGAAATAAAGATCACTGTCATGTTCATCCGTGAATTGCCAAGATTTGAATGTGAAATGCCAGAATAGCTAGAGCACATATGGAGTTGAGTCAAATCATGCATGATCAAAACCCATGAAAGTAGGGGAAACACATCATATGCGATTGAGCCAATGAAGTTCCTAGATGTTGGATTTATCAGATCCCTTGCAGTTAGATCAATCAAACCACATGTAATCATTACCAAGTCATGTCAATCGCAAGCATTTAAATACCAAATATACCAAATCCAATCTGTTTTCATAGTGTCAACTCAACTGGATTACCTGTCTTCAGATCAGTAACATCACCAGTCACATCAATCAGGTCACCTGCAATATAAAGTGAGAAATTCAGATCACCCAACAAGGCAATGACAAATCAAGGTGTTTCCGGTGAAATTAGGAGAAGAAGACAAATTTTATTACCTACACTTCCAGATATAGCCCAATTAGATTAGTTGCAACTTCAAAACTGCTGAATTCACCTTCAGACAGACAACCCAAGGTGCTCTTAGATCTAAGATCAATCATATCAACTAATAGGACCAGAAAGAATAATTTGTTGCTGGAATGCCAAGGTCGATAAACTGTATAGTATTAAGTTGGGTATGAAAAGCAGCCAGACCCACAGGATATACTTGGAAACTGCAACAAAAAAAGAGAAAACTGGCACTCCCATCGTAACGTGTGCTTATTTAGGTTTCACCTGAAGTCTTGCTCCCTAGATTCTGTTGCCATCAACTCAACTCAAACAAGCCTACGTTGTTCTAGAGGTCGGATTGTTTGTCTAACACACCTTTGAAGGTTATTGTCATTACTATTATTTGGAATTTAAAATCTCTGAAGGGGAGTAGCAGAAGCAGCACCAAATTGACATCTTAAACAAATTTACATCTTATATAAAAGGGTAAAAACACATTTATAGCCGAGGAAGGAACCCCCTGTGGGTAAAGTCCTATGGGCAGCTGCCTATTTGGCCCAATGGCAAATTCTGCCCTAAGCAGGGGGTAAGAAGGGGTGGAGGCCTTGCACCAAATCCTGCGTCGTGGTAACACTCAGCAGCTGTGAGATTGATAATTAGTCTAAATATTTAGACCCTTAGGATGATGTGTCCCACACCCCTTCCATTCCTATTTTTTAAATGCACAATGCCAGAAACATAAAGAAAGAAATACGTAATATAAATCTGAGAATTAACATCCTCATCTCTACCCCTTTTCATCCATTGCTGACGGGAAGCCCATGAGTGGGTTTCTCTCTGTTAGCACCAGGTAGCATTTGGGTACATTCCCATAAGCAGATTGAGCCTTCTTGCAACCTTCTGCTTGCGAATGTCATTTTAATGGCTTATGTTTGCTTTGTAGCAACATTCGGCCTCTTCAGTCCTTTTCTCATCCAGAGCCTTTAAATAGGTAAAAAAAAAGAAAACCTATTTGTTTCCATTCTTTTCCAGCAAAGCATTGTGCCAAAAAAGCACCCTTGTTATCACGCGTGCCAGTCACCTGCAGACCCCTCCCAAAGACCCTGACTCCCTATTAAGCTTTTCCCTTTCAATCTTTTTCTCTTTTGACTTTTTGCAGAAGTCCTGTTTTAGAAATGAGCTTTAGATTGGGTACAGATTGAGACTCTTTTGTCTTTCAAGGGTTGTACTAAGCTAATTAAATTTGATCCCCCTACAAATTAACCCACATCTTTCCCATTAAATTCAGCCAAGCCTTTATTGAAGGCTTTTAGAAAATCTACTTCTCATTGAGTAAATCTGTTCAAAACATTTGCAAATCTCTTTTTGTCCAGAATGTTTCAGAGCTTTCCCCTTTATAAGAGCACCCCGCCTCTCTTTATCACTTTCTTCCTTTTTTTTGTGCAAATGAACCCAATATTCAGCCGCACAAACTGCCACATTTGGACACGGGAGAGATAAACATTTTGCACTTCAACACGGTTTGAAAGTGATCGGGGACGCCCACATTGGTTGAAAACACAGATACATTATTTGCAAACAGTCTGATCACTAAATCTTTTATTTCTTTAATGGATCCACATGTTGGCAAAAAATATAAATAACACACAAAAATTTAAAGTTCAAAAATATTTTTTTATTCGTAGTGTGGATTTCTTCATGATTATGCAATTAATTAATGCGGAATTTTATAGTTCTGAATTTTTCTTTTATTTATTGCTATTTTTCGTGTAAAAAATAAATAATTAATTAAAAACACAAAACGCATAAAACGCCAATGTCATTTTTAAATAGAATGAAAAAAACATTAAAAAAAAAATGTTTTTTTGTTTTTTTTTTGCTTTCTTAGTTTGTTCCTTCCAAAATCGCAGCAAATGTTCAATGGCAGATCAATCATCTCTTGAACAAATAACTTTGTTTTCATGTTAATTAGCATTTTAAACTTCACTCATCCCAAATCTGAGAGTTTGTTGTTATCCTGTCTTTCCTGCTGTTTTCGTGTAATATTGATCAATATCGTGTGATGGGTATGCCTGGAGAACTAATATCTTCTTAATGACTTGCTCTCTGTGCTTATAGTTTTTACCCTGAAGCCTTGGATTTTTCTAAGCAGATGTTTAAGGGAGAAGAGAGGGGGGGGACCCCTCGTCTTTACATGGGGTGAGGATATAAGAGACTCTTTTTCCAAGGTTCAAAGGAGGGAAGGAGAATCCATCTCAACTAAAACTGTATTTACTGGTCTTAACAAAAGGCTCCTTTCTGGCTTAAGGGGGAAGATCAGCCCTTGGACTGTTTGTGGCAGCTTTCTACGCAGCAGGTCTGGGCTACGTAATACCATTAAAAATCATTTTAAAGTCATGCTTCTTAAATCACGCTCAATAGGTTTCATTGCCTTTAATTTTGGATTGCCCTCTTTCTTCTCCCCATCCCTAGCAATCTCTTCAATGAAACAAAAGTTAGAAACAACTCATATATGTTCTTAAACTTCTGTATATCATGTGCGTCTGAACTGTGTTAGTTATGTTTGATTTATTTTTATTTTTAAGTGTTTTCATTGAGTAGGCATGGTCATCATTTTATTTTTTTTAAGAAAGTATATGTTGCTTTCACAATTTCTAATTAAAGTTGACCAGTTGGTTCCATGATTTTTCATATTATGCTACTTACCCTCAATATGTAACAAATATGTATTTGACGAGGTGTGAACAATAAAATTAAATGAAGAAATTGACACCTCTTTATCATGCAACTGGGCGCCTCATCTTAGTTCCCTGTCAATATTGTTATAAGAAAAATGTGAAATTAAACAATGTTTCTATTTTTTTCTCTTCATTTGCAATGTGTGCCCTGGAAAGAACTGGACTATGCTATCAATTGCTAAATCTTTAATACGCCAGTCTGTCATTACAAAGTCTAATATGGTGCTGTCAGGGTATAAAAAGGGCATTGATTCACGTGATCAAAATATAATTTTGCCTCTTTAAATCAATGGTAAGCCCCCACCTTGAATATAGGGTGCAATTTTTGACAACAGTTTTAAAGAAAGATATTGTAAAACTAGAACAAATGCAGAAGCAAACTACGACAATTAATAAGGGGCATGGAAAACATTAGTCATGAAAGAAGAAAGGCTGAAAATACTGCATTTGTGTTTTTAGAAAAATAAGGTGTCTCAGAGGGGACTTGATAGCACTATCCAAATTTAAAATGGATCAGTACAAACCTCTAGGTCCTAACTTGTTTGGTAGCAGGAATATACAACGGAAACAACATCACCTATTGAGAAACACAAGTTCCATGTGACTTTCAGTCTTTTATTTAATTGTATGTTTACCAGCTATTCCGATCTCTTCAATCCTGACTTTGACTTGCCTCATTGTCTTTTTGTCTTTCTGTTTTTTTGTTTTTTTTATCTTTGCCTTTCCTTCGACCATTCTCGTTCTTGTGTTTAATATTAAGCACATCCATCTCGAAGGACCGGTAATACGTTCTATTCTCTTTGCTTTGTGCGTTTTGACCCAATACTAACCCTGACATTTCTATCGTTTGTTAATTTATATAGAATACATTTTATGCTGTTTGTACAGATATAAATGCTTTTATATTTTATACACTAGCAGAGTTATTCAACCTGTTATTTGTCAAAAAGTCAAAGTGAATTCAATTGTGTTTTAAATTTTAGTTCGCAATAAGTGTACTGGAAAACAGTCTCTAAGTCATATTCTTAGTTTGGCTATTGTGACCTAAAATTGCATTCACAATCTGGAATTACCCTGTGTCTATGTACATAGTTTTTGGGGTTTTTTGGGGAAGATAAAAGTAGTGTATTGTACTTTGTACATATTTATAGGTCTACAGTGGGATTCGTGGATGAAGAGAGCAGATAGAGGAAAAAAGAAAGAAAAAAGAAAGAAAGAGTTCAACAGACTAAAGAAGGTAGAAAAATTAAGAGAACAGATTAATTTGCAGAAAAGGCCCAGAGTGGTGACAAAAGTGGGGGAAAAGCACACGAATGGATGAAGAGAAAAAGTATATAGAGATAAAGAGAACAGAGGTATTCATCGAGAGGTAAAGAGAGCAGGTGCAGAATGAAGAAGAGAGATGGAGAGATCTGCTAAAGAAGGAAAAAGAGAGCAGAGGGATGAAAAGAGAAGAAGGAAGTAAAATGATTAGTAGAATAAGTATAGAGCGATAACAGGAGAAGAGACATCAGGAGATCCGATATACTGAGAAGAAAGTAAGAGACCAGAGGGATGAGAAGACAGATGAAGGGATCTGGTGTAGATGGAATAGGAAGACAGTATTAGGAGGGATGAGAACAGCGGACAGGTTGATGAAGAGGTCGATAGAACAGAATAATCATGAGAAAATAAAAGAGGAAGAGAGCAGAAAGATAAGTCAGGCAGCTTTACAGGTATGATGAAAGGAGGTGGTGTGATGTGAAGATCAGGTATGAAGAGTAGAGGAGAGCAGTGGGAAAAGAAGATAGAACATAGGGGAGAAGATGAAGATGGACAGATCAGGTTAAATTAAAAAACCTGATAGAGTGATGAGGGGAGCCAAATATAGCAGATGTATATGAGGTATAGGACAATAGACAGATAAAGAGAGCAAAGGGATTAGTGGTGAATAGAGGGATGAAGAATAGTAACAGTATGGCCTATTTATGTAGAAGGATAGTAATAAAATACATATAACAATGACGGGCCTCCATTAACTAAACATGATAACATTAAGCAAAAAGCAGTAGAGAAAAAGTAGATAAAAGCAAAATAGGTGAGACAATAAAGCCAGCAACCTTTAACGTTTAACCTTTAACCAAATGTCAAAACGAAGCACGCACAACTTCAGAAACACAACTGTAGTGAACACAATCAAAGGAAGAACAACCAAAACTAAACCATAAGATGTCTCTATTATCAAATCTTAATGTATTTTCATAGCGGGTGCTACATGAGCAGGATGATGCCAAACAGCATCAAGAATGCGTGAGTCTCAATGTACACAAGTACATAGGCAAGCGGACAAATGACATACTTCTAAGCAAAAACTGCCCAGGAATGCTAGCCCTGCTAACCTAATATGAATACAAATGATGCGACCCAATTGTATATATGCCATATGAACTTGTATGTTATCCAATGTGGAACTCTCTGAACCTCCGCACCTGCGGAACCACAGTGTATGTCATACCCGTTGATTGTCTTGATATCTTGAAAAGTATGTAACTATATATATATATATATACACATGAACTGATAAATAAAGAATTTAAAAAAAAAAGAATGCGTGGATCATTGTTGTCGTTGGTAAAGCAGCTGTCGAGATAGCAGAGAGGTGGGATGAGTACATAAAGGGATGAGAAGAAAGATGGATTAAAGAAAATAGAGGGATGAGTGCAGCAGGTATGGAGAGCTAAAGAGTTTACACAGATGATAAGAGAATGTAGAAAAAAGATGAGAGTAGATAGATGAAGAAAGGATGAAGAAAGTCAGCGGAAAGACGAGAGGAGCAGAACAGGTATTGAGAGATGAATGAAGAAAGACAGAAAAAAGATTGCAGAGAGAGAGAGTGTGAAGAGCCGAGAGAAGTTAGATAAAGAGCACGGGGAGAGAGACGTAGAGAGAAGGTAGATCAATAAAGAGCACAGGGAAAGAAGAAGAGAGCAGTTAGATAAAGAATGAGCACAGAGAGAGAGAGAGACAAAGAGAAAGACGAAGACGAAGAGAGAAGTTAGATAAAGAATGAGCACAGAGAGAGAGAGAGACGAAGAGAAAGACGAAGACGAAGAGAGAAGTTAGATAAAGAATGAGCACAGAGAGAGAGAGAGAGAGAGAGAGACAAAGAGAAAGACGAAGACGAAGAGACAAGTTAGATAAAGAATGAGCACAGAGAGAGAGAGAGAGAGAGACGAAGAGAAAGACGAAGAAGAAGAGAGCAGTTAGATAAAGAATGAGCACAAAGAGAGAGAGAGAAAGACGAAGAGAGAAGTTAGATAGAGAATCAGCACACAGAGAGAGACGAAGAGAGAAGTTAGATAAAGAATGAGCACAGAGAGAGAGAGACGAAGAGAGAAGTTAAATAAAGAATGAGCACAGAGAGAGAGAGAGAGAGAGAGAGACAAAGACAGAAGTTAGATGTAGATCACAGGGAGAGAGACGTAGAGAGAAGGTAGATAAATAAAGAGCACAGGGAGAGAAGTGCAGGTAGACATTAGATAAATAAAGAGTATAGGATAGAAATGAAGAGAGGCTTTAGATAAATGAAGAGCACAGAATTACAGACGGAGAGAGAACTCAGACATATAAAAAGAACAGAGAGGGAGATGAAAAGAGACATTAAATAAATAAAAAGTAAATGGAGAGAGACACCGAAAGCAGTAAGGTGGACAATGAAAAGAGATGTTAGATAAGTAAAGAGCACTGTGAGAGAGAGGAAGCGAGGAATTAAATAAAGAGAGAAGGGCGAGAGATGAGAGAAACGTCAGATGAATAAACTGTAGAGTGAGCGAGAGACGTAAAAGAGAGGTTAAATAAAGAGCACAGGGTTAAAGATGAGAGAAATTAGAGTGCAGGGTGAGAGATAAAGAGAGATGTTAAATAAATGCCAATGAAAAGAAGCAGTGAGCAGTTAGATAAATATAGAGAGCAGGGTGAGAGACAAGAGAGAAGTTAGATAAATAAACAGAGAGAAACCAAGAGAGCGGTTTGATAGAGAGAGATGAAGAGAGCAGTTAGATTAATAGAGAGAGATGAAGAGAGCAGTTAGATAAATACAGAGGACCAGGTGAGAGCTGAAGAGAGAAGTTATAGAAGTGAAGAAAGTCTGTAATGACATAAGGAGGGATGGGGAAAGCAGGGGAACTAAAACCCTGTGAATAGAGGTAAAGAGAGCAGTGAGGAATGAAAAGAGCAATGTTTAGACTGGTGTTTATAATGGACGGGGATAGAGATGGCATAGAGGGATGTACCAAACAGCATGTCAAGGAAAACACCAGGGACAATTTATTTGAGCAGAAAAGGAATAGAGAGTAGAAACAGGATGGTGGTGGAAGGGATGGGAACAAAGAAACAGAGTGAGTGAGTGAATGAGTGTGCACTAGAGAAAAAAGTGAGAGAGTAAAGAGTGTGAGTGAACAAGAGAGAATGATATAGGTAAAAGATAGAGGGAGAGAGGTGGAGAGGGATGGTGTATGAATGAATGAGGGAGAAGGATGTATGTAAAGATAGCGGGAGAGAGGTGGAGAGACATGTGTGAATGAATGAGAGAGAAAGATGTAGGTAAAGGTGAAGGGAGAGAAGAGGAGAGGGATGGTGTGTGAATGAATGAGAGAGAAGGATGTAGGTAAAGATAGATGGAGAGGTGGGTAGGGATGGTGTGTGAATGAATGAGGGAGAAGGATGTAGGTAAATATAGAGTGAGAGAGGTGGAGAGGGATAATGTGTGAATGAATGAGAGAGAAGGATGTAGGTAAATATAGATGAAAAGAAGTGGAGAGGGATGGTGTGTGAATGAATGAGAGAGAAGGATGTAGGTAAATATAGATGAAGAGAAGTAGAGAGGGATGGTGTGTGAATGCATGAAGGAGAAGGATGTAGATAAAGATAGAGGAAGAGAGGTGGAGAGAGATGGTGTGTGAATGAATGAATGAGAGAGAAGGGATGGTGGTGTACATAGAGGGGTGAGATGTGGAGAGACATGTGTGAATGAAAATGAGAGAGAAAGATGTGGTAAAAATATAGAGGGAGAGAGGAGTGAGGAGGAATGGTGTGTGAAAATGAATGGAGAGAAGGATGGCAGTCATAGATGAAGAGAAGTAGAGGGGATGGTGTGTGATAACGCATGAAGGGAGAAGGATGTAGGATAAAGATAGAGGAAGAGAGGTGGAGGAGAGATGGGTGCAGTGAAATGGAATGAAATGAGCAGGAGAAGGGATGTGGTGCGATGGGAGGGAGAGGGGTGGGTAGGGATGGTGTGGAATGAATGAGGGAGAAGTGGATGTAGGTAAATATAGAGTGAGAGAGGTGGAGGGGATAATGTGTGAAATGAAATGGAGAGAGAAGGATGTAGGTAAATATAGATGAGTGCGAAGTGGAGAGGGGATGGTGTGTGAATGCATGAAGGAGAAGGATGTAGATAAAGATAGAGGAAGAGAGGTGGAGAGAGATGGTGTGTGAATGAATGAGAGAGAGAGAAGGATGTAGGTAAAGATAGAGGGTGAGATGTGGAGAGACATGTGTGAATGAATGAGAGAGAAAGATGTAGGTAAATATAGAGGGAGAGAGGAGGAGAGGAATGGTGTGTGAATGAATGAGAGAGAAGGATGTAGGTAAATATAGATGAAGAGAAGTAGAGAGGGGTGGTGTGTGAATGCATGAAGGAGAAGGATGTAGATAAAGATAGAGGAAGAGAGGTGGAGAGAGGTGGTGTGTGAATGAATGAATGAGAGAGAAGGATGTAGGTAAAGATTGATGGAGAGGTGGGTAGGGATGGTGTGTGAATGACTGAGGGAGAAAGATGTAGGTAAATATAGAGGGAGAGAGGTGGAGAGAGATAATGTGTGAATGAATGAGATAGAAGGATGTAGGTAAATATAGATGAAGAGAAGTGGAGAGGGGTGGTGTGTGAATGCATGAAGGAGAAGGATGTAGATAAAGATAGAAGAAGAGAGGTGGAGAGAGATGGTGTGTGAATGAATGAGAGAGAAGGATGTAGGTAAAGATAGATGGAGAGGTGGGTAGGGATGGTGTGTGAATGAATGAGGGAGAAGGATGTAGGTAAATATAGAGGGAGAGAGGTGGAGAGGGATAATGTGTGAATGAATGAGAGAGAAGGATGTAGATAAATAAAGATGAAGAGAAGTGGAGAGGGATGGTGTGTGAATGCATGAAGGAGAAGGATGTAGATAAAGATAGAGGAAGAGAGGTGGAGAGATATGGTGTGTGAATGAATGAGAGAGAAGAATGTAGGTAAAGATTGATGGAGAGGTGGGTAGGGATGTTGTGTGAATGAATGAGGGAGAAAGATGTAGGTAAATATAGAGGGAGAGAGGTGGAGCGGGATAATGTGTGAATGAATGAGAGAGAATGATGTAGGTAAAGATAGATGGAGAGGTGGGTAGGGATGGTGTGTGAATGACTGAGGGAGAAGGATGTAGGTAAATATGGAGGGAGAGAGGTGGAGAGGCTTAATGTGTGAATGAATGAGAGAGAATGATGTAGGTAAAGATAGATGGAGAGGTGGGTAGGGATGGTGTGTGAATGAATGAGGGAGAAGAATGAAGGTAAATATAGAGGGAGAGAGGTGGAGCGGGATAATGTGTGAATGAATAAGAGAGAAGAATGAAGGTAAATATAGAGGTAGAGAGGTGGAGCGGGATAATGTGTGAATGAATGAGAGAGAATGATGTAGGTAAATATAGAGGGAGAGAGGTGGAGAGAGATGGTGTGTGAATGAATGAGAGAGAATGATGTAGGTAAAGATAGAGGGAGAGAGGTGGAGAGAGATGGTGTGTGAATGAATGAGAGAGAATGATGTAGGTAAAGATAGATGGGGAGGTGGAGAGAGATGGTTTGTGAATGAATGAGGGAAAAGGATGTAGGTAAATATAGAGGGAGAGAGGTGGAGAGGGATAATGTGTGAATGAATGAGAGAGGAATGTAGGTAAAGATAGAAGGGGAGAGGGGGAGAGGAATGGTGTGTGAATGAATGAGAGAGGGGGGATATAAAGTATGGAAAACTAAATGTAGTGTGAAGAAAGAGAATGAGAAAGATAAAGTCGGAGTGAGAGAGAGAATCTAACAAGGAAACTAGAGAGATAGAAAAGGTGAATGTGAGGAATATAGAGTGAAAAAGGCAAAGAAAGAGGAATGTATGAGATATAGAAAAATGTCTGTGATAAAGAGAGAAGAGAGACAGGGGAAAGAGAATGAGACATGGGAGAGCCAGAATAATTACAGAATGATGAATAGAGAGAGATAGAGAGTGAATGAATGAGTGAGAGTATATGAATGTATGAGAGTGAATAAATATGTGAGAGTGTATGAATGTATAATAGTGAATGAATGTGTGAGTCTTGTGATTTAGTGTTCTGTGCAACATGAAATACGCAAAGTGAAGTGGCTGCAACCCGACCATGTCTTTCTGCATGATAGAATAAAATAATAATAAAATATTTATATTGGTGCAATAATTATAATCACCTGGTGTGACCATTGGTTGGTGCATCTACTGTATCGCTTTGAATATTGTAGGGATTGGTGGGACCCCAGCGGAGAAGCACTGGTTCCTAAAAATACCCCTTGGAGCTCCCAGTTGATTTCTTATTTATCAAACAGAGTGTCTAAGAGATAGAAATAGTAATCCAGGTCTAGATTCTGTTCTAATTGTATCTCTACTTATTGAATAGCAATGTTCTCATCAATTTCAATGGCAGAACTCCCCTCCAGTTACCAGAACTCATCCAATCTCTTGTGATCTTGTGATTTTAGTCCATCGTGTAAAGAGAGTGTAATGGAGTATGGGAAACTAACCGATAACTAAAAGTAGCTAAGTTTAATTTTTAACTCATCCCGATGGGAGAAGGAAAATATAGACTCCAATCCCAAGTATCCTCGCTGCTCCTGATGATGTTACACAGAGCAGGCCCCCTCATTATAACACATTACCTGCCCCAGTCACTATTTAATTCACAAAGCAGCCCCATGAAACACTCCCTTTTCACACTCTGCCTTTGACAGCAATAAATGTTTAAGTGCAATAAATATAAATCAGTCTAAGGCCCTTCAAATCCTATTCATGGTGAAAAAAGGCTGAAAGACCGAGAAGGGGGGACGGAGCCCCTCCCTAGATAAAAAGCAGCTGTAGCGCAGTAATCTCCTTACTTGCACTGCCATTCACAGTCTCATAGCAGATATGACTCTTTTTGTGTTATTCATTATTCTGTCTCTTTGCCGCACTAGAGCCCATGTCTTTCCACAGACTGGGCCAGTTCTGACCATCCCCTTGTAGGCGCAGAATGAAAGGCTGGATCCCGGGATGTCAAACTGGCCTCAAAAAGACCATAGGAGATTGATTTCCTCACAATCATTGTGGTTGACACTGTGTAGGGTGCTGAATAGGGAGAGCTGAAGTCTATGGGCTGCAAATAGAGACATTTTGTACAGAGGGGGTAAAAAAAAAAAAAAAAAGTCATTGGAGAGAGAAAATAAAACTCAGAAGAACAGAGGGGTGAGAAAGAAAAGACTCAGGCCTTTGACAAACCAAGGAAAAAATACACCTCCGAACAATGGCCAATATACTGCCTCTCTATTAATTGTCATGAATATTTAAAGTCTTCAGCAATCTGAGGAAAGAGGGAGATGTTTTGGGGAGGAGGGGGGATAGTGGAGCAGACAATTCAGCAGCCCAGCACAATGGGCCTATGGCCCTTTCTGCTGAAAAGGTAGACAGATTAGATAGATAGATAGATAGATAGATAGATAGATAGATAGATAGATAGATAGATAGATAGATAGATAGATGGATGGATGGACGTACGGACGGATAGATAGATAGATTAATAGATAGATGGATAGATAAATAGATGGATGGATGGATGGATAGATAGATAGATGGATGGATGGACGTACGGACGGATAGATAGATTAATAGATAGATGGATGGATGGATAGATAGACAGATAGATAGACAGACAGACGGACGGACGGACAGACAGACAGACAGACAGATAGTTTCTACCATTAAACAAATAAACTCTTTCAGGTAAATTCAAAGTGAGTTTCAAATTTAAGGCCAAAGCTGACTTAGAGAATGTCTCTAGTTTGGCGATTTTGAAATTCACTTTCGAATCTCATTTTAGTGAATTACCCTGATAAATAAATAGATTCATTAGATAAATCCAGAGCAAGCTCTAGACGAGTTTGTAAATCTGGAATAAGGCACGGGTAAGCAACCTTGTGCACTCCAGCAGTTGTGGACTACGGTTCCCATACTGCTCTTAATTCCATAATGCTGGCAAAGCATGGGGGGAGATGTAGTCCACAACATCTGGAGTGCCGAAGGTTGCCTAGCAGGCCTAATTATAGAACTGCCTTTGGATAGATCTGTATCAGGGTTCCCCACACTCCGGCACTCCGGGTGTTGCTGAACTACAGCTCCCATGATTCTCTGGCTATTTCTTTCATTCAAAGAACTGCAGGAGTTGTAGTTCAGCAACATCTGGTGGGCCAGAGTATAGAGACACCTGATCTATTTCAATGGAAAGGTGATGGCTGCTGGCTATATAACTTAGTTGTGGAGCAATTAAATTAACACATGAAGTAGAGATTTGAGTTGAAATTGGGGGCGATGGTCACCAAACTTCCACACAGAATGTGATAACACGCTGTATCACTGGTAATGGCTGGCTGTTAGTTAAATAGAAGGAAGAAAGCCCCCTATAGTAAGAGGGTTACAATGACACTGGACACTCCTGCCACCTGTATGTGTGAGAGGGAATCACCAGCCAGTCTGTCCCCATGGGACAGTAAGGTCTCATCTCAGCACTCCAGATGCGCTGGGACTATACTTCAATAAGGTTTAGGTTTGAGGCTGGCTTAGTGCGATGAGATGTGCAGTCCACAAACTTCAGAAGGGCCAAGGTTAGCAATCATTACAATGGGATGTGTTCTGCTATGGACCTGTTTAGGGGAAACAAATCTCGGTATCCCCAGCAATATCCTATTAGGTCCAGCTCAGAAATCAGGTATCCCTCCTTCCCCCAGCAGGTAGAGCTGACAGACAGGACTGGTACCCAGGATGGAGAGGTATTGGATCAGTAAGGAGGGAGCTGAGCCATGAGTCAGGGAATTATTATATGTTATTGTTAACAGGTGATTGCTGATCAGACATCTTAGGGATGCTGGGAGATCAGTAATATAATGTGTAGGAAGCATACGTGAGATTAGCTGTCTGTCTCTATAGTACTATGTCTATCTTGTTTCTGTCCGTCAGTCCATCCATCTATCCGTCTCTTTATCTATCTATCTATCTATCTATCTATCTATCTATCTATCTATTTATCAATATATCCATCTCTTTATCTATCTATCTATCTATCTATCTATCTATCTATCTATCTACCTGTCTGTCTGTCTATCTACCTGTCTGTCTGTCTATCTATCTGTCTGTCTGTCTTTCTATCTGTCTGTCTGTCTATCTATCTGTCTGTCTATCTGCCTGTCTGTCTGTCTATGTATCTATCTATCTATATATCTATCTGTCTGTCTGTCTGTCTATCTGTCTGTCTGTCTGTCTGTCTGTCTATCTAGCTAGCTATCTTTAATATAGTTTATTCTCTCTCTATAGATGTAAAAAAAGATAAATATCGTATCTTGTAATACCTAATTTCTCTCTCTCTCTCTCTCTCTCTCTCTCTCTCTCTCTCTGTCTGCCTGTCTGTCAATCTTCCTCTCTCTATCTGTCTCTGTCTCTCTCTCTGTCTGTCAATCTTCCTGTCTCTATCTGTCTCTCTCTCTCTTTCTCTCTCTGTCTCTCTCTCTCTCTCTCTCTCTCTCTCTCTCTCTGTCTATCTCTCTCTCTCTGTATCTCAAATCTGTTATCCATCCCATTTCCCTGCGGCTGTCCCTGAAGACCCGAACTCCCTCTATCTGTGTGTTCTCCAGACAATGGGTTTTATATTATTAGTAAATCGTTATATTCTCCCTCCTATTGTTTGCCCAATAATTGGCACCACTTGCTCTGCTCATATTTACTAATATTTCACCTGCAATAGAGCATCACTCCAGCCTAGGGGTAACCACATCCCCAGCTCCAAACTACAGTATCCATTAACACAATCTAAATAATACCTTAGTATTAAACCTCCACAATATCATACCTAACCCCTATACAAAAATAGACATCAAACACTACACTACACAAGAACAGACAGACAATAGATACAGATATAGATAGATAGAAAATAAACATTTACAAAAGATCTATTTGTTACAAGTTAGCAATATGTTACATATATGAATTTCAATACCTATCTGACAATATCAATACAGAAAAATCTCCCCAAAGGAGTATTTTGTATAATGGAATAATCCTACCTAAACCCTTTCGTTTTTTTTTTTTTCTGTGTTATTAACATTTAATTAACCCTATTAGCTCTAGATAAAGAAGTTCTGTTTGATTGGGGTATTTGTAGATCTATGCACAGATAGCCTGTGTGTCAGGGACCCTATACAGGGGCTGACACACAACAAACACCATCTTGCAATGGCTATTAATGCAATTCCTCAAATCAGTCAGGTTACCGGCCAAAAAAAAGGGCTTGAAGTAGGGAATCCCCCACCTCCCCACTCAATGGAGCTGTTTAGTTTATTTAGTAATTATTGTTTTGGGATAAGGAATAAAAGCAAAGTACAGGAAACTACTTAACACCATTTAAACCGAAGACAATATTGTAAGTCCTGAATACACCTCAAATAAACCCCATCAAGGCTCAAACCTGCACTTTTCGTTTTACCTTTATACCTTTAAACAAAAGCTTCATAGAAAAACGGATTATTTTTGCATTATATGAGATTAGTAATTGTTTTTTTAGGGAGCGCTTTAGAGAAGTCGATTGGATTTTTTTTTAACACTACTTCCAAATCGTAGTTTGTTTGTTTGTTGTTTTTTTTTCCGGGAAAATATTCTGGAAAGAATCCACATTTTAAGCTATTTGTTTCCCGATGACAAGAAAGAATTATTAAGATTTAGGAGACGTGAAATTAAATTATTAGATTATTAAATAAAATCTTTAAAAAAAAAAAAATATTTTCTGTTACCTTATTCTAGAGATAAATTTAAAAAAACCCTCTAATATAACGTTTTATATATATATATATATGTATAGATATTACTAAATATATACATTACAGTATATAGTAATATCATACCTAGAAATTAAACAGGCTGCGTGCAATTTAAAAAAGATTCAAACGCAGCAACATATACCTATATACATATAAAATGTACAACAAATTCAGAATTTGTATGATTTTGTGACTATTTTTTTTTAGTTATATTAAAATTGGATTTTTGTAATTCTAGATTTGAGATTGTAGAATTTTAGTTATGAGATAAAAAAAAAAAAAAATAAAGCCATACACAAACTCCTTTTTCTCAGACCTGGGTTTTTAGTTTTAGATGCGCAGAATTGTGTGTGTGTGTGTTTGTGGGGTTTATTAGCGTGTGTGTGTTTTTTTTGTTGAATGTTTGTAGCAGGTGCCCTATTTATTTCCACTGGTGGGTTAATGGTGGGATGTGAGAGGCTGCTCCCCCCTCCTCCCATCCCCTTGCCTCTCCTTTCTCTTCATGTCTCTTTATCCCAGAGGGAGGGGACCTCTCAAGGTTTGGGTTTTTTTTCCCGTTTTTTTTCCAGTGGAACAAGTCTATCTTTTCAACGTCATAGAGGTCATTAATAACCAATTAGGAGAGACATCCAGTCCCATATAAAGAGGGGAGTGCTCCTGAGAAGTGGGATTCTGGTTTTTGGAAAGAGACAGACACTGCACAGTTGGGTCTCTCCACCTAAACACATCACTTCCAGTCTGCTTTTCTCTTTGTTGATAACCCAAGGTTATTCTGGAAACCCTTAGCTCCTGAGAGCAACCAGAACAGCTAGTTACACTGTGTCAGTTGATCTAAGACCTCTCCACATGATGGGTTCTGTGCTCCCAGCAGAAGCCTTGGTGCTGAAGAGTGGACTGAAGCAATCAAGTCTGTCCCTGGCTGAAATGATCACCTCTGACATCCTTCACAGCTTCCTCTATGGTCGCTGGAGGAATGTCCTTGGGGAACAGTTGTTTGAAGAAAAGAATAATCACAGCAGTCCCAAAACTGCCTTCACAGCAGAGGTCCTGGCACAGTCCTTCTCTGGAGGTGAGTACCAAGAGCAGGCACCTAGAAGGCTTCCAAGCCAAGAGGTCCAACCACATTGAACTTAGTGTGGGCTGGAGGAACATAAAGATAGAGTAGCAAAATCCAGAACTAGGTAGAGAATCAGAAAGGCACAAATTGTGTCATTGTTACCATTTTATGTAGCTTTTATATGCTCACCTGTTGGGATAAGAATTTTAAAAAAATATATACAGTACCATTATTTATTTAGTTTTTATATGCACATCTGATGGGATAAAAATGTATAATTTTATATATATGCTGGGTTTTATATATATATATTATATTTATTTATTAATGCATGCAGATTTTCACATCCATGAATTTTAATATATGGTGTATTGCTTGTTGTTTGGATGTGTTCTTTCAAACTGTTAGATTTAACTAAACTCCCCTCAAATCTCATCTCACTTTAAGCTGAGTTCTCTTTTCCCCCAGTCTCTTCACCCATCCTACCCCATGCCCCCCTCCACCCCCCTCACCTTCCTCCCCAATCTCTGCCTTCATCCCTCTTATTCCTGCAGTTTAGCAAGGCGTGTAATAGACCCAGACTTGGAAAAAAAAAAAAGAAAGAAAAAGTTTAAATTCATTTAGTTAACTTGGGCTTGACCTGAGAAATTTTCCCACTTAAACCAACTTAAAAAGAGACTAAACAAAAAAAAGGTCTCTTTTCTTTTAAGATGTCTCAAATCCTTACTGCTCATTCATCAATCTCAGGACAATAACTCTCCTTCTCTCCTGGCATCTATGGAGAAAGCATTATCCTTCCTTTTTCAAATTTGTTCCTTTCTTAATTTACCATGAAAACTAAATCCATTTGCATTCACTTTATGTCAACCATCTAATCTCACCATTTTGTTTCCCAAATTCCTTCAGCTTTATAGCAAGTCCTCTCTACATGCTTCAGAAATGTCTAGCACTGGTATTCATAAAGGCTAATGAATTTAGAATTAGTGATTTCACTCTTGTTGGGTTTTCTGAATGCCTATCACTTTAACAGTGTGACAAATTGCTAGATGGACAGATAGGGTCCATTATTTAACCCCTGTCTTTTTCAAAACAAAACCCTTTGTATATCTTTTTCTATAACAGGTATGCTTTTAAAAATTCCTCTAGTTAAAAAAAATGATCCATTTTAAAATTCAAATAACTGTTGGTTTTATCATCAGAAAAATAATAAAAGGGAATTTTAGAAAAAAATGGGAAGGAAAAAAACCTCAAAGTTTTAATGGAACGAAATCAGTTTTAAAAGCGATCTGTTTAATTTGACTTTTTTTGTGGTTTTGTTTTTAATGTTTTTTGTTTTGCATCAAGCGATGAAAAAAGTTTTTTTTTTTAAGCATTCTATTGGCAAAATCTCATTTTATTTCTATATTTCTATTTATTTATTTTTTTAGAGATAGGATATTGTAAGTATATTTTTAGAAACAGTTTAAAATGTATGAATATCTTCTGAGTCAGAGATAAATTACTTTGAAACAATGTCACGTTTTAATGCTCGCATTAAGTAAAGAGATTAATTAAAACAAACAAACAAACTAGAAGGATAAAATAGGATGTCTTAACATTAAAGCAATTGATCGTCAATAAAATACATGAATCACTTTTATTGCGATACTATCTTTAAATTCTACGTACATCATTAAATGCGCACAGCCAACCGCTAAGCGAATAGCTAATTCATATTCTTTATATATCAATACATATATATATATATACCTTATTACATGCCTAAATACTAAATACATAGCATTGATTTTCAATCTGTTTGGTATAACTTTTAAACATCTTCCATATACGCTCTATATATTATGATAGATTTATATAATATATATTTAGCGCACTTGTAGTCATTATTGGATTATGCTCTAACTATCCCGCAGCGCTGTAGAATAGAATACATTAAATATAATATAATATTCCATTTAGAATTTAAAATCTGTCGGGATGACAATTTGAAAGTGTTTATTGCCACCATTGCCAACCTTGGTGATAGGTACCACTGATGAGATATCTAGATACCACAATGTATAAATGCCAGGGTATGCGATGGAGAGATAAGCCAACAGGGTATGGGATGGGGAGATATTTTTGGGTCCCTTCTCCTGTGAATATGGAAGAATATACGCCCTGATAACCTGCTGGCACAATATCTGGGTACTTACTATCTTAGCAATAATGGTCATAAAGGTGTATTATATTATCTGCGTTTTAACCCATGGTTGGTTAGAGGTATCAGATAAGGTTCTGGTTAAGTAGGGTATAGATATGCCAATTCCGTTGCCAACTTTCCATACTTTGTCCTTTTTAATAAGTTTGACCGTCAGGTAAGAGGTGCCAACTCTATATCTTCTCAGTGGCAGAATGTATGCACGTAAGGTGCCTACTGATGGTATCCCAGACCCAGTTCTGCCTGTGTGCTGACCCACTTGCCTTTCTTGTTTCAGAGGTCCAGAAACTCTCCAGCCTAGTGCTGCCTTCTGAAGTTATCATAGCCCAGAGCTCCATCCCTGGAGAAGGTTTGGGCATCTTCTCCAAGACCTGGATCAAAGCTGGCACCGAGATGGGACCATTCACTGGGAGGGTCATCTCACCTGAGCATGTGGACCTGTGCAAGAACAACAACCTAATGTGGGAGGTGAGGAGTCACGCTGATTACTTTGCAAGCTAATATCATCCA
This sequence comes from Pelobates cultripes, assembly GCA_933207985.1. Classification (NCBI taxonomy): domain Eukaryota; kingdom Metazoa; phylum Chordata; class Amphibia; order Anura; family Pelobatidae; genus Pelobates; species Pelobates cultripes. The sequence goes on from OW240920.1 coordinate 116,131,919, forward strand.
TGTGCAGATAAAAAGAGAATTACATAATACAGACAGTGTCATAGACTTCTGTAGAGTTTGGATATATTTCATGATGAGGAATGGAATCTTCTGTTTTGTTACTGTATTTTCTGAGGATTATTAATCCCCATTGTGATCGCTAGGGCTTCAATTTACCCACCCAGGTAGAACACAGGTATCACTGGATCCTGAGGCATGGGGGTCTTTTTGGCATGGTAATTTTATCTTCAGGGTATAAGGAACATATCTTCTGATCAGCAGATATGTCAGTCAGATAGGATATAAAACATTCCTCAGTCTTATCAGAGTATATCATTCAGAGAAAGGCATTCATCCTGAGAACCTCAGGAAAATCTAGATTGCCCTTAGGTGGTAGATGGGGGTGGGAGGTTGTAGACCCATTAAAAAGATAATGATAATTAACAAGATAATCTGAAGTGCATGCACTTGTCAGACTCTTCAAGTGTCAATTCAAATGTCAGTACCCACCCATTTTCATATAGGTGTTGAAAGACTAAAGTGAACAAATAATTGTTTCATTATGTTTAATCAAGGACACATATAGATAATGCACGTCACAGCTTTTCACAGATTCTAATTTACAGACATAGACAAAGGTGCACACACAGATTCGCACACAGGCAAGGATACACCCAAAACACAATATTAACATTTGTATTAATATGATCAAGTGAAAACTTAGCACAGACAATATGTGGGTCTGTATTGTAATTATGAATAGGACTGAACAGCTTTATAAAAAAAATCTTTCCTTTATTATTATAACCTTTTATTATCTATTTGAGCTTTATTAACCTGGAATAATTTTATTCCAAGCATTTGTTTTGTGAAGTGCCAATTCTGTAGACAGATGGAAGCACATACATACTGATCTATTTAAGTAGAGAGCCAAGGATGAAAGTGATAATTAACAGCACTTAAATCATTATTTGTAATCATTATTTAGTATTAGAATGTATTGGCCTATGATTAAGTACTAGTATGTGTGTGTGTGTGTGTGTATATATATATACACCATAGTGTTCAAATAGAGATTGTAGCCGTATTAGTTCAGTGATGTAGATGTACAAAACAGATAGAATTCAGATTTTACCAGTTTTTTACATCTATATATATATTTTTTTTATTTAAATAAAAAAAAAAAAAATATATATATATTTTTTAAATTTTGGTGGGCTTAAAGAGTTTCTTTCTCTCTACGTGATGCTATTGTTCTTGCTGGTTTTCATGTTATAATCAGTTTCATACAGTGACGAAAATACACATCATGCATTTGCCTTAGACTTGCTAAAGGGAGCTTTTTCCAAAAATGTGTCATTCCAAAATTCTCTTATAATGTAATGTTACAGATATTGCAAGATATGGCAACAACCTGTTACATCAGCCGCTTATTTCGCCTTGTGGAATCTGATCAAATTTGAAAGGCACAAATTCTTTGATTTAAGTAGGTTTATTGATCTGAAGCTGCGACCAGTAATGAGCCAATTAGATTGATAGCATCTATTTTTATAGCACCAATAAAATTAAATAAAGAGTATCACAAGACTTGATTTGATTGAGACATAGTGATACGGCAGAATTTGAGCGCCCACCTTCAAATGTAATCTAGACTAGAACACAGATGGAGGTGACTGAATCCGGAAGTGTTTTATGTCCTATTTTTGGTGACTGGCTTATGGAGTGCAGAAAACCCCCCACCAAAGTAACTATTTCATTTTATGTTAATCGAAGAAATTAATGATAATCTTTCACTAGAACAATGTTGAGATTTATTTTGACACATTATATTTATACAGCATTTTAAAGACAATTCTCATTCTTTACCAACCAGTTATAATTTTATAGAACAGAAGTCTTTCATTCAATAAGGACTGATATTACGGAGACCATAAAGTTCTTTGGGTGGTAGAGAGGTCTCAAGGTTCTACATGGTGAAACATGACTATATAAGAGATGAAGGTTGAAGGACAAAGCTTTGCAGTAGGGTGGTTGGGGCATAATAAAGTTTAGCAAGAAGGATAGGAGGTAACAAAGACTATGGCAGGTGGGGTTGAAGGCATCACCGAACGGTACTGAAGAAGACTATTCAGGGGCCTTTGGGAGTGGTTCTGCCAACACAGAGCTGGATTCTCTAAGCAAAGCAATATTTTACTCTGCTTACTGAATTGTAATTCTTAAATTGAAGTCTTTGGGATAATTACTATTCAAGAAGCAGAATAAATACTTCCTTTGCTATGAGAATCAAGCCTATAGTGTATAGCAAGAATGTTGAACGGGAGCCTAAACCATGGCACTAGGCAGTCAATTAAGATAATTATATGATAGTATTAGTGCCTCTAGTTGGAAAGGTACCTCTTTTGGTGGCCCAATAAATGTGACTATTTTGCCACATACAGTATGTCAGATGAAGCTTACCCAAGTAATTGAGCTCAACCACCTCTAGTCTCTCTTTTTATTTTACTCTCTATTGGCAAGTAACTGTTTCAACAAAGAACAAAGACATTTAATTTGAGGGTTAATTTTAATTTGAGGGTTGACAATCATATCATTATGGAAATTAGATGACAATTGTAATCTCTCTTTTACTTCAGTGATTAATTATAATAATACCCAGTGACACTTTTCTTTCTTTCTTTTTATATTTATTTGTACACAAGTTCATATATATAATTTAACAATCAATTAAATGCTACCAGTTTCGGATTTTTTTCTTTTACAGTTAATTACAACAATGGACCTTTGTGTACAAAAATTATATTGCTTTGTAAAATGAATTCTTGTCCAGATATAAGCAAAGTTAGAATGCAGAATATCAGTTTAAATACAATTCTTGCAGTGATATTTTGCATGGTGCAACTATTTGAGCAAATCCGACAAAAAATATGGAAAACCAATACATTTAAATATAATGTATTATTGACAATTCATTGTATAGCACCAACAATTTAAATATTGGTTCATACATCACTTAAAGGGCTTTGAAATATTATGAGACTATACATGGTAAGGTGCTCTGCCTGCAAGTTTAAACGACATGTGAAATAAAAAATGGCGGGGTTATTCGCTAAAATAAGAATTTGAAGTAATTTTCAAATTTAAGTTCAAAATAGCCAAACCAGAAAAATTCTCAAAGTCAGGCTACTCTGGCCTTACATTTGAAATTCACTGTGATCTTACTTTAGTGAGTAAGCCTGTAAGAAAATGAATTGTATTGTTGTCAGGAATTTGTCAGTGGCTAGACTGTTTCTTCAAGATGGCCTTCAAATTTGGGTGGTCACGTTCTTTGTGGACTCAAATATCTTTCCACGGGGGACTGGTAAAGTATTAAATGAAATGTTGTTTCTCTAAAGCTTGTTGGCCAAGATGATATGGGATCTAAGACCTGCCCAGTGCAAATCAGGAAAGATTTTAATTCAGGGTCAGAAAACATAAGTATGATGTGTTAAAGGTAATATCTGAACACTACAGCAGAAATCAATTAAAAAAGGGGTTAAATTCTCTGGAGGTTGTTGTCCACTAAACAGTGATTTGGCATAGTGAAAATTAAAAATCTTGGGGTACGATAACCCGGGGTAATTCATTTTAAGGAGCCGTATCATTTTGCATTTTTGTGAAAGAGGGCAGTCATCAGGGAGTAAATGTTTTATCTCTATGTGTTCTTCATGCAGGTATTTAATGAAGATAGCACTGTGCGTTACTTCATTGACGCCAGCCAGGAGGATCACCGCAGTTGGATGACATACATTAAGTGTGCGCGTAATGAACAGGAGCAGAACTTGGAGGTGGTACAGATTGGGAACAGCATCTTCTACAAAGCCATAGAGGTGAGTGGTGGAGTGTACATGCAATGTATTATATGGATGTGGCTCACCACTTCCATATATCTGGCCAGTACAACAACCATAAGAATACCCTACAAATAGCTTATTTAACAATGTTTAATTTGTATTTGATTTACCATCAAACCTACGAAATGCTGTCCAGAACATATTTTGACATATTGTAATCAAAAGTTCATTGGCTGCATGTCAATATTTCAGAATTGTAGGTAAGGATAGTGAAAAGGCAGGCTCCATTCTTGTGGAACGGCACATTCCATTGTGCTTTGCCAGTCTTTGCATAATGGGTGCTGGAGATCTATTTGTTAGGACATCCACATGACAAGTTTTCTAAAACCAGGTGAAACAGGGGAACATCAGGGATTTGCCCGTGGTAGTCTTGTGACTCAGTTGCTCTGTAAATTTCAATGACCCTGAGGTCATGTAGCGACTATGTAAAAAAACAGCTTGCTGGGGTCTCTCATGAGCTACAACGGGGCACCTTACTATTAATGCTGACAACGGGAAAGCAGCTTTTGGCTGGGACAATAGGGTCATTCACTGTTCTGGTCACACAGCAGGGGAAGTTAGTCTCTCGTCTAAGAGACAAAAATCAATGTGATATCCAACAAATGGCAGGGTACAGTGAATATGTTGTCAGCAAAGCCATGATTATAGATGTCTACTTCAGACAAAGCTTGAAGAATGGACTTCACTGATCCCGGAAACTGCCTTTATAGTTAAGTTAATGAAAGCCTTATTTCTACCCAGCCATTAGTTGATTTTTCTTTCCGTATACACAAACAGTATATATATATTTGGATTGGCTCACAAACTGCCCCAGCATCTTCTGACTCTCATCCACAGGGCTGTGGAACAAAAAAGCACAGAAGGCCCTAGATTGTCCCCCTGCCCCCCTCCCTCCTGCCCATTCTGTTGGGCTCAAGGTCTGCCCTGCTTTATATTGTTTGCAGCCAGCAACACATGCAGCTAACCGGCTATATGAACCTACCATTCATTGCTTCTCTATTTTATTCCTAAGGATTGTTTGTTTAACCCTTAAGGACCAAACTTCTGGAATAAAAGGGAATCATGACATGTCACACATGTCGTGTGTCCTTAAGGGGTTAAAGAAAGCATGTAAAATAACCTTCTATTCAGCAGCGGCCTTGGTAACCAGGGAGCTGACGTTCTAAAGTCAAAGGAGGGACCCTGTTTTATATCCAAGAGAAGATTCAGAATGCAAACCATTCCGTGGCTGCTATATAAAAAGATAAATAAATAAATAAAAATAGGTACTTTAAATGAACACACTGTACTTCAGGAGTGCAATGCCACATCAGCTTAAGATTTGACCTTTGAGATGCTATTAACACTTATGTTAAGATCTTTCATTGTAAACCTAAATCATCCAAGTATTATACTTTCTGCTTTAAAGTTACTAGCATATTATTTAGATTAAAATGGGAGGAGGTTCTTTATAATCCCACTAGTCCTTAAACACAATCCGAATACAGTGGCGTTCCATTATCATAATTATAATTAATTTACATATATGTTATAACTCTTCAAGGACTATTAAATAAAGTCTTTGAATTTAAAAATATAATAAAATATACATCAAAGAATAATTCTTACCAAGGTTGACAATATCAGATGCAATGTATATATAGTTCCATAGGCTGAAAAGAGACATGCGTCCATCAAGTTCAGCCTTTCCCACGTCTGTTTTTGCTCTTGATCCAAAAGAAGGCAAAAAAACAAACAAAAAAACAGTTTGAAAAGCTTCACAATTTTGCAATAAACTAGAAAAAATCCTTCTTTAACCCAGAATGGCAGTCATATATTTCCTTGCATCAAGAAGGTATTACCCCACAAATTAAAAATTATATCCCTGAATATTATGTTTTTGAAAGTATTTAACCATTTAACCAGTTGCTGTTTAAACATCTGTACAGACTCTGACAAAACCAGTTCTCTTGGCAGAGAATTCCACATCCTTATTGTTTTTACTGTAAAAAAAAAATTCCTTTGTCTTAGACTAAATCTCCTTTCTTCAAGTCTAAATGTGTGACATCATAATCTATGTATAGTCCTGTTTATGAATACATTTCCAGGCAGCAAAAATTGCAAGCAATCTATTATTCAAATTAATACTTATGAGGCACCAAGATATTACTCAACAAATAAGTTGAAATATGTTACACTGGTACAATTTATTTAATTATTAAAGGGGACAATGAGTTTGCCAAGAACATTGACAAATGAACTATATTAACTGTGATTCTTAACAGTCTCTTATTTTTATTTTTCACAGACTATCCCGCCAGATCAGGAATTGTTGGTTTGGTATGGAAACTCTCAAAGCAGTTTTCTTGGAATCCCAGGAGTCCCAGGCATGGAAGAGGAACAGAAGAAGAATAAGCATGGTGAGTACTGGACGGATGCCGAAATTAGAGATTGGATTCTAGAATTTTGACTGTTTATGCACTGGAATCACATTCACAAATATTCGTATAAAAGAGTTATTAGCAATATTGGATGCCTCAGTTATATTGCAGTTTGCATTTTATAGCATATTGGAAGCAGCCATCAATTTTTTCTCATCTGCGGATGTTGTGGTCACTGACCATCGTCTGAATTCCAGTTATATTCTGATTGGCTGAAAGCACTATGTAGCCAATTAAAATATAGCTTTATTTTCAAACAGGACACGTAGATATTTTACCACTTTAAACCTTGTAGAATTTGTCTGCAACATAGGTTTCTTACAGCAGTGAATTTCATAACATTCAAAGCACAAAACTAAGAGAGGGCAAGGACTCATTTACTAAACAGTGATATGGTGTCAACTAAATTTTAAAATTAAGGCCACATTACTATAGTTGGGAAAATAGACCAGTTGGTGAATCCTTTTCCAACTATGCCAAATCGGCCTAAACTTTACACCTTAGTTGTCAATGCACAATAATTCATTGTTTAGTGAAAAAGCCTCTAATTGATTCTTAACTCTTTACACGTTAACAAGATAATTTCTGAAGATTTTGGTTTATAGTCGCAAGGAATATTTTGTCACTTATTTTAACAAAAATTATCTTATTCTCTAAAAGGTACTATTTCAGTATCTTTTTTTGGAACTCTTATTCATGTTTATGACTACATACTTTTATGTCAATTTCAATTGCCCTGTTTTATTAAACTAAACATATTGACCAGAACAACTGGTTTACTTTCTAACTCGGTCATCTCTTTCTTGCAGATGAGTTTGGGGGTGTGGATACTTCAGGACCAACAATGAGTGGTCGCATGCGTTGTGTGATCTGTCATCGTGGTTTCAATTCTCGCAGCAATCTTCGGTCTCACATGCGGATCCACACATTGGACAAGCCCTTCGTCTGTCGCTTCTGCAACCGCAGATTTAGTCAGTCCTCTACTCTACGTAACCATGTTCGTCTACACACAGGGGAACGTCCTTATAAGTGCCAGGTTTGCCAGAGTGCCTACTCACAACTGGCCGGACTTCGAGCTCACCAGAAGAGTGCTCGTCACCGCCCCCCCAGCGGCTCAATGCAGGCTCACTCCCCTAACTTGCCAGTCCCACACCCAGCCTCCCTGGCACATCACATCCCTACTATGGTACTTTGAAGGCAGCACAATATTCACTATCCATTGGTCTCAAGGCCAGGCTTACATATGGACATTTCTGTATACCTAGGTCTGGGGCTGTGGTGGTTTAAGCTGTTGGTCTATTTTGCAGCTGGGCTCTTGTACCTACAAAGTTTGACACTGCCAACCAAAACATGTCACTTAATATATATTAATTGGTAGAATGTTAATGCCTCATTAATATTAGACAAGACTTATTTTGCCTACTAACCATTAGGTCTGGTGTGAGAGCTACCCAGTTTCACCTTGAGGTAGTACATTCATGGTATATAATACCATTTTCATGGGTAACTTCAAATGACTTGTTGCCCAACTGGACACATTAGAAAACTGGACTGGTTGTCCAACTGGACACATTAGACAACCTTTAAGTCAAAAGTCATAGTCAAGTTGACAGAGAATCCACCCCTTGTGGGACATTTAGTAGGGTCAATGAAATCAAGAATTGTCCTCTTCCTAACCAATATAAAAACCATAAAACATGTGGAACCAAGAGGAGTCATAGCTCTTACTTAATCTTAGATTGCTAAGAAGGAATTTTTAGGGGGAAAAGCATCATAAGAGCCATAGTCCCCAGCAGCTGGAGTGCGGGCTCAGCGCATTCCTCCCAAGCTCTCTAAGGTTTGACACCCAATTCTTGACTCCAAAATGGTGACAAATCTTTCTGCTTACATACAGAGAGGCTTTTTTTTAAATAAAGGAAAATATAAATATATAAATAAATCTATAAATATATATAAATAAATGCTTATCTATACATACAAAATAATTAAAAACGATATATATATATTACTTCTAAAGTATATGCAGCGTTTGCAGACAATGGTTCTTGGCTGAAGACTAAGGGGGGGAGAGATTGAGTAATTTGACTTTTTTGTAAATATTTGATGTAAAATCTTTGATACCACGCTCTGACGTTATATGTACAATAATTGTAATTAATTTGTATTGCTCTGTAAGTATTACATATTCCAAATAAAAAACAAGATTTTATTATTTTTCCTGTCCTGTTTATTTTTTTCTAAAAAAAGATAACTTTGTAAACATTTTATTTTATTTTTGTTGTGACTATATTAGGTCAGATAAAAATCAAGCAGGAAAATATAAACCAAGGATAGATAAACTATCAATAATATGAGTTAGCTCAGTGGTTAAGAAAGCCAGCTGTAGCACAGGTATTATTCCTGGAAGGGCCATCTCTGCATTTGTATTATTCAGAGCTTGATAAAATTAGTACAATTAGGAGGCTAATGATAAAATCCAGATTCCAGGGTGCAATACCATTCGCGATATAAAATATTATGATATTATTATTAGACAAAAATATTATAATTGCATTTTTTTTTATTACCAAAAGCTATTTTTATATTGTTTCGTTTTATTATGCACCGAAAAACAATAAGAGCACAAAATTGATAATATTTGTGTCAAGGAATAGATTTGTTATAACCGGGGCATTGGATACCGACGGTAGAACGGGAAGGTGAATTATTTTCCTGTATCTATTCAAATCTGGTTCCAAGGTCACAAAAGGGTTTAGACCAGATCTTATCATGAAAGGGAGATGTAGCAAACCAGGAAAATAAAACATAAAGCTATTGTACAATGTAAGCATATGAGTGAATTAACAACCCCGAGAAACAAGATGACGGAAACATTAATTATATCAAGTGGTAGGACTGGCCTCCTCTTACCATTTCGGAGCAGGTTCTCTAGTATGTGAGACATATATTCACCCAATATCTATAACAGGGCCATTGCTCAAGCTTGAATTATTGAGTCATATCACAGCAAACAGTGTAGTCTTGCTACTTGCTAATGGTATTCATTTTATGATTTTTACTAGATCGATCCGTCTAAGCAATCAAATAGAACTTCCAATCAGCGAAGGAAAAAGAAGCACCTAATTTTTTAGCTTAACACCTTACTTGGTGACAATTCTTTAGATCATCCGTTAATAATCCCTGAGTCTTTGCCATTTTCAGGGTGTCCCTATTGGTGGGAACAGGCATTTAATCAGTGTTGGGTTAGTAATCGGCCCAAAATGATGAACGAGAATTAACTGATGGCATGTCATGTTCATAAAGTTCATTTTCATGATATTAAGTTCATAATTTGGGTCCATGACAAAATTGCTTAAATTGAAGTCATCACTTGTTGACCCCATGTTTTAACATTATATTTACTCATCTACTAGATTTAATAAATATGTGTTAGCGAGGTGTGAAAAATAAAAAGTAGAGATCCACACCACTGTATTTACCTCAATACTGGGATTGAGTGCACCCTCTTGTTTCCCTGCCAGTTATTTTTATAAGATTTGTCTTTTACACCTGGCAGTCAGCGCAGAGAGTGCATAATAGAAAGAGGAAAACAGAACAAAAAATAACAATAAAAACCTAAAAACAATCAATAGATAATACCAGTGATTTTAAAGGTTTATTGAATGCTATGATAGCAAGAGATATGTCAGTTCCTCTTTGACCTATTATATATATATTGCCAATGCCTACCATTCTAGCACACACAAAAATTAGACATTTGTAGTTCCTTATAAATATAATTCTTAAAAGGTTCTGGGATTTAGTCACTAAACCAAGTAGAGAATTGTCACAGCAAATAGAAATGTTATACCAAAATGGCCATATTGTGAAGCTCACCTATTGTCTATTTTATTGATCCTAAATGTGCAGTTCCCATGTTAATTCCTCACAATTTCCGGTTTATTGAATAAAAACGTATTATTTTCAAATGTGTTCTATAACTACATAAAAGGAAAACCCCCTGAAACCCCAGTGAAGGGGATGCCCTGGAAGCAATATACAGCACAGACTTTGTCATTTAGAACACTATGCACCTCTTTAAAGGACCACTCTAGGCACCCAGACCACTTCAGCTTAATGAAGTGGTCTGGGTGCCTGGTCCAGCTAGGGTTAAACCATTTTTTTTATAAACATAGCAGTTTCAGAGAAACTGCTATGTTTATGAATGGGTTAAGCCTTCCCCCATTCCCTCTAGCGGCTGTCTCATTAACAGCCGCTAGAGGCGCTTGCGTGCTTCTCACTGTGATTTTCACAGTGAGAGTACGCCAGTGTCCATAGGAAAGCATTGATAATGCTTTCCTATGCGACCGGCTGAATGCGCGCGCAGCACATGCGCATTCAGCCGACGGGGAGGAGAGCAGGAGGATCGGAGGAGGAGAGCTCCCCGCCCAGCGCTGGAAAAAGGTAAGTTTTAACCCCTTTCCCCCTTCCAGAGCCGGGCGGGAGGGCACTATAGTGCCAGGAAAACGAGTATGTTTTCCTGGCACTATAGTGGTTCTTTAATGTTTTTGCACCTGCCATCAAAACGTAGACCCAGGAGGGTATCTGAGATACGTGGTTATGGTCCAGGGTCAAACATGGCTCTTGGGTCCTGTATATCTAACAGATTTTTCAGAGAACAATAATAAGACAAGTTTTTTTTCTTAATAAATGTTTAATCAGTCTGGGTTTTTCTACCTTAAGAAATGGATACTAAGGCAGCTAATATCTTGAATAATTCAACCCTTGAACAGAATTACAAAATTATGTAAATGTAATGTTAGACTAAAAAACAACAAAAAAAACATACGCATGGATACACAAATGGCAATGGTAAATACAGTGATGCTTGCAATCACAGACTGTTTTACTTTATATAAATACAAACAATGCCATACAATAGGATTTTGACATGAGCAGTCTTTCATTGATAATTCTTTCTCTAATCCAAATTGCTATACACCTGTGCTTTCCCAGACATTCCTTATATAGAGTACTAAGTTGTTCTACAATATTCCATATTAACCTACAAAAGGAATAAGTGTGATTTAACCTTGTTCCTTGTTGACCTGCTAAGTATTGCAATTATTTCCCACAAAAGTGAGTGTATATGAGGGTTTTATTAGACAATACCTTGTACTTCTCTATTCCCTATTAACCATTCTACTGGGTTATGATTGTCAATGGAATTTGAACTGTGTGTGTGACACAATATTCTCGGGTCAGCATAGAAAGTACATTAAAGGTTGTTGCATTGATGAGAGAGCTTTAATAGGAACACTCACAACACTCAATGTCAAATGCTGGAGCAGGAATTCAAACAATGTATATTGCATTCCTATTTAATACTGAATTCCTATTTAAACTATTAAAATATTGTCTTTTGTCCTATGTGTTCTTCAAGTCTACTGTTGCAGAGTATACACAGAATTTCCGACAATGAACTTAGAATATAATTTTTTTTTAAAAATTATTATTATTATTATTTTTATTCAAAACGACGGAACAAAATGCTGCTTTTGGTTCAGGCATGATCGGAAAGAAATCTACCTGCTGTAGAGGTTTGTATGAGGAAAAAGGTTTTTGTTGATTCCCAGCAGTTTCTCTTAGGTTTCTACTTTGCTTTTTATTCTACTAAAAGTAGTTATTATTTCATTATATATTTACACTATGCCATTATGCCTGGGTCTTTAAAGATAACATTTCAATATGGTAAGACATCTCTTGAAACATTCCAAACATTGGGTTGAGCATTCCACTGACTTTGGCAGATTGCAACAAAAGATAGTAACTGAGTGAAGGGTCCGGAAGGGATGTCGACACAGGATTTTTGTTACCCTCCCATGGCATGGTAGCACAAATAGTTGTAAGAAGCTTAGACTTAATACAACTTCACAACCCAATGGACACAAAGTGAAAAATGGAGCATTATTGGCTGAGCTCCTATCAGTTATTAGGAGTCCTGGAGACCCCTGTGCATTGTATAGTGTAAGAACCACTATCTAAGGCCTCGTGCTATTTAAAAAAAATGTTTTTTAAAATTCTTAAATTATTGACCTGCTGCTTCTAGTGTGGTGATTTAGCATTGCTAATCGGTGTGATGCGAGAGGTGGTTAGTGCTTGCGTTGGTGGTATGCCTCTGGCTTATTCGTGTGTATGGTACCCTGTAACCTCAGGGTGTGTGGGGGGGTGTTCTCAGGTCTGTAACCTCGTGTGCTACTGGGCCTTCTCTTATTGATACGGTGCTGGTATAAATAGTGAGAGAGAAAAACTGAGGTTGCCTACTGCAGGCCTCAGAGAAGGTACGGACAATAAGTTTAGCCATGGCTTAGTCCCATGGTGGCGTGTCAGCCAGGTCAGTGGGTGCCTACCAGATCATTCCCATAGTCATGTTTCTGTTGGTTAGAGGCTCCCATGTCGTGGCACGAAGGGGATCACCGTCTCCGGATTCCATATTCCATTCGTGGTGCTTCCAGGCATGTTGGGGTCAGGTGCCTCTATTCCGTAAGCTGCATATAGTGTAGGCGCCTCCGTGAGTGCCTGGAGTGTATGGGTAGTCCCATTCCTGTGGACGAGTAAGGTGCCCTGCGTTCCCCAGTGGTAGGGTATTCCTTTGCCTCGGAGGTGAGTCGTGATGGGGCCCATGTGTCTGCGCCACTGCAGCGTTGCCCTAGTAAGGTCTTGAAAGAGGTTTAAGAAGGAGTCCTCAAACTATAGTGGGGTTTTACCTCGTACTGCTGCCATAATATGGTCTTTGTCATTCGGAGAGGTGCAGCGGATGATCATGTCCTGGGGTTCTGAGGTGGAGGTCTTGGCCATGCTACTAAGTTTGAAGACGCCATCTATTGTGATTATTTTGGCCACCGCTGGCGGGAGTATTGCTGCTAGCAGCCTCCGGATGTAATGCAGAGGTTCTTCTGCTCCGACTATCGCTAGTATGCCTCGGATTTTTATGTTGTTCCGCGGTAGTTGATCTTCAAGGGTTGTCAGCCATTGTGCCAGTGCCTGTTGGTGAGTATGAAGCTGTTGCATTGGGTTCTTTAGGTGGGACACCTCAGTGTGGGCATCCAGGATGCCATCCTCTATGACCTTTATGCGGTCTGTGTTGGCTTGGATTTCCGTGTGGACACGTGCAAGGTCAGCTGCCATTATTTTATGGAGGTATGCGAGCAGTAGTTTAAGGTCACCTTTAGTAGTCGGTGCCACGCTGTCTGCCTGCTGTAAGCTTTGGGGTGGTTCATGTTGGGGTGTTTGCCCAGATTCTTTGTCTCGGCTCTCTGTCTCCGCGGGTGGCACTGCCGTGGTGTGGTCGGCCTCCACTGTTGGCGTTTTCTGGGCTGCTGGTCTCTGGAGCATTGCCACTATGTCCCTGTCGGGTTTCTGCCTTCGGCGTTTCATGTTTGGGGTGTTGGGCAGTCCGGTCTGTTCCGGGATGGTTGGGCTGTACACTCCGACGAGGGAGCAGAGGAGAGAGTCTAGGCCTTGAGTAGTAGTGGTAGGTCCCAGATCTGTTTCTATTTCTTCGGGGTGTATTGAAAGGGCATCAGTTGATGCAGTAAGGTGGCCTGTGTACACTTTTCGTGTTTTTAAGGTTTGTTGGCGAGCTGGGAAGGCGATATTTGGTGTTTTTTGCTGGGCCTGTGAAGAGCTCAAGGAAATGGCGACCGTTCAGTTTCATGCGTTAGCTCCTCCCCTGGCCTCGTGCTATTTTTGATTAGTAAAGGGACCAGAGAACCACTCAATACGTTGGTGCTGAAACTATTTAGTCAACATTGGCAGATTAAACTTGCTGTTAATGCAAAATTTTGGGGGAAACATGTAAGATACAGAAGGTGTTTTAGAGACAGCGTAGGTAATCAGTCATGATTATCAGTAATGTTTCTGATGATTTTAGTGTGGCTACCAGTATTTTGTTGGAGTCTAGCTTTAATGTTATACTATGCCAGATGTTATAGAATAGATATTCTATCAGAGTTCTAGATTCTAGAATTAAACTTCCACAGATTTTGTTTTTGGCTCTGTGTACAAAAATCAAAACCAAAGGACAGTCTACACATGCCACCGGAAATGAGAGTAATGACGACTTAAACAATAGCTTGTCCAACTGTTTGGGAGACAGGTAACCTCACAGGTAAATGTTTTTGCCAAGAACTTTCAGTTAACCCAAGATATGTGGAGAGGCCAAGAAAGGAACTAGAAAAGGGCATAAAAAATAGAGATACAAAAATAATAGTCATCATAATATGTATAGCTGCAGAAAATAAAGAACGAGTGCTATCAGGAGATTGAAAGCTTGAAGCTGGTGACAGAATGTGCCAACATGTTGCATAGCCTGTTGTGGCAATGTTGGTGTATGTAATTTCTGGCAGGTCCTTACTCCTTTTCAGATTGCTTTGAGAGTGTCAGGATTCCTCCCTATTCTCTCGGAATGCCACCATGTTTGATTTCAGCCAGATCGACACTACCCGTATGACTTCCGGGTTTTGACAATCTCTCTCTGCCCATGCGTCTGACGTTGTGCACTTCCCTTCAAAAGGAAGCTGTGACCACATCCAAATTGCTCAATTAATGTTTTCCTGTGTTACTGTGTTACTGTGTTACTGTATTACATGTGATACTCTCGCATACTTGATACCTTGTTGCCTGTTTACCGACGGGGCTTCTAATTTATTTCCTGTGTACCAAACCTCTTGGCTTGATCCTGACTACGCTCTACTCTTGACTCCCTGACTTGGAACAAGACTTCACTTCTGATTCCTGCCTTTCACCACATACCTCAAGGAACCATAATCCACTCTATCCTGGAAGGAGTCTCATGCTTATCACATAATGCAAGATAACTTCTCCTCTGGTTGGGATTAACACTAGGTTCTTTTCTGAAGTTATTTGGGAAGGATAAGGAATTACTAAATCTGCTTCTGGGATTCTATTTGCATATTCTAATTGAAAGTCTCGTAAACCATTTACTCACTCTTCAATTGTCTTATTCATTATTATTTGGAGTCTAAAGGACTATAACCACTGTGCAATCAGGCTCTACCTAATTACCAGATTTTGTTGTCTTTTTTTAAAAGGACAGTATTATTTCATACAACAGGAATCAACTCACCTGCTCTGTCAAATGTTATATTAAAGTCTATGGACTGTATTGCTAATTAACTTATATCAGGGTTTAAAATTTCCGCTCTTCACTAGCCGGCAAGTGAAAATTCAGCCCTGGTGAGTAGAAATTCAACCCTGGATTGTGTGCCCTGGACCCTTCAGACTTGCAGTGACAAGTATCTTCCAGGGACTGACTAGTAGTGCAGGACTTCAAATTTGCAATACACTTATTGGAGTTACTTTCATAGGATCTAAGTCCCTCCTGTGTTAAATACTTAGTGTAGCTATCTTGCAACAGAAAGGTTTAATCTAAACCTTATTGAATATGGTTGTGTACTAGAAGGGGGGTCACTCTTTATATTGAAGCAATCGCTGAATAGTGCATATTACAGATATGGCCATATCGTGCTGTTGAAGCTCATATTTTTTCATGTCATCATTCATCAAGAGAATGTTTTTTTTTCTAAATAGTTATTTTCTTTTAGTTAGTTTAGTGTGGAGTGTTTTAGAATTTTGTAGGTCCTGAATCATGACATCATCCATGCAATTATTCCTTGTAATGAACGAGGAATAATGCACAGTTTGCCACCATGCACAATGAGAACCCCTAATGTCAGACAGAACCACGACATGTGATGTTAAACACATTTCCTTAATCATAACACTACCCAAACACTAAAACTAACAATAATACTATTATAAACTGAAACCTAACAACAACTACTTAACAAACACAGAATGGTAAAATGTGTATTAATTATCAGAAAGATAGGAAAGCTTCTGGAGACATTTATGATGGTGCGTGTGTATGGAAATTCAACCATAATTCTGCAAATTAGACTTGTGCATTCTGTTTCAAGCTTATTGCAATTCGTCCGAATTTTGGGTGATCGCGGGTTATCCAAATTCCATAACTCCAATGCACCATATGGACATATCACAAAACAAACAACATGGACAATGGATGAACATTTCTGTTTAAATCATGATTTGATGTTCCAGTTGTGGCAACTAAAAAAAAGAGGTGATTGATGAGAAGATTTAGTGGAACAGCCACTATTGTTGATTTTATTCACCGTTCAAGTGAGACGTGAACAGAAGGGGAAAATGAGAAGCAGTTAAAAAAAAATAATACTTTTATATATTTATACATTATATATTTAATAAATATATAATATATAAATATAAAAATATTACTCCTCCCCACCCCGTATTGGTTACTTCTTCTCACTTATTCTGTGAATAAAATGGTAGAAAAATGCTCCTATCAAGGTAATGCAAAATGTGTTTTTCTCCTTTGGTTTAACCTGTACCTGTTTTTCCTAACCGATAGATTGGACGAAAATCATCCAAGCCGAAATGCCACATTTACGAAATTTGGTCCATCCAAACAAATATATATTTTTCACATGAATTGATTCAGCCAAATAAAATGTTTCCACCGAGAACAAGTCTACTGCATATATTTATACGTACAGAAGAAAAAAGTTTAGTTTTTTTGACATTCCACTAAAATATATTACAACACAATTTTTGAGTAAAGGCCAGATAATTTTTTTTTTTTTTTTTTAAAGTGTGGTAAATTGTAGCTACTCATTAGTTATTTCTCTCCAATGAAAGATTGGACCCCGGTTCCAAAACCACAGTATGAATACACATCAGAGCGCTGAATAGAATTATTTAGCTTTCAACGAACATAAAGACTTTATAAACAGCAGGGATGATTTCTAGATGCAAATGGGATGGGGTCCTTATGGTAAAAAAAACCCTATAACATTACAACATGTTCTTTTTGTTGCCTTTTGAGTTGTGCGACGTTGACCTTTGAGCGTATGATGTGACACTGTCCAAGTAATCGGTGAAAATCAGACACGACACAGGCAGATTCCATAGTTGAAGCATCGCTGTAAGCGCCTATTACTGGAAATGAATAGAGGGCTATGTCAGACATTAGAGTGGAATCACAATCTGACAGCATTTCCAGGGTTCTTCTAGCATTCACAGCAGGGAGCCGCGTTGAAATGTTTCAAAATACAGGTAAAACAACATGATCAAAAGAGAAAGACAGAGAGAGGGGGGGGAAATATCACTCTGGCGATCATGTTGAAAGCTTCACTCCCTTTCAAACCTGGGATCTGAATGCATCTCTTAGCTGCGTTTAAGGAAATAATATTATGAAATTATAATGCTTGTCCTGTGCTTTTTTTTTTTTTAAATGTCTATATATTTTTTTCCGTGGTTTATTCAATAAATTGTTTCCTTTTTTTTTTTTTGTCTGCGATTTGAATGTGGAGTCTCTATGAGAAGGTTCATGGATAAAATTACAGGATATTCTGTATCTCAAGGTACTATTTGGGTTAACCATATACCTGCCAGAAAGGCCTGTAAGATATGGAGTTTTTTTTTACCTATATGATGGAACAAAAATGTATGCCAAAAAAAATAACTAAAAATAAATACAAAAAAAAATTACAAAATAGAAAACTGACAGCAACGGGAAGATAGAGAATTAATTATTTTCATTACCACTATCATTATTAATAAACTATTATTTTTAGTAATTATAGTTACAGCCAGAATGTTAATTAAATGATTAGATAAAGACTGCTTTACTGGGATTTAAATGTATCTTCTCTTGTGTTACTGAAATGATGCCCAGATCAGGTAACTAAAATAAATGACTTGTATAATTTGAAAATAATTTTATTAAAAATATTTTATAGTTGATATATCATTCTTAAATAATTTAATCTGTGTTGGTTGTTGTTGTTAGGACTACATGATTATGACTCTAAATATTTTACTATTGTTATTCATTACCAGTTTAAAATATTTAGAACTTAAGGAAGCAACCCCCCCAAAAATAAATAAATATAATGCCTATGAATCTCTGCTGGCCACATAAATGATAAGACTATAAGGCATTTTTTATTAAAATAAATATATTTTTTTCATTTTTATATATAACTGACAAAAAAAATCTATTCAAAATAGAGATTAAGTGAGTTATAACATTATGTATTATTTGTGTATAAATACTGTGAGAAAACCCACCGGGATTTCGGGGTTTTCTCTGAGCATTCGTCTATTTGGTTTATTAGTTTATTTTATGCCACATTGGTTCGGTAGAGTTAGACTACCGAACACCGACCACCCTTCTGGCTCATTGACTTCAAAGGAGCCTGTCAGTTAAGCGCTCTCTCAGGGTGGCCGCCATTCGTATATACGAATGCCACGTGGCGGAGAAAACGGCGGCCATCTTGTTTGTTCGGGACAAAGGCAGCGGGACTTGGTCGTCGAGTGTCTGGAACTAAAATAGGAACACTCGACTTCCCAAACTCCAGTCTCAAACATACGAACGATGGAACTTTATTTCCCGAACAGCTAGGAGAGTGCTTTTCGGTACTTTGGTGCATTCGTATGAGGGGAACAATCGCTCGTATGAGCCAGGAGGCTCCGTTCGTGGATTATGGAGTTATTTGACATTTTCTGAATTGACCGACTGCACACACTGAATTCGTGGAACTATTTTGGGCAAGAGCTTTGTGTGCGGTCGGTAACTTAAGACTTCCACACTTTTTAAAAACCCCTGAACCGATCTGGGTGAAATTGGAATATGTTGTTTCCCCAGATCGGGGCTATCAGGGGATGTGACATTTGTGGGGATACCTTAAAGGACCACTCTAGGCACCCAGACCACTTCAGCTTAATGAAGTGGTCTGGGTGCCAGGTCCTTCTAGGGTTAACCCATTTTTTTTATAAACATAGCAGTTTCAGAGAAACTGCTATGTTTATGAATGGGTTAAGCCTTCCCCCTAATCCTCTAGTAGCTGTTTCATTGACAGCCACTAGAGGCGCTTGCGTGCTTCTCACTGTGATTTTCACAGTGAGAGCACGCAAGCGTCCATAGGAAAGCATTGTAAATGCTTTCCTATGCGACGGGCTGAATGCGCGCGCAGCTCTTGCCGCGCGTGCGCATTCAACCCAGGAGGAGGAACGGAGGAGGAGAGAAGGAGGAGAGCTCTCCGCCCAGCGCTGGAAAAAGGTAAGTTTTTATCCCTTTCCCCCTTCCAGAGCCGGGCGGGAGGGGGTCCCTGAGGGTGGGGGCACCCTCAGGGCACTATAGTGCCAGGAAAACGAGTATGTTTTCCTGGCACTATAGTGGTCCTTTAAGCATAAAGGGGTGTTTTGAGTTTTGGAGGAAATGTGTGCACTTGCCCTGAGATAATTGGGTTATTCCTTAACTTATCTCATTATCTCACACCCGGAGACAGAGAGTGTATTTAAGTGTAACTGTACCTTATGATTGGCTATTTGGTTTGTGTTCTGTGGGAGGTACTCCTGCAAGGGGACCTCCATAAAAGGCTGTGTGGTCTCAATAAACATCAGTCTTGTTATACCCTTCATCATGTTTCAGCTGGTGTTTGGGTACCTGATTACTACTTGGGGAAAGCTGTACTAGCGGATTTCGTTTCTTTGGACTTTAACTACCGACCAGAAGAACTGAACGGTGAGCAATAATCACTCTGGCTTTCGGCCGTTCGGCTCAAATCATACAAACCCACTTCAGGGTTCGTTATAAATACCTATTTTTTTCTGTTAGAATGCATAGTCGTGGGGCAATCTAACAATTCCCAATCAGGACTTGGGAATTGTTGTAGACCATTGGTTCCCAAACTTTCTAGATTCAAGGTACCCTTAATATTTCAATATATTTTTCCAAGGCGCCCAAAGGTAAAAAATTTCCTAGGTTGTATATATGTACAGCGCAGCGGCATATACTGGGCCCCTGTTCGGCAGAAATGCTTGCTGTTCAAATGCAGATTCAGAACTTAATCTTGCGAGGGGCACTGGAAGATTATTTAAAGAAACAATCCTGGCACAATAACCAATACAAAACTTTGTAGTGGTTATGGTGCCAGTAGTGCCCTCCCAGAGTAAGTAGTCAAACTGTTTAAGTACAGTTTGACAACTTACCTGGGATCTACCAAGATAGGGGCTGTAATAGGAGAAAGGGACAGTAGTGTGTGAGGGGTGCAATATGTGTGTGTGAGGGGTGCAGTGTGTGTGTGTGTGTGTGTGCGCGCATGTGTGTGGGGTGCAGTGAGTATACGGGGTTGCATTGTGTTTGTGAAGGATGCAGTATGTATGTGTGAGGGGTGCAGTGTGTGTGTGTGTATGTTGGGCAGTTTGTGCGTAAGGGGTACAGTGTGTTTGTGTGGCAGGTTGTATGAGGAGTATAGTGTGTGAGGGGTACAGTGTGTGGGGAGCAGGTTGTGTGTAGGGGCAGTGTGTGTGAGGAGTACTGTTTGTGTGTATGGAGGGGCACTGTGTGTGTATGGGGAGTACAGTGGTGAATGTGAAGCAGTGTGTATGGAGAGGTAATTGTGTGTATAGGGGGAGTTGTTATGGGTCTGGGGGTTAGGAGGGCAGATAAATATCTACTTTTATTTTATTTTTAAAAAAAGGAAAAAGTTATTTTGATATCCCCCCCTGCACCTCCATCGCTTACCCTTGCCTGAGAGGAGGGACAGTACAAGGCAATCCCTGGTGGTACAGTTGAGAAGCCCTGGTGGTCCAAGTGGTGAGAGTGAACTCCAGTAGCCTCAGGAGCTGCTAGAGTTCACTCTTGCGAGATTTGGTATGTTGTTGTGGTAACCGCAGCAACGCTCCAAGCTCGCAAGAGGAGAACCCGGTGGAGCTGCAGGTTAGAGCTCTCCCGGGCCATCTCTACCTCCCCTTCCGGCTCCCAGCATTACACTCCTAGCACGCTGAAGAGGGAGATCTTTGATCTCCCCTCCGGTCCTGCAGAGCCGGCAGGGGAGAGGGAGGCACGGTTCCTAGTGCTATCATCATAGCACCGGGAAAATATCTTGTAGCGTCCTGTGTGCCCGTTGCAGCACCCCATGGTGCCCCGGCACACAGTTTGGGAACCGCTGTTATAGACATCAAACTATGCATCAATGTGCAATGTCAATCAGCTGTGGCTAGGTATTGTCACGCATGAAAAATGGCATTAATTCTCGGGACCAGAATATCATTTTGCCTCTTTATAAATCGCTGGTAAGTCCACATCTTGAATATGCTGTGCAATTTTGGGCACCTGTTCTAAAGAAGGATAGTATGGCACTAGAAAGAGTGCAGATGTGGGCTACAAAATTAATAAAAAGAATGGAACATTTTAGCTATGATGAAAGGTTAACAAATTTTAACCTTTTTAGTTTAGAAAAATGTCACCTCAGAGGGGATAACATTACACAAATATATTCGTGGCCAATACAAACCATTGTGTGGAAATCTATTCACAAACAGGACTTTACATAAGACATGAGGTCATGTGTTTATATTGAAAGAAAAAAGGTTTAGTCTAAGGCAAAGGAAAGGTTTTTTTTTACTGTAAGAACAATAAGGATGTGGAATTCTCTTCCTGAAGAAGTGGTTTTATCAGAGTCCATACAGATGTTTAACCCCTTCAGGACCGAGGACAGTTTAGGACCGTCATCGGCATTTTTGCGTTGCTGACCGCTGACGGTTCTGAACCGTCCTAACGGTCAGATGTACTTACCCGATCGCCGTCGTTCCCCTGGTGGCGATCGGCGGTGCTCCTGGTGTGGGGAGACTGCCTGAAGCCCAGACAGTCTCCCCATGGCAGATTAGGACCCCTGGGGTCATGTGATCCCTCAACAGAGCGGTCACATGGTCACAATAGGTGTCCAAGTGTCTGCACTGCAGGGGGACTGTCTGTGCTGACAAGCAGTCTCCCTGCTAGTGTAAAATCATAAAATAAATAAAGGTTAATGTTAATAAATAAAAAATATTATTATATTTGTGTATATATATCATATATATAATGTCATACTAAGTGTATTTTTATATTAATATGTACATATATTAATATAAAAATACACTTATAATTAAATTACACATGTATATATATAATATATATAATAACTATATATTATTATAAAATACAAATAATAAGTAATTTAAATTAAATAAAAAATTTCTTAAAAATAATAATAAAAAAAAAAAAATATATATCTACATGAGATTGTATTCTAACTGTATTTTGATAGTAATATATATATATTTATATCAAAATACACTTAGAATTAAATTGTATATATAACTATGTGTTTATAAATAAATAAAAATAATACGAAATATACATATGTCCATATACAAAATTACATAAATAATTATATAAATATACACGTAGACTTCAAATATATAAATATGCATATATATTTAAATTCTACGTGCGTATTTATGTAATATTTTTACATAATTAAGTAATTTTATTGATTGCAATTTGAGGGACCTGCCTGCCAACCCAGGCCAAAAGTCCAGAGAATTTAATTTGCTAGCACTATATTTTACCCTGTAACTTTCTATGACACCCTAAAACCTGTACATGGGGGTACTGTTTTACTCGGGGGACTTTGCTGAACACAAATATTCAAAACAGTAAAACATATCACAGCGATGATATTGTCAGTGAAAGTGACTTTTGTTTGCATTTTTCACACACAAACAGCACTTTTAATGCTGATATAATTGTTGTGATATGTTTTCCTGTTTTGAAACACTAATAATAATTGTGTTCAGCAAAGTCTCCCGAGTATAACAGTACTCCCCATACAGGTTTTAAAGCGTTTTTGAAAGTTACAGAGTCAGATATATGGGTCAAATATTTATACATTGAAAATGGCCAGGTTGGTTACGTTGCCTTTGAGAGCGTATGGTAGCCCAGGAATGAGATTTAACCCCATGATGGCATACCATTTGCAAAAGAAGACAACCCAAAGTATTGCAAATGGTGTATGTCCACTCTTTTTTAGAAGCCACTTAGTCACAAACACTGGTCAAAATTAGCGTTCAATTTAGTTTTTTACTTTTTTCACACAAAAACTAATATGAACGCTAACTTTGGCCAGTGTTTTCGACTAAGTGGCTACTAAAAAAAACTGGACATCCTCCATATTGAATACCCTGGGTTGTCTACTTTAAAAAAAAAATATGTACATGTGGGATGTTATTC
The DNA here is from genome assembly GCA_933207985.1 of Pelobates cultripes. NCBI lineage: Eukaryota > Metazoa > Chordata > Amphibia > Anura > Pelobatidae > Pelobates > Pelobates cultripes. The sequence goes on from OW240920.1 coordinate 116,155,369, forward strand.
AGAGATTTATGACAGATAATAGTGTTACAATGTCACTATTGATAAATTTTAAAAATGTATGTTTTGAAACCGCAATATCCTACTTGTACCTATTGCCCTATAACTTGCAAAAAAAAGCAAAAAAGCATGTAAACACTGGATATTTTTAAACTCAGGACAACATTTTTAATCTATTTAGCAGTTTTTTTCATTCGCTTTTGTAGAAGAGTAAAAGATTTTTCAAGTAAAATTAAAAAAACATGTATTTTTTCAATTTTTCATCATATTTTTTTTATTTTTTTTAAATTAAATTACATGAGATTATATAAATAATGGTATGTAAAGAAAGCCCTTTTTGTCCTGAAAAAAACAATATATAACTTGTATGGGAAGAGTAAATGAGAGAGCGGAAAATTACAGCTAAACACAAACACCACAAAAGTGTAAAAAGAGGCCTGGTCGCAAAAGTAACCAGGAACGTTTAAAATGCCAGGAATAAGTAAAAAAGTTTAAAGTGCATAGAGAGTGCAATAAAAAGAGGATTGGTACGGTAAGGTAGCCAAAAAACTTTTATTCCATTCTGAAGAAGCCACTTATGGTGAAACGCGTTTATGGTTATTTACTCTTGTACTGTGTATTTTAGAACAATAAAAGTTTTTGGGCTACCTTACCGTACCAATCCTCTTTTTATTGCACTCTCTATGCACTTTAAACTTTTTTACTTATTCCTGGTATTTTAAACGTTCCTGGTTACTTTTACTTCCACTGGCAATTTTACTGTTCCAGTACTCCAAGAAATCCCAGGTGGGGATCATACCACCAACGCCTATTCATAGAGCAGTACCTCTGCTCTATCTTTGTGAGTATTATTTTATCTTTTATTTTACTCTCTTATCACATCACAATTGAGAGCACTATTGTTGCTTTTTATCCTTCTCTCTTGGATCTTTGGATTACCAGACGGTGCTGACGGACGTACTGCCTTTACATATCCCATAAGCAGGGATTATACCGCTGTACACTATCCACACCAGAGCTGGCCATAGCTCCTTCAAATGTGAGTTCTCTACCTTTTTCTACCTATTGCACACTGAACCCCATCACAATTGAGAGCACTATTGTTGCTTTCTATTTTCTTTTCCGAGTTTTGGACTACCAGACGGTGTTGACTGAGACCCCTTCCCTACATATCCCATAAGTGCAGGGCCGGCGCAAGGACTTTTTAAGTTTGCCGCCCCCCATGTGACATCACAATGCCCCACCCATATGATCTGCCATGTTAACTAACGCCAGTGCTGCAGTGCCGCCGTGTTTACATTAAAAGGCCTGCAGGGACAGGCTATAGACACCAGAACCACTACATTAAGCTGCAGTGGTTCTGGGGACTATAGTGTTTCTTTAATGTGATGTAAATTAGAGATTAGTGCCACGAATAATATACTAGATTGCCTATTTACAACCAGATGAGGATGATGATGGGCTCTAGCTGCAGTCTGGCTCCACTGGTCTGGTGTAGAATAGGCTCTCTGGAGGCGGTTTGTAACTTTGGTCACAAAAATCAATGTTCTGGGAGAACGGGAAGAAGCTCAATTTTTTGGGGGCCCTTTACACAGCTCAAGGTCTGGGTCCCAGGGTCCACCTTCATGTTCCACCAATGAGTTTGTTCACAGGGGGTGGAGTGTGTATGGGATGTCCTGATGTGTGTAAGGAATGCATTGTGTGAATCTGTGTTTGTATGTGTAAGGGCTGCGAGGTGTGTTTGTGTATGCATGGGATGCAGTGTGTGCGTCTGTAAGGGATGTATTGAGTGTGTGTAAGGGGTGCATTGAGTGTGTGTAATTAATGCATTGTGTGTTTCTGTGTGTGTTAGGGATGCACTGCTTGTGTATGTGTGTCTGTGTGTGTAATGCATTGTGTGTTTTTCTGTGTGCAAGGGGTGCATTGTGTGTGATTGTGTGTGTGTGATGGATGTAAATCCCCCCCGTCAATTTCCTCCCACCCTCCAAGTTCCTTCTCCCCCTCCTCTCCAATTACCTTCTCTCCCTCTCCAATTTCCTTCTTCTCCCCCCCTCCAATTTCCTTCTCCCCCCTCTCCAGTTTCCTTCTTCTCCCCACCCTCCAATTTCCTTCTCCCCCCCTCCATTTTCCTTCTCCCTCTCTCCAGCTTCCTTCTTCTCCCCCCCTCTCCAATTTCCTTCTCCCCCCCTCTCCAGTTTCCTTCTCCCCCCTCTCAATTTCCTTCTTCTCCCCCTCTCAATTTCCTTCTCCCCTCTCCGTTTTCCTTCTCCCCCCCTCTCCAGTTTCCTTCTCCCCCCCTCAATTTCCCTTCTCCCCACTTCTCCAATTTTCTTCTCCCCCCTTCCAATTTCTTTATCCCCCCCTCCCTCTACCTCTGTTGTAGCATGGCCGAGCTCTGTATGATCCGCGGGTACAGGGAGCTTTTGTTTCCTGTACCCGGCCGGATTAACAGGAAGTGCACACAGATGTTCCCTGTACCCGCGCACCATACAGGGCTCGGCCACGCTACAGTGAGGGAGTGACAGGAGGGAGCGCTGAGTGCTGAGCGCTTCCCTCCTGTCAGCCCCTCTCCTCATGCTGCGCCCGGGCGGTGCGCCCTCATGGACGCACCAGCCTGGGCAAAGCTGCAGCCGCCTGAGGCTCTCTACAGAGCGCTCGGGCGGCTGCAGCAGGAGGGGGACCGGCACTCCTGGTGGCGACCCTTCCCAAGGGGCGCCCTAGGCGGCTGCCTAGTCCGCCTAACAGGTAGCGCCGGCCCTGCATAAGCGGGGATTATACTGCTGTAAGCGATTCACACCAGAGCTGGCCATAGCTCTCCCGAATGTGAGTTCTCTACTTTTGTTATTAACTGCACCTTGAATTTTACATACTGCACCATTGGTCGCCTCTACCTCTCTTGTATTTTCAACACCAGACGCACCTACCTCCACCAAGAAACCCTATCAAGTATCCCAGACTATCCACTGGTAACCTAGCGATATTTTACTGGACTGTTCTCCTCCTTTTGGCGCAGCCCTTATACATCTTTTTCAATATATTGGATCAACCCGTCTTATTTGTTTGTTAACAAAAAAAGAAAAACGTTTCTTGGTTTAAATATATGTCAGTCAAATCTAACAGAGAGAGAGCCTCAAAAAATAAAAGTTTATAATAAATTAAGTTCATCTCGATAAATGCCCGGGGAATAAGTACACCAAGCAAAAGATCAATAATTTTAGACTACTTGATAAATTATCAGGTACAAATATGCGCTATCCAAGAAACCCACTGTATAAAATCTACAGAAAAGACAATAAACTCCTCAAGATATCCCACAATCATAAGTGCTGCACTAGAAAAAAAAAAAAAGAGTGGCATTTATGTTTGCAAGTAATATTTCTTTAACTATTAAATTCCAAGACTTAGACCCAGAAGGGTGTTTTATTGTCATGCTATGCGAAATCAACAATAAGTTATTTACATTGGTTAATATATATGCACCTAATAAAGCACCAACTAAATTTATTTCCAAAATTTTTAAGAAGCTAGACCAGATTCGACAAGGTTTGGTACTAATAATGGGAGACTTCAACTGCATAGCGGATTCATTGAAAGATAGAAAAAGTCAGAAAATCAACAAAAATAAAAATGAGAATAAATTGCAAAATCTATTTAATAAATATAACTTAAGAGACATGTGGAAAACATTTCATCCCACAGATTCGGACTACACATGTTACTCGAAAACATACAATTCATATTCTAGAATAGACTACATGGTGGGATATAACGTGGTCGGACCACAGCCCCATCATTATAGACTACAAAGATAGTTTTGATAATTTTCGCAAAGAGTGGCGGATGAAAGATTTCTTATTACACAAGAAAAGCAACTTGTAAGAATTAGAAAAGATAACAAAAGGTTTCTTTGAAGAAAACAAAGATAAAGGCACCAGAGATTACAGTTTGGTGCACATACAAAAGTGTAATAAGAGGTCACTTAATTAAGATGACATCAATTGTAAATAAAAAAGGATTACTACCTTTATCAAGGCTATATATTACATTAAATGAACATAAAAGGAAAAAAAAAATCCCGTCTACACAAGGTGCTTGTGAGATTGAAGAAATAGAAAATCAGATTAATGAACAATTAGTAGATAAAGCATCGAAACAACTAGAAGCTCTCCAAGTTAAATGGTACCTAAAAGGGAACAAACCAGAATCCAAGATGACCAACAGGCTGAAGAAGGAAAGAAGTAAGCGTGTAATTTATAAAATAAAAGAGAAGGACACTTATGTAATGGCTCCAGAGAAAATTGGTGAAGCATTCGAAAGATTCTACCAAGACGGGTACAGTCTACCAAAAGAGACATTTGGGGACCCAAACGAGATTGAGAGATTCCTTATGGATCTGCCCATTCCAACTGGATCAACTAGGGCATCTAAACCAGTCAATCACAGAGGAGGAGGTAGAAAAAGCAATCAATAAACTTAAAATAAAGACGGCTCCAGGCCCAGATGGCTTCACAAACAGATTTTACAAATCAATGAAGAACTATCTTAAAGGAGAACTAACCATTGTCTTCAACCATATAATGGAAACAGGAGAGTGCCCAGAGGAGCTGCTAATGGCAAATATTGTTCCCATTCCAAAAGCTGATAAAAACCTGGAGCTGGTAAGCAACTACAGACCTATATCATTGATTAATACCGATATTAAACTACTATCTTCCATCATAGCTGAAGACTGAAGCCCGTGATACCTCATCTCATTAATGATGATCAAGTTGGTTTTGTCTCGGGGAGATTCCCGGTGAATAGTCTTAGAAGAATAATCAACATAGTGGAGGAAGCGGAGAGCAGTGGAGACCCTCTAATCCTGTTGTCATTAGACGCAGAGAAAGCGTTTGATAGGGTTGGATGGGGCTTCATGTTCTCCGCTTTAAACCATTTTGGAATAACCGGACCAATCTTTAAAGCAATATCGGCTTTATATGCTAAGGTCACAGGGTCAGGATTCACATTGCATTCCTTTAGTATAAAAAATGGAACCAGACAGAGATGTCCCCTCTCGCCTTTATTATACATAATGGTATTAGAGCCCCTCACCATCCTAATCGGACAAAACAATAAAATGAAGGGATTTACAAATACTACAGGACAGACCAAAGTCAGTATCTATGCAGATGACATCCTGCTAACACTTGAAGATCCAATTAGGTCAGTACCAGAACTACTTAAAGATATAAACAGCTATTCTAAAATTTCTGGCTATAAGATAAATCTGGAAAAATCAACATTCATAGTGAAAATATGAATAAAAGACTGACTAATGATCTCGAACAAAATAATGGTCTAGCTGGAAATACGGACAAGTTGAAGTACCTGGGCATTATCATAACCCCACTATTAAAAGACATGGTAGAAGCCAACTTCCTTCCATTGCTGAAATACACAAGCAAAAAATTGAAAGACTGGAAAAATTTGGGATTCTCATGGTCAGGAAGGATTAACATATTAAAATCATATGTCCTACCAAAGTGGCTATATATCTGGAGAATGATTCCAATCAACTGCCCAGAAAACTGGCTGTCATTACTGCATAGGTCCTATGTTAAATTTACCTGGAGTGATAAGAAACCAAGAGTAAAGATGAAATTACTGGCTAGAGCAAAGCAGGACGGAGGGCTGGGATCCCCAGAAGTCTTCCAGTGCTACCAGGCCAGCAGATTGTTCCACATAATGCTTACACAGAACAGAGCGGCTATCAAAGAAAATTGGTATAAGATGGAACTAGCAAAGACCGGTGTAAGGAATTTAGCCTCACTATTCTGGACGGTTGATACAAACAGAAATATCATGAGAGAGGTGTCCAGCAAATCCTGGATACCCGAAGAACTGACGAGATGGTGGAGCAAATTTACAAGTAAGAAAGGCCTTAGAAACAAAATAATAACTGCCCTACCTTTCACGACTATTGAAGATATGTTGGAAAATCTAAGAATAGATTCATGGTCTGAGAAAGGGGTGGGGGATTATGAAGATATCATGGCAGAAGGTAAATTGAAATCCTTTTCCCAAATCATGACTGGATTTAACATCTCCTCTAACCAAGGGTTTAACTACTTACGAATTAAAAGCTTTGTAATAAAACATGTATATACAAGCAATGAAGAGGACAGTAGTAACCGTATACATTTATTTGAACTAAAGAATTATAAAAACCTAATGACTAAATGTTTAAAAATTATATATAGTTGGAGACATGATAAAACAATAGAAGTGATCAAGAAATGGGAAAAAGATCTACAAACGAATATAGAAGTACATCAATGGAATTATTGAATAAGAATATTCATTGTTTAAACATAATTGAGACCCAGTTTAAATTAACAAATAGATGGTATCTAACACCCCAACTTCTGAAGAAGATCTTCCCCACAACTTTGTGTGAATGCTGGAAATGTAAAACCATTGAAGGGAATTGCTCACCTGTCAAACAATTTTGGAAAGAAATAATTAAGTTAATTCAGCAACTAACATGAATTATAATGCCTTGTAAGCCAGAAGTGATTTTGCTAAACATACACTGGCCCACAATGACCCAGAAAACATTAATGATAATACTACACATAGTTACGGCGGCTAAGTTACTTCTCGCAAGAGAGTGGAAAACAGAGAGAATACCAAACACAGATAAAGTGACAAAGCAAGTGGTCTGGCAAGCAAGAATGGAAAGAGGAATATTAGCAAACTTAGGCAACAGGTATACCCAAATAGAGGCTTGGGATACTTGGATAAGTATGCTGAAGGACCCTATCAGATCCGGTAATACCTAATAAAGTAACATATAAGACAGCGATTCGCTGAACCAGGCTGATAACAAAATAAAAAAAATAAAAAAGGATACGTAGATTAAATATAGGCTCTCACAATACTAGAGAATTTGGAAAAAACAAAAAACAAAAAAAAAACAAGGAAGAGAAGTTTGACAAGGAGGGAAAGAAAAAACAGAAAAGGAAAGAAAAAAAAAAAAAAAAGAAGAGACACTTGATGATGACAGTTTACCATGCCCAAAAACTGGTTTAAGTGTACTCCATGCACGAAGGGCTGGTGCAAGTCTGAAACCCCCCACCCCCACCCAAAAAAAACCCAGTAACTAGATGCATACTTGCAAGAACAGAATATTCAAGGATATAATCTTTCAATGTAGGGTAATAGCTTCTTGATCCAAGGATTAGTCTGACTGCCATTCTGGGGTCAAGAAGGAATATTTTCCCCTAGTTTGTTGCAAAATTGGAAGTGCTTCAAACTGGATTTTTTTGCCTTCTTTTTGATCAACAGCAAAAAACCAATGTGAGAAAGGCTGAACTTGATGGACACGTATCTTTTCAGCCTATGTAAATATGTAACTATGTAATATAATAGTTTTATAACTAAAAGATTTTCAAAGCTAGTAAGGCATAACATTGTATTAAAATATATATACTCATGTCGCTGATTTCTTGGCCTATACCGTCCTGTGAGATTTATAATTTGGTTCATTAAACAGCATCATTGCCCTCAGAGTAATTAGGTTTAAATCCACTTATCCACTAGTTGTATGGACTCATAAAGAGTTTATAAGCCGGTAATCCATATATTATATTTTGGGGGGCATTTCCACTTTATGAAGTAAAAGTATCTTATTACAAATAATGTTGAAAAACGAACAGAATAAAGACAATCAACACAAGGCTGAAAAGAGACATGAGTCCATCAAGTTCAGCTTTCATCACATACAAAAGAAAGCAAAAAACTCAGTTTGAAGCATTTCCAATTTTGCAACAAACTAGGAAAAAAAATTCTTCTTGACCCCAGAATGGCAGTCCGATTTATCCATGGATCAAGAAACTATTACCCTACAATTGAAAAATTATATCCTTACATATTCTGTTTTTGCAAGTATGCATTTCGTTACTGTTTAAGATATGTACAGATTCTGATAAAACCACTTCTTCAGGCATAGAAATCCACATCCTTATTGTTCTTACTGTAAAAAAACATTTCCTTTGCCTTAGACTAAATCTCTAACAGGCTAACAGGCAACGTCTAGGCATGCAATAATACACAACTAGTTCCGGAGGTTGGAGGACATAAATAATGCTGTATGTACGTAATGCATACTCATGAGATCATCGGTCTTAGGATGGGGGCCTTAAGTTCGGAGCAGTGGTTGGGACCATTGCAACCTTACATTTTTGATAGCTTGACATGAGGTACTTCCAAGAAGTACTGCTTAATTGTTAATTCAAAAACATTAAACATAGGAATAAAGAGGGGCACAGAATAAAACATATGAACAAAAAATTGAGATGCTTGCTCTGTGAAACCATTTTGGAGTAATGCATAGCGCTATCTCATCACACCTGTTTACCCTCTCCCTCATGAGGGCTAATCCCGTCAAGTGGTCACGCCTATGTTTAGGTGGGGGGATTCTGAGGTGTACTGTCGTGTACTGTTGTGTACTTTCGTACTGCTCCAGGGTGCCTGCAATGGTGTGGGATATCTTTTCATACTGTTGCGTGTGAGTCACCTTGTTGATAACCAGTGCAGGGTCGGGCCTGGTAGTTGATTTCCAAAGGGTGGCTATACAAAGTTTAGCTGCGAGTGTGATGTGGATGGTCAGCGCTACTTCGTGTTTTGTGGGCAACAAATGGAGTAGATATCTCTCCGGTGCGAGGGATAGTATCTTCCCCATTCATTTTTCTATTAGAAGTTGGATTTGTTGCCAGAAGGCTGTGAGTTCTGGGTAGTGCCAGAAGATATGACTTAGGGTTCCCACATTCTGGCAGCATCGCCAACAAGTTTTATGGGTGCCTGGGTATATATGAGCTAGTTTCTGGGGGGTAAGGTACCACCTCATCCACATTTTATAAGCTGCTTCTATGTGATCCAAACAGTGTGTAGCGACTAACAGACCAGCTCATGGAACCCTGTAATGTAGGGTGTTATAGAATCATTTTATGATTGGCCACCTGGCTGTGTGCATGAACAACATGGGATGGACATGCTAAAAGCATGCATGCAAACATGTGGGACCAAGTGTCAGCTTTCATGCATTATGCATGTTTTACAAAATCTCTAGAAAACCGGGGGCGGGGCGGGGCCGCCGAGTCGAGCGGCAGCCATCCGAGCTAGCTCTGGCAATGGGCCACATCAATATAAGGAAATAATGCACTAAAAGCCCACCTGGAACTGAAACAGACATAAGCATTAAGCGGGGGGAGGCACGAGAGCATAACGCAAGAACTACAGCTAAGCCACGGCCGAGCAGTCCGCATAACTGGAGTAAGATGAGCCCACAAGGCCTACACGTATGTGGCGATGACAGGAGGTGTGAGACCGGACGGCAGAGGGAGAGAGGGGGATCCGGACCCGGCCCCACTCCCCCCCCCCCTCAGGCCGGCGGGGGGTGATCCTGGCCCACAAGTCAGACCTCCGGAGACTGGAGGCGGAAGGCCCACACAATGAGGAATTCTTCCTCACGAGGAGCCAAGATGGCCGCTGAACACGCAAGCTGCAGGGAGCTACGCGGGGTCGCCTGGGCCCTCCGGGGTTGTGGATCCCATGGATTGAACCCCTCCGGGCGGCAGAATGGTTGGCGCGGAGCCGGCCCTAACCCTAGGATTTGGTGGTGGTCCAGGGAAGCGTGCCCCCAACTTTGTGAGCCCTGTGGTGTCGGGGTAAGTGGCCGGGGAGGCGAGCACTGACGACATGCATAAGACCGGAGAAGGGTGAGGCACCATGGGGCTGGAGCTCCAACGGGGAACTGCAGGAGTTGGGGAGGTGCAGGGGACAAGGGGCTGAGGACTTTTCAGGGGTGGGAGTCTGCCGGACTGCTGACATCCCTGAGTGCCCACAGCACTGCAGTGCTCCCGGTTGACCGACCAGAGCAGGCCTGGAGGGGAGCAGAGGGGGACGGTTGCACCGGGGGAGCCAGAGGGACCTTGCAATGACCGACCTGCTTGGCAAATAGAAGCAACCTTGGCACAAGCCAACAAGAGGCCACGGTAGGGAGAAGCCCACACAGTTACCGCACAGGGGATTATTAACCCCACACAGGACAACTTATCTTCCCAGGCACTACTACGCCACCTCCAGTGGAGAGACTCAATTATTGCGTCTTCACAGATTCACTTCACCTAAAAGCTATTCCAAGCAAAGAACAAAAAAAACAACAAAGGGCAGACAAGGACAAAGGGACTGTTCCCTGATAATTCGTCTTAGAAATGGTTCTTTATGCAAATTAAGTTTTTACTTTGATTATTTGATGCTGGTTCTTCATTACCGTGTTAGTTTAAAATGCCAAAGGAATACACAGTTCATGCTATAATGCCCCTAGGGGCCAAAGATTGATGCTGTCTGTTGTTGCGTACATAATAGCCGACTGCTGCATGATAAGCTGTAAAGTCGCTTATTACTACATACTTGAAAACTAGATAGCTTCATTTTATATTTTTACACAGCAGCTTAAAAACGGAATATGCTGCTTATGTTAAAAGTTTTTATTTTTAATTTCTGTACATCTATTTCATAGCATGCCTATTGTGCAATTAATAAGACAATTAATAAGACATGGTCATAATGCTAATATGATTTACTATAGCCTCACGATGCTTGACTAATGCACCGCTTCTGCCATATATGCTTACCGCACCGTGCTATTAAGCAAGTATTTGAACCCGTGTAAAACATATATAGCTTGAGGTTTTTTTGTTTTTTTTTCTTTTCCTTTTAAGTAACTTTTTACATTCATGGTACATTTAGCAATGGTATACGCTTGATTGAAGCATTAAATGCTGAATATTCACATGTGTGCACCTCGGCCTGAAACTGAATATGATATATGTGTATACATGTTAACCACATTAGAAGCCGTTAAGTTTATATTATTTGATTTTAATGTACGTTATCTAATGTTTGCGTCTATCATGCAAGAAAAATTGATTGCTTAGGTCTAACAATTGGCACATGAAATGATCAGCAACGCATGTACACAGCACTGAACTTAAATGCTTAGGTAGTGCCGATGACTGCCATCCTGTAAAACCATACTGGACCTCTGCGTAGGCACCAGCTTATTAATTATATTTCAGCACAATGAGCCTCTGCGCAGGCAACACTGCAATTAATCTTACTATGAGCCTCTGCACAGGCAACATCACGCTTAATCGCATGCTTGCTATCTCTTTGGCATGAAAATAAAAATCATTCAAAACAAACAGTGTGTAGCTTGTTTCACTTGCGTCATGGCTTAAAGCCATTTGCTGGGCTCTATAGTACGTCCAAGCTCCCTTTCCCACTGGACCATGTAGGCCATTTTTAGAGGTCTGTCCAGCTCTAGTAAATGCCGGTTGCAAAGGGAGAGTGGTTTCGAAAGAACCGGGCGACCCAGACACAGTGCATCAAATGCACTCAGGTGTTGGGCATCTACATTGGTCAATCCAACATCTCCCAAAATGTGTTTTTCATGTAGGTATGTATAGAGTTTTTTTGTTTGGTAATAAGTGGGCCTGCTGTAGATCAGGAAAATGTCGTACTTGTCCCTCATCTATTAACTGTGCCACCTTGGTGATTCCCCTCTCTGTCAATTGGCCCAGTAGTAAGTCTTTTGTGCGATATTGTAAACTGTCTAGAGAGGCATACATGCTCATTTGGTATGTCATCAATTTGGGGGCCCATTTTAACCAAGCATTTAGCGCTACCTTTGCGGGTGATAATAAGTTTAGCTGCCAGGGGTGTAATTGGGCAGGGACCCAGATCAGGTCCATTAGGGAGTGCGGTGCACTGACTGCTGTTTGAGCTGATGCCACAGTGGAGTCGCTGACGTCGATATGAGTCTTGCTGTCTGAGCCAGGATTGTAGCTCAGAGATATTGGGAAAGGTTTTAATTTTTAACAAAAATAACCATTGAAAAACAACAAAATATATGGAATAAAGAATAAGAATACATACAAATCAAACAAACAAAAAGAATCAGGGAAAAAAATATTCATCCATTATAAAATTGGTAACATATGCTTTATGAAAAACACAACGTAATGTCATGTACTAGTGATAAATAGTGTACAAACAGTTGTGTATACAAACAGAACAAGAGTAAAAAGAGAGGCACAAACCACAATCCAGCATAAAGTACCTCATAAAGAGTATTTTCTTTTGACATTATCCTCCCATATGTTCCAGTGGTAAGTTAATGATTCTGCTGTGTATGTTGGCAATCTGAGGTGTATCTCATAGCACTTATTCTCTAGGGTCAATGTTAATACCTATTTAATAGCAAGAATTACGTCAGACCTCCAATAACGTGGTATTACCATAGTGGTCGCTATCAAGACGTGGCCTACAATTATCTTATCCCCTTTGGTAAAGTTTTTATGTATAGTCCTGTTTGTGAATAACACATATACATAAAAACATGAATACAATATTTTTGGAACAGCAGAACAGGATGTGACAGACTTTTTTTTTTTTATTCTTTATTTGTGCAGTGCAAATATAAAATACAGGCCCTAAAAGCAGTCCTCTGGCTTTTCCCACGCTTAACATGCGGGGCACATGAATAACAGGCACAATTTTTAGTTTTAAACAGGTTTAAACAGTTGGATTTAAACGTAGATTGAGATTACAGTTAGAAACATGCTAGAGCTTCAAGAGTTAAAACAGTACGTTTGGTATCAATATAATGTATTCTCCTGACCTGGCTGAGCTGGGCAAATAGTGACCTAACGGCAAAAAGGCAGTTTATATCCTTTCTGGTAGTCTAGTTGCTGGGTTAGCTATCAGATCTAAGGCATTTCTGTAAGTTTAAGCTACTCTAGGTAACTGACAATGTTAAACAGCATATGGGTGCTTCGTAACTCTGATCAGGCATAGGACGTGCTGATCAGAGTTACGAATACATACAATTAGAGTCCAGGGAACAATAAAGGCAGGAGGTAAGAAAATAAAAATAAAAGTAATAAGGCATACTGTTCATAGCTAAGCAGCTGGAGGCTGGTGATGTCCTCTGTAGCCCCAACGCCACCGTCCCCCCTCACCCTACGCCTTGTATCGGCGTTGCGTAGTCCCTACCCGTTCTGGGGTATGCCAGGTTTCAGGATGCAGGAGGGAGGCAGTGTGCTACGGCGACCAGGGCTGTTTTTTTGTGAGGCTTGTCTGACTTGGGTTTGCTCCATGTTGGTTCTCGCCTCACTGCCGCTGATAGTGTCGTGGGTTGTTTCTGTGTCTTCCCTGCTGGGGCCTTCAGCGTGGGTGTGTGTTTTTGCATGGCTTGCTGATCTGCTGTGCCGTGCTTGAATATGTTGCTGGGACTTTGGGGTGCATCTGTGCTGGCAGTGCGGTGAGTGGGCGATGGCTATAGGCCTTCGGTTCGTTGTTGGTGGCATGCTCGCTTTGAGCTCTGATAACTCCTGTGGGTCGGGGTGGGTCTAGGTAGGCCTCTCGTATGTGGCATTGATGCCATTGCTTGGGCTCTGTTTGGGCGCTTTGGGCAGGTATTTCCCCCCGTCGTACCTTCCGCCTTAACGTGGTGCTGGACACTCGCTCCCGCGGTGAAATTTATTTTCTCAGATGCTTCGGCCGCAAGTGTGGAGGTGTGCGTAGCCATTCAGCTTTCGTAGCTGGTTTCGGGGCTGGAGGTGGGCTCCTCCTCTCCAGTCCCTCCCAAAATTTCCGACATACTGCTTCAAATTTGGCCTGGAAGGCCCAGCCCATTCATTCGCGGACTGTTGCGGCGGGTTCACGGCGCTGCCGTCGGTCATCTTGGCTTTGCCTCCTGGGGCCGCTTGTTCAGAGTTGCTCGTACGATTGTCCCAGAAGTGAGTGCTCATCATAGGCTGGTGGACCGGGACAAGAGCCCTTCTCCACACGGATATCCAGTTGTGGCAGGGGGATAGCGGCCGTCTCTCCCGCACTCGCCTGTCGAGTAGGCCTCTTGAGTTTGTCTGGGAAGTACCACTCATTTCGGCGTGTGAGGGGTATCATAATGCTCCGTTTAGTGTACCCTGTTTTTTGCTAGCCTTTGTGGCCCAAGTGGTCGTCGTTTGTGTCATGAAAAGTGGTGTTTTATGCGGGTTGTTGCTGGAGTTCTGAAGATTGTCAACCACTCGGCTCTGCGGTCAGGCCCCGCCCCCCGTGACAGACTTCTTTATTACTTTTCTTTGATATGACAGCATTTCAGAGATGTTGGTTGTGGTCCCTCCAAGATTACATTTCCCATAATTCTCTGCTAATAAAGAGATACTTGTAGGAACTGAAGTTCAGCATCAGCAAGTGAGTCAATATAACCCTATTACCGACAGATGACATCCAAAGACTGTCACAAAATAGTGGAATTTTCCTAACCTCTTGCCTAAAAAGGGTTTAATGTATGACATGTTTGCTTTAACTCTTATTAACCAATGTTTCCAGATCTTATCAAAGACATTAATCATTTTGCAAAACTATGTTTTTTTTGTCACTGCACATTGCTCATTAGACGGCGGTAGAGTTTGTTTACTAAGCAACAAATAGCACAAAACTGAAAACCAAAGAACAACATCTAGGCCAAGATAGTTAAGTTGTGACCTAAAAGGTTTTTCCAACCAAAAAACAGTGTTTCCATGTTTTTTGTGTCTTCCATCCACCCCCACTGAAAAAAATAAACACTAAAACTCACCTCAGCTCCAGAGTTCTCCCTTCAGCCTGATCCTCCTTGTCTAATATCGTAGGATAGTGCAGCACGTTTAATCAACATGTGCAACAAGGCATTTTAACTCTATGTATGGAGGATACATGTGTGAATGTTTGCATATTTTTGTGTAATGCTGATGTTTGCATGCAAGGGAGCCTGTTTGTTGGTAGTGTTGACATTTAAATGCAAGAGTGTGCGTAGTGTTGGTGTTTGAATGCAAGATTTGTTTATGTAGTGCTCGTGTATGAATGCAGGGGTGTTTTTGTCTTTAATGTTGGCATGTGAATGCAGGGATGTATTTGTGTGTAGTGTTGGCATTTGAATGCAGAACAGCTTTTGTGTGCAGTGTTGGCGTTTGAATACAGGGCTGTGTCTGTGTGTAATATTGGTGATTGCATGCAAATATGTATTCACAAACACATATGCACTGCCACACACACACACACACAAGGGCACATTTCCAGAGAAACATGCACTGCCACACAAAGAAGTGTGCACCTGTTTGAAAATTTTGGGCATCTTTTTAAAGACAGATATTATGGCACCAGAAAAAGTGCAAAGACGGGCTACAAAATTACAAAAAGGAATAGAGCATTTTTAGTTATGAAGAAAGGTTAACAATTTAACATTTTTAGTTCAGAAAAACAGCGCCTCAGAGGGGATGTGATTGCATTGTATAAATATATTTGGGGCCAATACAAACCAGTGTCTGGAAATCTATTCCTAAACAGAACTAAACATGACTACACCAAGGACAAGAGATCACACATTTAGACTGGAAGAAAGGAGATTTAGTCTAAGGCACAGGAAAGGGTTTTTAGAGTAGTAACAATAAGAATGTGGAATTTTCTGCCCGAAAAGGTGGTTTTATCAGAGTCTATACAGATGTTTAAACAATTGGATTAATACTTGCAAAAACATAACATTCAAGGATATAATGATTAATTAGTGTGATAATAGCTTTTTGATATCTGACTGACATTTTGGGGTCAAGAAGGATCTTTTTCCTTGTTTGTTGCAAAATTGGAAGCACTTCAGACTGTGTTTTTGCATTCTTTTGGATCAACTGCAAAAACAAATGTGAGAAAGGCTGGACTTGATGAATGCATGTCTCTTTTCAGCTATGTAACTATGCAACTATGCCCACAGACACATATACACACAGATTCACTATGAGAGTGTCAAGATTGGGTACCCACTCCCCCCCCCCACACACACACAGAGTATGGGGAAACAGTAACCAGAATGAATGAATAAAAAGAGAGTAGGTACGTAAAAGGGACTTAGGTTCTCCTAATGAGGTGTGTGATTGGTCTGACATCTCGGATGTGACAGCCTCCCTCATGATTTGCGTAAAATGCTTTTTAGATGTTACCTCATCCCTAAAGGATTATTTCAAATGTGCAGTCTCATGTCTGAGCTTTGTAGAGAGAGAGGGACCTTTTCTGCACTATTGGTTGAGCCCTAAGCTGATACTGTTATGGACACTAATTAATTCCCTTTCATGTCACATCGTAGATAAACCTTTTCCCTTGAACTCCTGGACCCTGATATTGTCATATCCACTTCACTTTTTCACAATAGTTGACAATAGGCTTCCTGCAAGAGTGGCCCTAGCTGCATGAAGGGCTACAGTGAAGCTCTGGTGAATGATAAAACCCCTGGACCCCCTATGAATAGGGATGCACTGAAATGTATTTTATTTTATTTTGGATGAGGGGTGAGGAGGG
Organism: Pelobates cultripes; assembly: GCA_933207985.1. Classification (NCBI taxonomy): domain Eukaryota; kingdom Metazoa; phylum Chordata; class Amphibia; order Anura; family Pelobatidae; genus Pelobates; species Pelobates cultripes. The sequence goes on from OW240920.1 coordinate 116,171,794, forward strand.
GGGGCCTATGGGACAGGGAGGGGTGGAAAGAACACTATAGAACAGGTGAGGGGAAAGAACACTATGGGACAAGGGAGGGAAGAACAATATGGGACAGGGGAGGGAGAACAATATGGGACAGGGGAAGAGGGGAGAACACTATAGGACAGGGGAGGGGAGAACACTATAGGACAGGGGAGGGAGAATACTATGGGACAGAAGGGGGGGAGAACACTATGGGATAGGAGAGTGGGGAAGAACACTATGGGACAGGAGAGGGGGGGAAGAACACTATGGGACAGGAGAGGAGGGGAGAACACTATGGGATGGAGGAAAAACACTGGGACAGGGGAGGAAAGAAAATAACACTATGGAACTGGAGAAGAGGGGGGAAAGAACACTAAAAAAGAGGGAGGGGAGAGGAACATTAAGCAGGGGTGGGGCACTAAAAGAGAAGGGAAGTTTTTCATATTAGATTAATTAAATTCATTAAAAAGTCTAGTATTAAAAAAAATTATAGGAAAAAAACGTTTCTAAAATCAAGTCTTACTTACAAGCCAGATTTATGAAACTCTAAAATCATAACATAGGACTTGCAACCTTTGGTTTCTTGCCAATATATGACAATGACCCATCTTTTTCATTCTAATGCTGGATCACCCTGACCCTTCTCATTTTCCCTACCTCTTATTTTCTATTATTGTTATCACTTCAACCCCCTTAACATGTAGTTTATACATCTCCATGGTCGGGAAAGTGACATGGATATCTTTTTATTAGCTATCAATTTTTTTTGCACATTATAATGGGGTTAACACATGCTTTCTTTTTCTCCTGGCCTCTTCTGTTTTTATTTGTTTGGTTACCTTATGTGTCCCCATGTCTCCCAGTGTCCCCATGTCTCCCAGTGTCCCCTAGCCTCCCAGTGCCTGTGTTCCCATGTGTTTGTTCCTATTACCTTAGCATCCCCAAATGTCTCAGTGTCCCCATGTCTCTGTGTCCCTAGTGTCTCAGTGTCCCCATGTCTCCCAGTGTCCCCATGTCTCCCAGTGTCCCCAAATGTCTGTGTCCCCATGTCTCCCAGCCATTGTCCCCATGTCTCTGTGTCCCCATGTCTCCCAGTGTCTCCACATTTTTCAGTCTCCCAGTGTACCCATGTCTATTTCCACAAGTGCCCTCATGTCTCCCAGTGTCCCCAAGTGTCTCAGTGTCCCCATGCCTCCCAGCCAGTGTCCCTAGTGTCTCAGTGTCCCCTTGTCTCCCAGTGTCTGTGTTCCCATGTCTCAGTGTCCCTACTACATTAGTGTCCCCAAATGTCTCAGTGTCCCCATGTCTCTGTGTCCCTAGTGTATGTGTCTCCATGTTTCCCATTGTCCCCAAGTGTCTCAGTACCCCCATGTGTCTCAGTGTCCCTATGTCTCTGTGTCCCTGGGTCTCTCAGTGTCTGCATGGCTCCCAGTGTTCGCATGGCTCCCAGTGTCCCATAGTCTCCCAGTGTCTGTGTCCCCATGTCTCTCAGTGTCTCAGTGTCCCCATGGCCCCCCAGTGTCCCCAAATGTCTGTGTCCCCATGTCTCTCAGTGTCCACATGTCTCCCAGCCAGTGTCACCATGTCTCCCAGTGTCCCTATGTCTCCCAGCCAGTGTCTGTGTCCCCATGTCTCTCAGTGTCCTCATGTCTCCCAGTGACCACACATTTTTCAGTGTCCCCATGTCTCCCAGTGTCCCCATATCTGTGTCCACAAGTGCCCCCATGTCTCCCAGTGTCCCCATTCATCCCAACCAGTGTCCCCATGTTTCCCAGTGTCCCCATGTCTCCCAGTGTCCCCTAGCCTCCCAGTGCCTGTGTTCCCATGTCTGTGTCCCTAGTGTAACGAGCGCTTACCTTTCCCCGCCGGTCCCGCGCAGCGCCGGGTCCTCCTCCGATACTTCCGGGGGGCGGCTCAGCCATTCTGACGCCGGCCGCTCAGAACATGCCCACATTTATGACGCGGCGCATGCGCGCCAACGTCAGAGTAAAAATGGCGCCAAAATTCAAATGTGGCCACGCTCCCGGACTTTTTGGGGGCGTGGCTACGAAATTAAAGCCAAAGAACCCACACTATAAAAGGGCTATCATGACACTTGTCAGATGCCCTAGTGTGGTTCTTGTTTAAGTCCCCTGGTGCTATCTTTTCTGTTTGTCCTTCCTGGTAATTGACCCTTGGCTATCTCTCTGACTATTCTGTGTTCTGGTTTCCCGTATCTTGGCTTGGATAATCGTGTGCCCGTCTTCCGTATTCCCTTGACCTCTGGCTATTTCTTTGACTATTCTCAGACACTAGTCCGGCCATTCTAAGGTCCGGTAACCGTCTTTCTGTGGGTTTCACGCTGTGTGAAGGGGTCACTGTTGTGACTTTGGTCACTGTCGTGACATTACACTAGGGCCATGGACCCTGCAGGTGTTAACCCTCTCGGGCCGGTACCTGATGACCGGTTTGAGGAACTGGACCATCGCATGGACCAGTTCGCTATTGCGGTACAAACCTTGCTAGCTCGTACTGCCCATCTCCAACCGGAGGAGCAAACCCCAGTACTCAGAATTCAGGAACAACCCATGGAAATGGTTACTATGGGTACTCCTAATCATGCTACCTCCCCTCTCCGTTACGGGGGTGATCCTAAAGGTTGCCGAGGTTTTTTGAACCAAGTTAGTATTTATTTTGAGCTTCATCCGAGAGCATACCCTACAGATAGGGCAAAGATAGGTTACATCATCACTTTATTGGTTGATAGGGCATTGACTTGGGCAAATCCTCTGTGGGAGAACGATAACCCGGTAGTGTTTAACTATGTAGAATTTGTCGCAGCTTTTAGGAGGGCTTTTGACCCTCCAGGGAGGAGAACTAATGCTGCCAAGACCTTGCTACGTATGAGACAGGGTTCTCGTTCTCTTGTTGATTACGCTCTAGAATTCCGTACCCATGCGGCCGGAAAATTTTATTGATCATAAATTCGGTCAGGAACATGCTTTCCCATTTCAAAACAGATCAACACCCTTGGCCGTTGAGGCCATAGATGGTAGACCATTATCAATCCCGTTTATCACACAAGAGACTCTTCCAGTGGTGTTGTCCGTAGGTTCCCTGCATAAGGAGGTTATCATCCTGCAACAGGTCACTTCTCCCATCTTCCCGGTTATTCTTGGCTTTCCTTGGCTCTCTAAACATAACCCTTCTATAGATTGGGAGAAAAAAGAAATTGTAAAATGGAGTGAGACTTGCCGCAGAAAATGTATTACCCCTATTAAACACGTAGGTCTACTTAATGTACCTATTATGGAACCTTTAACCACTCTGATACCCAGACAATATTGGGATTTAAAAGCAGTTTTTGAACCAAGAGAGGCAGAAAAATTACCTCCACACCGGTCCTATGACTGTCCCATTGACTTATTACCCGGCACTATGCCCCCTAGAGGCACAGTTTATCCCCTCTCGGTAGCCGAGAATAAGGTACTAGAGGAATATATCACGGAAAATTTAAGAAAGGGGTTTATCACTAAATCTTCCTCCCCTGCTGGCGCTGGGTTTTTTTTTGTTTCCAAGAAGGAAGGGGACTTAAGGCCCTGTATTGATTATCGGGGTTTAAACAAAATAACTATACGTAACGCCTATCCTATTCCTTTAATCACAGAACTTTTCGATAGATTAAAAGGGGCAACTATTTTTACGAAATTGGATCTATGGGGAGCATATAATCTAGTCAGGATTAAAAAAGGGCACGAATGGAAGACTGCTTTTAATACTCGCTATGGTCACTACGAGTATAGGGTCATGCCATTCGGGTTATGTAATGCCCCAGCAGTCTTTCAAGACTTCATTAATGATATTTTAAGGGAATATTTACAGATGTTTGTTATTGTCTACTTAGATGACATTCTAATCTACTCCAAGAATATTAAAGACCACCATACTCACGTTAGGTTGGTTCTTTCTAAACTCTTAGAAAATGGACTTTACTGTAAGTTAGAGAAATGTCAATTTGATATAGACACTGTGCATTTTCTGGGCTATATAATTTCAGGGTCTGGATTTCAAATGGATAAGAAAAAACTAGAAGCTATCCTTAATTGGCCCCTGCCCGTTGGACTCAAAGCTATCCAACGCTTTCTGGGGTTTGCCAATTATTATAGAAAATTTATTAAGGGTTTCTCCTCTATCACTGCACCTATCACTGCCATGACCAAAAAGGGGCGAAATCCTATGGAATGGAATCTCGAGGCTAAAGAAGCTTTTGAGAGACTTAAATTGGCTTTTTCTTCTGCACCGGTGTTGAGGCATCCCAATCCCTCTCGTCCGTTTATATTAGAGGTGGATGCATCAGAAACCGGTATTGGAGCGGTGCTGTCTCAACGTCCATCTGATGATCAACCATTGCATCCCTGTGGATTTTTTTCTAAGAAATTAAGTGAGACAGAAAAGAGATATGACATTGGGGACAGGGAGTTATTGGCTATTATCTCTGCCCTCAAGGAGTGGCGCCATCTGTTAGAAGGGTCTACCATTCCCATCACCATCCTTACGTATCACAAAAACCTTTCGTATTTTGGAGAAACTAAAAGAATGACCGACAGACAGATTAGATGGTCTTTATTTTTAACACGATTCAATTACATAGTAACTTACCAGGATCAAAGAACACTAAGGCTGACGCCTTATCCCATCAATATGAACACTTGTCACCTACAGTAACTAATTTCTCTTCCATAATCCCATCCAACCACATAATCGCAACCGTCCGTGCCAAAATCTCTTCAGGGTTAATGGAGGAATTATCTAGGTTTCAGGATCAGACCTCATTGACTATTCCCAGGGGAAAATTATACGTACCCTTGGCTTATAGAAAGAAGGTCTTATTCCTTGTACACAACTCCAAATTAGCAGGGCATCCAGGCATTCACAAAACTGAGTCTTTACTCGAAGAACAGTTTTGGTGGCCTTCATACAAGAAGGATGTTCGCGAGTTCATTCTTGCTTGTAGGGTCTGTGCCTCCACGAAGTCATCCGAAGGTCGTCCTTTGGGCCTCCTTTTACCATTGTCCATTCCCGATAAACCCTGGTCAAGTATTGCTATGGATTTTATAGTGGATCTACCTCCCTCCAGAAATCATAGGGCTATATTGACTATAATCGACAGATTCTCTAAGATGACTCATCTCATCCCACTAATCAAATTACCCTCCTCTTCTGAACTGGCCTCTTTATTTATAAAAGAGGTAGTACGTTTACATGGCATACCTCAAGATATTACATCTGACATAGGTCCACAATTCATTTCACGGTTCTGGAGGGCATTTTGTGACCAATTAGGTATTGTCCTTAACCTTTCTTCTTCTTACCATCCCCAATCTAATGGGGTTACGGAAAGGATGAATCAATGCCTGGAACAATACATCCGCTGTTTCATTTCTGAGCACCAAGACGATTGGGTGGAACTACTTCCATGGGCTGAATTCGCCCATAATAATCTGATGCACAAATCCACTCAACATAGTCCCTTTTTTTTATTAATTATGGGTTTAATCCTACAACTTTGCCGAGTTCTTTTTCATCTACAGGAGTGCCTAGTGTTGACAGCACCCTTCACAATATGAAAGAAACTTGGTTAGGGGTTAAACATATCTTAACTCAAAAGACTCAGATTCAAAAGAAGAATGCGGATAGACGACGTAGGGCTGCTCCTACGTTCGTGGTAGGTGACAGGGTTTGGTTAAGTACCCGCAACATAAAGTTAAAGGTACCCTGGATGAAATTTGCTCCCCGTTTCATAGGCCCGTTTCAGATACTCAAACGCATCAATCCGGTCTGTTATAGTTTGAGATTGCCAAATACTATGAAAATTCCTAACGCTTTTCATGTTTCCCTTCTCAAACCGTTCATTTGTAATCGTTATACTCAGAATATCCCCACTCCTCCTGCCGCACCCGTGGAGGATCATGTCGAATACGAAGTTAAATCTATATTAGATTCCCGGATTTCTTGGGGTAAATTGCAATATCTCCTTGATTGGAAAGGGTACGGTCCCGAAGAGCGATCATGGGTCGATGCATCTGATGTTCACGCCCCTCGTCTGGTTCGTCTATTTGAGAGGTGGCGCTCTTGTGGGTTCGGTTCCACCCGCCCTGTGGGCGGTTCTCGAGGGGGGGGTACTGTAACGAGCGCTTACCTTTCCCCGCCGGTCCCGCGCAGCGCCGGGTCCTCCTCCGATACTTCTGGGGGGCGGCTCAGCCATTCTGACGGCGGCCGCTCGGAACACGCCCACATTTATGATGCGGCGCATGCGCGCCAACGTCAGAGTAAAAATGGCGCCAAAATTCAAACGTGGCCACGCTCCCGGACTTTTTGGGGGCGTGGCTACGAAATTAAAGCCAAAGAACCCACACTATAAAAGGGCTATCATGACACTTGTCAGATGCCCTAGTGTGGTTCTTGTTTAAGTCCCCTGGTGCTATCTTTTCTGTTTGTCCTTCCTGGTAATTGACCCTTGGCTATCTCTCTGACTATTCTGTGTTCTGGTTTCCCGTATCTTGGCTTGGATAATCGTGTGCCCGTCTTCCGTATTCCCTTGACCTCTGGCTATTTCTTTGACTATTCTCAGACGCTAGTCCGGCCATTCTAAGGTCCGGTAACCGTCTTTCTGTGGGTTTCACGCTGTGTGAAGGGGTCAATGTTGTGACTTTGGTCACTGTCGTGACACCTAGTACCTTAGCATCCCCAAATGTCTCAGTGTCCCCATGTCTCTGTGTCCCTAGTGTCTGTGTCCCCATGTCTCCCATTGTCCCCAAGTGTTTCAGTACCCCCATGTGTCTCAGTGTCCCTGGGTCTCTGTGTCTCCGGGCCTCTCAGTGTCCCCTAGTATCCTAGTGACACGGGAAACACAGACATGGGGACACAGGGAGAAATGAGGACACAGACACTGGGAGACTAGGGGACTGGGCGACATGGGGACACTGACACATAGGGACCCTGATGCCAGGCTTGCCTTCCAATTCTTTGGACAGACATGCCCCTTTTTGGGCATTTTCACCTCTTTTGGCAGTTCTGGTCACGTGATTCGCGTCAGTTTCCCACCCTTTTACATCGCCCATTGACTTCCTGCTTCACTGGACACTGCTGTTAGGGGGTATGGATTTACTTGAAAGATGAAAGCATAAATTAGAGAGAGATTAGCATAGAGTATGTGTTTTCTTATAGCTGCATCCTTTGAGTTTCCATCCAACACCATCTCCATTAGATACACGAAGCTTGCTAGGTATGACTGTTATGGTTTTTGGTCGATAAGATTCTGTAATTAGGCCCCATCATAATTATCAGCACCAGACCCACTGGGCTCTTAATCTGGCCCTGCTGGCACATACAAAGACAGAAATACACCTTGACACACAGACACACACCGGCACATACATTTTGTGTTTTTTTTTTTTTTTACAGGGGGGAGGGGGTTTCACGATGTTGATACACTATGTCAGAGGGATCCACAGGAAATATTAATTGGGAACCCCTGCTCCAACTCATTCTTATACTTTTTGGATACTTAACCTTAATTTTAAATTTTTTATAAACGTTTACAATATTTTTTTTAAATATACCTGTATTACAATATAACAAAATACAATTTATATTAAAAGAATATATCAAAAATATCTAAATATTCAAATATTTTACTAAATAATAAACCGTTTTAGAAGTTTACCCATTAATATGAAATCATTTGAAAAGCTTATCCAGAAATACTAAATAAAGGCCAATATTTGCTCATACTTCCATGGGTGGTCCGGGTGGTTTTATCTTAAGGAAACCATTTATTAGAAGACATAATGTCCCCCTGTTATTTTTGTATCAGGATATATTTTAAACCACACTGTATTTTTACGTCCATTTTTCTTAAAGCTTTTAGAGTGAATCTATAATCTGTATTTTGCAAAAACTAGGAGAATTAGTCATTAACTTATTGAGGTAATAGTACTTCTTAATATATCATGCCATTGGTCATTACAAACGATATAAGCTGAAAAAAGCTCAAGGCCATGTCCAGCCTTTCACAGATATTTATTTCTACTATTCATCCAAGAGTAGGCAACATTTATGTATTTTTCCAACTTCACAAAATGGTGAAAATTCCTTCTTGTTTACACTTGGATTTCACCATGAATCAAAAAGCTGTTACCCTATATAATAGCTATTATATATTTCAATAATTTGTTTTCAAAAATAACATTCCTTCCCAGGTTTAATCCACCACTTTGGTTAAATTGTGTTTATAATGTTTTGTTGTTGGTGTTGTGTTGTTTATGTGAGTTTGTACTTATTTTGTATAATTCTTAAGCATCAATAGTAAAAAGCCTTGACATTCCATGAGACCTGCTCAGATGCTATGCAAAGGCACACTGGAACATCAACAGCAAATAAAAGAAGGCATTTGTTTCTATTCATTTGCTTCCTCCAAAACATGTCGCAGAGCTTGCTAATATGGACATACCAAAAAAAACGAATTAACAAGAGAACTGCAATGTTAACATTGCAGTTCTAAGTATGCCCTCTGGGGGGTGCTTCCGGAACCCAAAAGGACTTTTGGTCTGTTTCAGGTAAGTGGCTGAAGGGGTTTTAAGCCCTTCATCCCAGCGGGAGGGGGGCACTCCAGGATCATATAGTGGCAGGAAAACAATTTGTTTTCCTGGCACTTTAGGATCCCTTTAAGTGAGCCAACATATGATATATTCAAACCTGGTATTGGACTAACAAACTTTGTTCAGAGAAGTTGCTCTTTCACATGTAAAAAAATACATAAAAAGACCAATAGTGTAATATTGCCAACACTTAATTAATAAAGAAGAATATGTTATAGCACTCACAAATGTTGAGCAGGTGAGAGACTGCTCAGGCTATTTATGCTTTCTCACTGTATCACATCGTGGCCAGACTTCCAATCCTCAATAAATGCCATGGACAGCCGAAAATAAAAGTATAACAACTTTATTTCCACTTATTAAAATCAGCAGGCACTCCAATTGAGTCCTTCCTCTCCATGGCAGTACAACCATAGGCGTGCGCAGCCTATTGTATAAGGATGTGCACCCTAAAGCAGAAACACACACGCCGCGTATATATATATATATAAATATATATATACATATAAACACATACACATACATACACACACACTGCTGTGTGTGAGGGTGCTGTGTGTAGGTGCTGTGTGTGTGTGTGTGTGAAGGCGCTGTGTGTGTGTGTGTGTAAGGGTGCTGTTAGTGTGTGCTGTGTGTGTATGTGTAAGGGTGCTGTTATTGTGTGAGGGGTGCTGTTAGTGTGCTGTTGTGTGTGTGTATGTGTAAGGGTGCTGTTAGTGTGTGCTGTGTGTGTAAAGGGGTGCTGTTAGTGTGTGTATGTGTAAGGGTGCTGTGTAGTGCTGTGTGTGTGCTGTGTGTGTGCTGTGTGTGAGGGTGCTGTGTGTAAGGGTGCTGTTAGTGTGTGTGTGTGTAAGGGTGCTGTTAGTGTGTGTGTGTGTGTGTATGTGTGAGGGTGCTGTGTGTGTAAGGTGTGTTGTGTGAGTGCTGTTAGTGTATGTGTGTAAGGGTGTTGTTAGTGTGTGCTGTGTGTGTGTGTAAGGGTGCTGTGTGTGTGAGGGTGCTGTGTGTAAGGGTGCTGTTAGTGTGTGTATGTGTAAGGGTGCTGTGTGTGTAAGGGTGCTGTTAGTGTGTGTGTGTATGTGTGAGGGTGCTGTGTGTGTAAGGGTGTTGTTAGTGTGAGGGTGCTGTTAGTGTGTGTGTGCTGTGTGTGTAAGGGTGATGTATGTGTGTGTGTGTGCTGTTAGTGTGTAATGTGTGGGGTGTGGGGGCCGTTTAGTTAATATCCCCCCTCCCTTCTTACCTTATGTAGGGAGGGGGGACCGTGCTGCTGCCATCCCTGGTGGTCCAGTGGAGAGTGAACTCTAGCCCCCTGTGGGGCTAGAGTTCACTCTCGCCAGTTCTGAGCGTTGCCGCGGTAAGAGCTCCCCGGGTCCTCTCCTGCCTCCCTCACTTCCTGTGGTTCGGTGAGGGAGATCTTGGATCTCCCTCACCAGCCCACGGAGGGAGGCACACCCCGTGCGCACGCCTATGAGTACAACACACAGGAGTAACACTCAGTTTTTACTAGATCTCGACACTTCTGGCGTTTGAGTCTTCTTGCTTGTTCTGGGAGGCAGGGTCCACAACATTCTGCGTCATGATGTGATGATGCGTTTTGCCACAATCGGCTTCATCAGATCACGTGTATCGGCCAGTGTCCATCTCTTTAAAGTCGGCCCTTGTGGGCGTATATCTCTCCAGAAGTTCACAGATTGGTGCAGTTTCAAGTCTTTATGCAAATTTCCTCTCTCTGCACAAAATAGAGTCATTACTGCATACTAGTCTTTAAACAGGCAGGGATCTAAAAGATCTCACTTTGGATTAATAATACTGCAAGTTGTCTTAGTGCAAATTATCAACTATCATCCCCAAAAAACTTTACATTGATATATAGCATACATAGCATATATCATACATTAAAATAAAATAAAAAACCCACATATCACATACATACTGGATATGTATGTTATCTTAAACATTTTAAGTATAATGCACTTCTCTTTTTTTTTTTTGCCAAGACGGTCATCCACAAACAAGTTATGTACAATCAGAAAACCCAATACATAATGTGTAAAAAGAAATTAGCATAGTACGAAAAGGAACACACATCTCTTGCAGCATATATATGACTTATGGGAACCACTTTGTACAATGTATGGGCATCAAACCAGTATCATTGAGGTGTTTTATCAATATTAAAATAGAACAGGAAGAAATAAATAGAAAGTCTTGGTGTCTAGCTTAAGAACACTAGTGAGCAATAAATAACAGTAAGACACATGCTATCCCTTTAACGCCAGCCCCGATTCCTGCCCTCCAATTTGTAGGGAGGCCCCTTCTAATAGACGGTAGGCACCACAGACAGTAAGAACGTAAGTGAAAGTCAAAAGGATTAAAGGAAGGGATGGGGGTGGGGGGTATAGTGCCGTGAGTATCTGAACATGGGGGTTGGGCGGAGTAGGAAGCCAATGTGGGCAGGAGAGCCCTGAAAGCATCTACAGGCGACCCATCCTACAAGAGATCAAGGCAGTGGAATATCCCCCAGAGGGATCTTTAAAGTCCCCCCTGGAGAGGATATGAGATGGAACAAGCGACGTCATAAGGAGTGGGGACTGAACCCATCCCACCCATCACTCAGCTGCCCACATCATTGGCCATCCATGGGCCCCATACCCTCTCAACTGTCTTCATAGTGCCCTTCACCTGGGCCGTTAGCTTGTCCATGAGACAAGTGTCCTTGATTTTGTTTTACTGCTTCAACTGAAGGAGTCTCCCTCTGAAGCCAAATTTGTGCTAATGCCCTTCTGGCAGCCAAATTTAATTTGTGCAAAAGTTTTTACTTCGTTTTGGTCCACTCATCCAAGGGTTTAGCCAATAAAAATACCCACGGTCTAACTTAACATCTTAACCTAGAACATCCCTCAATAACACTCTGATCTGTGTCCAATACCTTTGCACGTCTGGACATTCCTACCACATGCGGATATAAGTTCCCCTCTGTCCGCACCCTCTCCAACACAATTCCATGGGGATCTTATTCATTCTACATAAGTTAACAGGGGTGGTGTACCATCTAAACATGGTCTTATAGGACTGACCAGGGGCGGACCGAGAACCCTCAGGGCCCCCGGGCAAAATAAATCAAGGGCCCCCTTACAGGCCCCACCCATGCTCCGCAGCAAGCCCCAACTCTTGTTCCGTCTCCAGCCACACCGTGCACAATCTTTAGACACAAGGAACAAAAGTGCAATAATCCCCTTGAGGCCCCAGTAGAGACTACAATTGAGGGCTAATGGGCCATGGAGTGGGGTCTTTCTAGCAGAGGCTATCTCGGTGTCCTTTATAGAGTGTGTTAGAAAGAATCCCCTCCAGGCCCCATTAGAGACTTCAATGGAGTCTAATAGGCTTGGAAGGGGGTCTTTCTAGCAGAGGCCATCTCAGCGTCCATTAGATAGCCTCTGCTGGAAACAGTCGCCTCCAGGCCCCAGTAGAGACTACAATTGAGGGCTAATGGGCCATGAAGGGGATTTCTAGCCGAGGCCATCTCAGTGTCCTTTAGAGAGTGTGTTAGAAGAATCTCCTCCAGGCCCCATTAGAGACTACAATGGAGTCTAATGGGGCCTGGAGGATGGTCTCTCCAACACTCTAGTTCCTATTCACAATATAGCAACACAACATAGCTCGCTGATACCTAGGCCAAGTTGGCTCCTCTTACCTTAATTGCTGTTGCTGCCTGGCAGTCTGTGGGCTTGCTGGTTGCGGCTGGCAGGCTGTGGCTTCCTGGCAGGCTGTGGGCTTGCTGGCTACTGTCGGCGGGCTGTGGGCTTGCTGGCTACTGCCGGCGGGCTGTGGGCTTGCTGGCTGTGGCTGGCAGGCTGTGGCTTGCTGGCTGCGGCTTGCAGGCTCTGGGCTTGCTGGCTGTAAGCCTGTGGCTTGCTGTAGGTCTGTGGGCTGGCTGGTGGCCTGGTTGGCCTGTGGGCTGGCAGGCTGGTGGCCTGTGGGCTGGCCGGTGGCCTGTGGGCTGGCTGGCTTGCTGGCCTGTGGGCTGGCTGGCTACTGGGGCACTTGTAGGTTATTTAAAGAAATAATCCGTGCACAATAACCACTGCTGCTCTGTTTAGTGGATATGGTGCCAGGAGGGCCGGGATCCCCTCCCAGAGTAAGTAGTCAAACCGTTTAAGAACAGTTTGAAAACTTACTTGGGGTCTGCTGGGATATGGGGCTGTAGTAGGGTATAGGAGCAGTGGTGCAATGTGTGAGGGGTGCAGTGTGTGTGTGTGTGGGGGGGGTGTAGTGTGTGAATGTGTAGGGTGTCTGGGGCAATGTGTGTATGGAGGGGCTGTGTATGTGTGTGGCAATGTAAGTATGGGGGGCTGTGTATGGGGGACTGTGTGTGTATGGGTGGGCAGTGTGTGTGTGTGTGTGTGTGTAGGGGCAGTGTGTGAATGTGCAGGGTGTGTGTGTAGGGGCAGTGTGTGAATGTGTAGGGTGTGTGTGTGTGGGGGGGGCAGTGTGTGTATTGCGCTAGAGTTCACTCTCACTACTGCGACCACCAGGAATCCCTGGTGGTCGCAGTGTTGAGAGTGAACTTTAGCCCGTAGCTCGGCTAGAGGTCACTCTCGCAAGAGCCGAAGCGTTGCCGTGGTAATCGCAATGCTCTGTGCTCGCGCGAGAAGGAACCAGAGGAGCTGCAGGCTGAACTCTCGGGTCCTCTCTTCCTCCCTCCCCTGCCGGCTGCCTGCACGGTGCCTGCAGACCGGGGAGAGAGATCGGCCGTGGGGGGATCCACCAGTGATATATACAGCCCATGCATGTGCCTTTTTGTCTCCCCCAGTCCCTCTGTATGTTTCTTTCTCCCCCTCACTGCTCCTCTGTGTCCATTTCTTCCCTCTCTTTCCCATTCTCTCTTCCCCCTCTGCTTCTTTCTCCCCCTCCACTTGTGTGTCTCTCTCCTTTCTCCCTGTATCTCTCTTCCACTGTCTCTTCCTTCCCCCTTTCCCTGTGTCTGTCTCTACCCCACATCTCTCTCCCCCTCTGTTTCTTTCTCCCTCTCCAACATCTCTCTATTCCCTCTCTTTCTCCCCCTGTTTCTCACTCTTCCCACTCTGTCTCTTTCTCCCTCCTTTCTCTGTGTCCCTCTCTCTCCCCCTCTGTCTCTTTCTCCCTCCTCTCTGTGTCACTATCTCTCCCCCTCTGTCTCTTTCTCCCTCCTCTCTGTGTCACTCTCTCTCCCCCTGTCTCTTTCCTTACCCTCCTCTCTCTGTGTCACTCTCTCTCCCCCTGTCTCTTTCCTTACCCTCCTCTCTCTGTGTCACTCTCTCTCCCCCTCTGTCTCTTTCTCCCTCCTCTTTCTGTGTCACTCTCTCTTTCTCCCTCCTCTCTCTGTGTCCCTCTCTCCCCCTCTGTCTCTTTCTCCCTCCTCTCTCTGTGTCACTCTCTCCCCCCTTGTCTCTTTCTCCCTCCTCTCTGTGTCACTCTCTCTCCCCCTGTCGCCTTCGCCTTTGAAAGCTGATTCATTATGGTCTTGGTACATAACCAAATAGATCACTTGATCTTAAACCACTAAATGCATCTTTTAAAATTATCTTGGAAAATGCAGCTCATGAACATGCAGTACATAACTGCCTTTGCCCAGTATAAGACATTGCGGGATACTCTGTGCTTTTTATTTTGCCATATGAATTTGCCAATGGCCTGTTGAAGGGAGGCCAGATTGGATTTGGTTAAAGGGACACTATAGCCACCTGAATAACTTCAGCTTAATGTCACCCTCCTCTCTCTGTGTCACTCTCTCTCCCCCTGTCTCTTTCCTTACCCTCTTCTCTCTGTGTCACTCTCTCTCCCCCTATCTCTTTCCTTACCCTCCTCTCTCTGTGTCACTCTCTCCCCCTGTCTCTTTCCTTACCCTCCTCTCTCTGTGTCACTCTCTCTCCCCCTGTCTCTTTCTCCCTCCTCTCTGTGTCACTCTCTCTCCACCTGTCTCTTTCCTTACCCTCCTCTCTCGGTGTCACTCTCTCTCCCCCTGTCTCTTTCCTTACCCTCCTCTCTCTGTGTCACTCTCTCTTCCCCTATCTCTTTCCTTCCCCTCCTCTCTCTGTGTCACTCTCTCCCCCTGTCTCTTTCCTTACCCTCCTCTCTCTGTGTCACTCTCTCTCCCCCTGTCTCTTTCTCCCTCCTCTCTGTGTCACTCTCTCTCCCACCTGTCTCTTTCCTTACCCTCCTCTCTCTGTGTCCTCTCTCTCCCCCTATCTCTTTCCTTACCCTCCTCTCTCTGTGTCACTCTCTCCCCTATCTCTTTCTCCCTCCTCTCTCTGTGTCACTCTCTCTCCCCCTGTCTCTTTCTCCCTCCTCTCTGTGTCACTCTCTCTCCCCCTGTCTCTTTCCTTACCCTCCTCTCTCTGTGTCACTCTCTCTCCCCCTGTCTCTTTCCTTACCCTCCTCTCTCTGTGTCACTCTCTCTCCCCCTGTCTTTCCTTACCCTCCTGTCCTGTCACTAACGCTGAGGATGGAAGGAGGGAGGAGCATGTCTCTCTCTCATGCTCCCTTGCGGTTTCCACATCCTGTGCTGGGAATTGTGGGAACCGCAAAGGAGCATGAGAGAGAGACATGCTCCTCCCTCCTTTCATCCTCAGCGTTAGTGACAGGACAGGATTGCCGCCGGACCGGCGAGGCTGCCACCCGGCCCGGCGGCTCCAGCGCGAAACGCGGCCGGCCCCCTCAGAGTGTGCCACCGGACCAGCCACCTGGTGGCACCTTGTTCCGCAGTCCCCAGATGCCGCCCCCAATCCTGCCCTGCCGCCGGTCCCCCTGATGGCGGCCCTGGCGGCGGGACCCCCTCCCGGCCGGGCCCTCGGACCATGTCCGAAGTGCCCGACTGGTCAGTCCGCCCTGGGACTGACGCAGATAGACGAAGTCGCGTTTGCTTCCTAAATTTCCTGCCACTCAACCCCCTCTAAAGATTTGCCTAAATCAGCTTCCACTTGTTGATGTATGTTAGCTCCCCCCATCCTGAAGTATTGGTGCTAAGGTGGGTGTAAAAAAGCTGTAATCAAGCCCCTTGGGAATTGCTCCCCAAGACAATTTTTTTTGAAGAAAGTTAGCTGTTGCACAGACACCTTTTTAACCTGAACATCCTGACCATAATCCCTGAGTTGCAAATACCGGAAGAAATCTGAAGATTTTAGGGTAGCCCTAGTCTCCAATTCCCCAAAGATAACCATTGAGCCTCCCTCATATAAATGGCAAAGTTTCTGCAATCTATTCTTTTAAAGTTGCATGCTCTTGTGCCTGGGGGGAACGCCCTATTCCTTAAGAACTATGTCATCAGGGAAGGGGAGAACGTTAAGCCATATTCCACAGCTGTAGCGTCCCACAGTTTCAGGGAACCCAAGATTGCAGGGGTTCGAAGGGGAGGCCTATCGTCCCTAGGCACCCATATGAAGAACTGTGGTAGGTCCAAACCCATTAACAAAGCGCAAGAGTGCCAAAGTGCAATCTGTGTCAGTTGGGCCGCTAAATATTAGAAAAACAGATTGGGTAAACCCAAATCCCCCTTCGTCTTTGCCCGGTATAAGACATTGCGGGATACTCTGTGCTTTTTATTTTGCCATATGAATTTGCCAATGGCCTGTTGAAGGGAGGCCAGATTGGATTTGGTTAAAGGGACACTATAGTCACCTGAATAACTTCAGCTTAATGAGGTTGTTCAGGTGAGAACTATAGCTTCCTGCAGCCTTTCTCATGTAAACACTGTATTTTCTGAGAAAATACAGTGTTTACATTGAAAGCTAGGAACACTTCCAGTTGCAGTCACTCAGAATGCCACCAGGGGGACTTTCGAGTTGATTGAGGCATAAAACTCATCAATCCACTCAGATCTGCTGTCAGCAGAGCACAAGGCAGCACTTTGTCTCCTCCCTCTACATGCAGACACTGAACTTTCCTCATAGAGATTCATTGATTCAACTCATCTCTATGAGGAGATGCTGATTGGCCAGGGCTGTGTTTGAATCATGCTGGCTGCCTGGCTCTGCCCCTGATCTGCCTCCTTGTCAGTCTCAGACAATCCTATGGGGAAGCACTGTGATTGGATCAGGCTACCACTTCTGATGATGTCAGCAGACTGTTTTTTTTTTTTAGGCAAACAGCATGCAGAGTTACAGCTTCTGGCTTGAATACAGTAAGATTTTGCTATATTTATGGAGGCATGAGGGGCCCAGGGGGGCTAGATGGTGGTGTTAACACTATAGGGTCAGGAATAAATGTTTGTGTTCCTGACCCTATAGTGATCCTTTAAGTGGACCGGTAGGGCTTGAAATAAAAACAAAATTCTAAGGAGTACATTCAATTTTTACGGAGTGTATACTGCCTATCCATGAAATTGGTTTGTCTACCCACTTCTCCATAACCTTTAATAAGGGCTCTGAACATAGGGACATAATTTTGTTGGTATAATTGGGTAGGATCTGCCATCAACCATACTCCTAGGTACTTACGGTGATTCTGGGCTATATGGATGTGGTATGTGTGTCCTATATGCACCGTGTCCGCTGCCGAAAGGCCAAGAGGGAGGGCACTTGACTTGTTCAAGTTCACCTTGTAGCCTGCTAATTCGCTATATGTCTCCAACACAGCTGTCAGTGCCGCCATGGATTCCCTAGAGTGCGTTAAAGTTACTAAAACATAATCTGCAAAGCCTGACACCACAAGCCTGACAGAAGTGGCTCCAAAGAGAGCACAAACAGCAGGGGAGACAGAGGCCATTGTTCAACGTAAATAGTGTGACCTGAGCTCCCGATATCTGCACCCCAACATTCATGTACATGGCTCGAATTGCTGCTAAATATGGAGCAGGGATGCCGATGTGTGCCAATAGTGCAAACAGATAAGACCATTTCCCCCTGTGAAATGGTTTTTAATGCGTCGAGCGACAGGATCAGTGTTGGCATGTTGGTGTTGACCTGTCTCCATTTGATAACATTCCATCTGGTATTCTGGAATAATTGTCTGCCCGGGACGAATCCTACCTGATCCATGTGGATCAGGCGCAGCAGCATGGGGTTCAATCTGTTCGCGAGAATATTTGCAAGAATTTTGAAGTCATGGTTTATTTAACCCCTTAAGGACCAAACTTCTGGAATAAAAGGGAATCATGACATGTCATACATGTCATGTGTCCTTAAGAGGTTAAAGAGATAGGTCGAAAGTTAGCGGGTTCTGAGTTGTCCTTGCCGGGTTTTGGCAATAGGACGATATCTGCCAGGGACATGTCCCTGTCTGGGGTGCACCCCTCCATAAGGTCATTAAACCATGACTCTAAGTGGGGTGGCAATTCCTCATGACACATTTTGTAATAGTATCCGTCAAAGCCATCGGGGCCTGGAGCTTTGTTACCTTTCCGAGAAGATATGGCCAGGTCAATTTCTTCAAGAGAGATCCGGTTCCTCAGGGTGTTTGAATCCGCCCCTGCCAACATTGGGAGGTCTAATTGGCTTAGTAAAGCCCAAATACCATCAGTTTCCATCCTTTCATTAACAGAATCAGGATTTGTGTGCTTATACAACTTTGCGAAGTACTCAGTTAAAGCCTTAGATATATCGCCAGGAGTCCTGAGATAAGCCCCCCGAAGAGTCCTTGATTTTCGTGATGTGTGTTTTTCGTTGTCTTGGGCGAAGAGATCTAGCTAACAATGTGTCCATTTTAGTTGATTTCTTGTAATTGGTTCTCCTGGACCAGACTATGGCCTGTGCCGTGTCTTCGAGTAGTGTTTCCTTAATTGATAACCGCAATGTGCGTACCGTGTTCAAGTTAGCAGGGACGGGGTCCGATTTATGTTTCTGTTCCGCGGTCCTCAAGGATTCCAGGAGGAACAATAATAGTTGGGATTTAAGTTTTTTTCCTCAGCATGGCTTTGCGAATCAATATGCCTCTGATTACCGCTTTATGAGCCACTCATACCGTCGCAGGTGAAGGACCTGGCGCGGTTTTCCTAGTGAAATACTCATTTATCTCTTGTCGTATGGTGGTGATTATCTATGGGTCCCGAAGTAAGGAGTTGTTCAATTTCCAGGACCAAGGGGTTGCCACACATAGTTTATCCAAGGGGACATTGGAGTGGTCCAACCAGGTAATAGATCCCACTGTGGACACCGAAACCCTCAGCAGAATAAGGGAGTTTACCAAGAAAAAAAATCAATCCTTGAGTAAGTATCATGTGTGAGCTCTCCAGAGGTCAATGAGTCCAGTTTGTTGTAAAAACGCATGACGTAATTTATCCTGTCTTTTCCTACCATGCGAGCGGGGAAGCCCATGGCACAAGCTCCTATCGACAGCAGGATCCTTTAATGCGAATTTGTCGGACATATTACACTTTTCTATGATTAAGGTTGATGCACTTGTATGTGGAGTGTTGCAATAATATATACACTTGTGATTTAGAGTGCATTTGCACAAAATAAATTTTTGCACAAGGAATTGCTTTTTTTGCATTTTAGCACAAGCACTGTGTTTGTTTGCTGGGATTGATTGCAATACACAAGAGGTTTTGCGAGCACAATCTTAAAGGCACAGTGCACCTTATATTTGCAATATGGGCATAACCCTATAATACTGAGAAATAAATAATACCTCTAAAAATTACATAAGTTCTGATAATGTCACTTTGACCTCCTAGAGACTGAGGATTTTCTGAAAATTTGTTCCATGGCACTTTAACACTTTCCCATTAAGTGCACGCTTACATATAATAAATTGTTTTTTTTTTTTTTTTAATCTTTATTTATGTTGACAAAGATAACATGTACAACTCGAGAGCATTGCACAGTTTGTAAGAGATTAACACATACATTGTAAAACAGGGTACCTCCTGTCATCCAAAACATAAGCCACCACTATATGGAGGAATAAAACTTTGCAGCTTTACCCCCTGCCACGTACATTTTATTTATAACAAAACTCGCAAATATGATACGTTGTATACTGTCATGTTTATACCTGTGGTATTCAGGTAGACAGAGTTAGAGAAAGAGAAGAGGGAAAGGATTAAAGAGGGGGGGGGGCATCTTCCGAAGAGGTTCCTGATCGGCGGGGCCTAAAAAGAGGAAAACCTGCCAGGTGGTTCAGCTCAAGGGACTGTCTTCCCAAGGAGACCATATTTTTTGGAACCGTTTTTGGGTGCCTCTGACTCTTGCTGTCAGATCGTCCATCAAGTGGACTTCCTTAATTCTATTGACAACTGCTGCCATCTGTGGGGTGGTTTGTTTTAGCCAGTCCGCTGCCACTGCTCTCCTAGCTGCTAGAGTTATGTTGTGTATAAGTTTTTGCTCATTTCTAGACCACCCATCTATCTTTCTGCTGAGCAGATATACCCACGGGTCTAGGGGGGGAGCTCTGCTCAGGACCTGGGTTAGTAGGTCCTTAATTTGGTGCCAGAAGCTTGCTATCAGTGGGCATTCCCACCACATGTGGATATACGTCCCTTTAATTCCGCACCCTCTCCAACATACATCCGTAGTGCTCTTCTTCATTTGATACAGTTTTACAGGCGTCTTAATCGCCTGCTCCTGGAACGCTACGCAAACATAGGATTTGTGGTTGGCTTCCCAAATCTCCTGCCATTCTATCCCTTCTAGTTGTTCCCCTAGGTCTCTCTCCCAATGGTCCATGTACGCCAGCCCACCCTCGTCGTTAGGCACTGAGCAGAGGTGGGCGTACAGCCGAGTTA
This sequence comes from Pelobates cultripes, assembly GCA_933207985.1. Taxonomy (NCBI): domain Eukaryota; kingdom Metazoa; phylum Chordata; class Amphibia; order Anura; family Pelobatidae; genus Pelobates; species Pelobates cultripes. Next base: position 116,192,140 of record OW240920.1, read on the forward strand.
TCAGGCCCTTAGGCATATGGTCCTGAATGCAAATTTGTTCGAAAAAAGTCAAGGGCTTTTGGGCCGCCGCACGGACACATGTCAGTTTAGCAAAATCTTTTATTTGTAGGTACCTGAAAAAGTCTGCGGGAGTGAGATGCCCCCTTTGTTGTAAGGCGTCGAAAGTCACTACCTCTGCATCCTGCACTAGCTGATATATGCGCTGCAAACCTAGTCTCTCTAGATTCCTAAAGTTGCGCGCTGCCATGCCCAGAGGGAATGCTCTATTTCTTAGGTACGGCATCAGAGGTGATGGGGTTGATGCCAGCCCGTGTCACCGTTGAGCTCTATCCCAAATATGCATAGAGTTTAGGACAGCTGGACAGGTCGATCTAATGATTGGTCTATGTTCTTTGGGGACCCATATGAGTAGCTGTGGAATGTCCGCCCCCACCATTAGTGACTCCAGATCTACCCACCTCCTCTCCCCAGGTGGAGAATGCCATAATGCTATTTGCGACAGTTGTGTCGCCAAGTAGTATCCGTATAGGTTAGGTAAGCCTAGTCCGCCCCTGTTTTTTGGCCTGTGCAATACCTGCCTAGAGATCCTGTGGCGTTTATTATGCCACACGAACTTTCCTATGGCTTGTTGCAAGGGCGCCAGCTGCGTTTTGGAGACATGGATGGGCAGAGACTGGAAATAAAATAATATCCTGGGTAGGATATTCATTTTGACCGCGTGAATCCTCCCTATCCAGGAGATGGGTCTATCGGTCCAGGTCTCTAGTTCCCTGATAAGCTGCTTCAGGAGAGGCGTATAGTTCTGTGAATAAAGTTGGTCAGGGGCTGCTGTCAGCTTAATGCCTAGATATTTTATCGACTGGCGTTCAATGCGGAGGTGGTGTGTCCGTTGTATATCTGTCAAGTCCCCTATCGGAATCCCTATGGGGAGGGCGCTGGATTTGGTCATGTTAACTCTGTAGCCCGAAACTGCTCCAAATGCCCCCAGGACGCCCTGCAGGGCCCTCATCGAGTTGACGGGGTCAGTGAGCGCCAGGAGCACATCATCCGCATAGGCCGAAACCAGAAACTCCCTGCCTCCCGCCCGAGCTCCCCGTACGTCTGGGTGTCGTCTAAGGGCCTGGAGCAGGGGCTCCAGGGAAAGCACAAAGAGGAGCGGGGAGAGTGGGCACCCTTGTCTGGTGCCATTGTATAGTCTGAACGGTCGCAGTGGGGCGCCTGAGATTTTTACTTGTGCTCGTACGTTGGTATACATGGCTTTGATCAGAGTTATTGCCTGTTCGGGGAATCCCATGTGGGACAGGAGCGTGAACAGGTACGTCCACGTGACTCTGTCAAACGCTTTTTCAGCGTCTAAAGAGACCAGCAAGGTCTGAGTGTGCGTAATTTTCTGCTTCCAGATAATATCAATGTTCCTTCGGGTGTTCTCGAACAGCTGCCTGCCCTGCACAAACCCCACTTGATCTGCGTCTACCAATGTAGCTAAGAAACATCTTGTCGCCTGTATCTTTGCCTGGATTTTCATATCATGATTAATCAATGATATTGGTCTGTAGCTGCTCGGGATACTCAGGTCTTTGTCCGGTTTAGGTAACAAGACTATGGTAGCCAGTGACATGTCCAAGTCTGGGGCGCCCCCTGATCGAAAATTGTTAAAAAGGGCGGCTAATCGGGGAGCTAACTCTTCTCTGAATTCCTTGTAATAGCTTCCGTCGAAACCATCAGGTCCTGGGGCTCTATTACCTTTCAGGGCCACTATGGCGTGCGCCACCTCTTCTGGCGTTATTTCTGCCTCTAGTGCCTCAACACCTGCCTGTGGTAGCTTGGGTAACCCTAAGTCTGCCAGAAACTTTTTTGTCAGTGCCTCATCCTCTGCAGTCCGTAACTCAGATCCCGGTGTATGATTATAGAGGGATTTGTAATAGTCCGTAAAGACCTCTGCTATGTCTCGGGGACTAATTCTGGTGGAACCGTCGGTGTGTTTAAAGGATGTAATGTGACCTCTTCTCTGTCTGGGTTTTAGGACTCTAGCTAAGAGTGTGTCCATTTTATTTGCATGTTCGTAGAAGGTCCTTTTGGACCATGTCATAGATTTGGCCGCGTCGTCTAGGAGTAGCTGGCGGATCGCCAATCTCAGCTCCTTCAGTCGGCCCGCAGTAATGTCGTCCGGGCAACTCTGGTGCTGGTGTTCCACTCTCTTTAAGTCAGTCAGAAGTTCCCCTAGTTTCTGGAACTTCCTTTTCTTTTTTGCAGTTGCTAATTTTATTAGAGTACCTCTAATAACCGTCTTGTGGGCCGACCACACTGTCGCCAATGTCCATGGGGTCGCCTCGCTCAATCTCCCCAACGTCAATGAGACGTCAGCGTGATCCGACCATGTGATGGACCCTATGTCCGTGCTAGTTATTCGTGGTAGGCTCTTATCGTTTACAAGGAACATGTCTATTCGGGAATAGGAACCATGAAAGTGTAATCCCGTGTGCCCGGATGATGTGCTCTTCACGCGTCCACCAACCCCGTCTCCGCAATGAACCGTTGTAGCAGCTTATCTTGGCTCCCTCTCCCATGGGACCGCTGAGTGCCGCTGCCTGCCCTCCTGTCTACCGCCGGGCTAGGCGTAGCGTTCAAATCTCCCCCCACTATGACTATCCCGTGGGGTAGGGTTTGGAGTTTAGTCTGCAGCACCTCCCAGAAAGCTGCATCTGGGTGGTTTGGTGCGTATATATTAAGAAAATGGACATGGTGAGATAGCAAGGTGCCAGACACAAGTATATATCTGCCCTCCGGGTCAGAGTCGGTGGATACGATCTTGACAGGGCAACTGTTGCGTATAAGGATCGCCACTCCATTACGTTTGCGCAATGCCCTGGCCTCGAATGTTGAGCTATAAGAGGGGTCCTTTAGCCTAAATTTAGCGTGTCTTGGTAGGTGCGTCTCTTGTATAAAGGCTATGTCAGTACCCATCCTTTTGAGTTCTTTAAATAGTAGCCGTCGTTTGGTTGGGGAGTTTAGGCCCTTTACATTTAGTGATGTGAGTTTAGCCGTCATGAGGCCTCTTCACGTTGCCAGCTACAGCTCGCGCCCACCTCTGCTCTCGCCGCGCCCCTCACAATCGTGTTTCCTCGCTGCCCCCTTGGGATGGGATGTGAGAGAAAAAGGAAAAATATAGAAAGGAAGGAAGATGAGGAAAGATAAGAGGAAAGGGGAAGAAACAAGAAACGACATGATGCACCTCCCGTGCACCCCTTATATTGTCTGGTCTTACCCTCCGCCAGACTTTCGTGGGGGTCAAGATCCCGCTTCTCATCTGCTTCCAGTGTTTGGAAGAGAAACAGGTTCGTGAGCCCTCCCCTTTTACGCGCTGTTGTGCTAACGTGTTTAAAGTGACAGCTGCCAGATGAACACCGACCTAGATAATGAACAACATAGATTATAAACAGACATATATGTAAAATGAAAACATTGATTCATGGGGTAACATGTGCCCGGCTCTAGCCTCTCGGGGGGTATCAAAAATAGAAACGGTGGTTGAGTAGGTATCTATATGATATGCTAACTTGACAGTAATCTAGCCTTGCCATGAGTCTGTCTCCTGGGATGGGGCTCTCGGGCTCGAGATCAGGATAGGGACACCTCCCCCATGTTCCGACTCTCCCGTCAGGGGGCCTCCATGACGCATGTTGGTAAGGGGTAGTATGTTGTGCCCGTGTGCTGTGTTTTACGGGGCTTGAGCAGAAAAAGGCCCTACACCGGAGCGCCCGATCCATAATACGCTAGTATGGGTGTGAACTGGGGTCCCATTTGACCTGACTTGTGGTGTTACGTACTTAGGGGCCTTGAGAAAAAAAAAAAAAAGGGGAAGATACCCCTATGATTGCTGCCTAGAATTCTTGCTGTCTATTTGTGTGTACCTCATGAGTACCTCCTAATGGGGTCGGATCAATTAAAAGGTTCCCTTTTAAGCGTGTTTTGCGTGCCCGCCCCGGTCCCGAGGCATACATCAAAAAAACTGCAATATGTTGGCTAAACAGATAAATGCGAAGGCCACCTATGAGGCTGGCGGGTAGGGTGAAAGGCCCGCAGCCCGCCAAGACCCGAGAGGAGTCCAGCAAAAGGGAGCCAAAAGCTTATGTGGTGGGTGATGCTGGTGAGTGCTCAGGGTCCTTCAGCCAGTGTCTCTCTCCTCACCCAGAAGATGGCGGAATGCACTTTGCCGCCATGGAGGCATCTAGAGTGCCTAGGTGTCCGTCCCAGTCCCCCGTGTGTCCCGTCCGTGTGGCGACGGCAGGGTCCCCCAAACCCCCTCCCAAACAACCTGGAGGGCCCCACCCTCATCACCGCCATGCACCATGCCCACGGGGGCCATTCAAGACAGTCCCGGCACCCCCCCTGGAAGGCCACTTTGTCCCCAAGGCTTCATACTGTACCCAGTTCAGGTGTCAGCGCCGGCGGGTTCCCACCTCCTGCCACTCGGTCGGGAGAGTCTCGAGCTCGAGGGCCGATGGCTGCATCTCCGGTAGGCCGCTGCGGGAAGCGATGCCCAAGGTCTCTAGGAATCTCTTCGGATCTCCGCTGGGGTTGAGGGTGTGGGTCTTCCCCCCCTGGAACGCCATCAGACGAAATGGGAACCCCCAGGCGTACTGTATTTTCGCACTGCGTAGTGCCTCTGTGACCGGTCTCCACTCCCACCGTCTCTGGAGCGTGCTAGGGGCCAAGTCCTGGTAGACTTGGAGTTCTTTCCCTCCGTGCACCATCTTGACCTCCCTGCTCTTTCTCATCAGGGATTCCTTGGTCTGGTAAAATAAGAAGCGGACGATAACGTCTCTGGGGGAGTTTGCATCATTGCTTCTGGCGCGCAGGGCCCTGTGCGCCCTTTCCATGTGCCATCTCTCCTCTGGGAGATCCGGCAGTAGAGGCTTGAAGATGGCCATAAGTACCGCCGGCAGTGTACCTTCTCTCTCCCCCTCAGGTAGGCCGCGTAGACGGAGATTGTTTCTCCGTGACCTGTTGGCCATATCTTCTATGGCGAGTTCGGCCTCGGCCACGCGGGCCGCCAGCCCATTGATGTGTGTGACTGCTGTATTGTGGGCCTTGTTGGTAGCCTCCAGCCTCTCTTCCAGGCGAGCCGTTCATGTACCCAGTGCGGCGATCTCGCTTCGGAGGACCGTGGTGGAGTTATCTATTTCGCCCGCGAGGTAGGTTTGCACCTCGGTCAGGCGCTCCAAAATTTTTGCAGTCTCGCCCTTGTGGCGCTCTCCCTCTTGGGCCTCGTGTGGTGAGGGTGAGTGCGGTGAGGGGCTCCGACCGGCGCCATCTTGAGGCTCCGCAGGCCCGATCTTGTGGGCCGTCATCAGGTCCAGGACCGATGTGCCCCCCTCGGTCCCCCTCTTGGGTTGCTTCTTGGGGTGTCTTTTCTCCATGGTCGGCTTGTGGATAATATGTAAGTCGATTTCGAGCAGTTTGTGTGCTATAGTAAGCTTATTTTCAGCGCGTTGGGGCCGGAGCTCTACACAGACACGTCCATCACGGTCTCCGGTCAGGCCACGCCCCCCCATAAATTGGGTTTTTAAAGAAAGATACACATTTCGTCTGATACACTACATTTATCCTGAGCACAATATTACGTAAAAATAAAATATTATTTAAAAAAAAGACAATATTTGGTTCTATAAAACAAACAAAAAAAAACCTAAACAAAACTAAAAACTAAAAATAGATTCACATGTTAGTCTTGATTGTTAAAATGCATCATGTGTCCAGGATTTCAATAATTGTTTTGGAAGTTCTAGAGCAGATATATGTCTGAAGCTAAACCTGTGCAAGATTTTGTCTGCTATAACTTTAATAGCTATAACTTTAATAAATATACAACTTTGATAGTAGTCACATAAACTAAAATTGTTACACAAAAGTATATATTTATAGAAATAACACCCCCCCCCCCCGAGGTATTTTAATATTTTGAAACATTTTGTCAGTCATTTTATCACAGTCTGTCAAATCTGATATATTTTTTTTGTATATGGATTTTTTTTGTGCTAATGCCCCTGAGTACAACATGGTACCTTTATTAGATTATTGGAAAATGATAGGGTGAAACTGCAAACAGCTGATTGAGCTGGCATACTGTGCACTAAGTGTGTGCTGGGGTCTTTATCAATATCAAGTTAAAAGTCTCGTTGACTCAGAGCACCACGGTTGCGCTCTGAATCATTGACTGAGCGCAGGAACCAGAAAATTTGCCAGGATAGAAATAGAACTCTGAATGTCTATATATTATTTTATTTTTAAACCTAACAAACACATATTTGTTAACTATAGGGGTTTAGTAAACATAATTTAATAAAATCCTGGAAATGTAATGGTTCTCCCTTCAAATCTGTATCCATCAAAGCAAAAACAGGTGCAATTCCGTTGCAAGGTGCAAAAATAACAAGCGATCAGCATGGAAACCAATAAAATATCTTTAGCATTAATATTGTGATGTTTTTTTCTTTATAAACCTGTGCCTAAACTGAATATTATAAGAGAAGCATCTATAACAGTTATTTTGCATTTCTGCATTAGCTGCAAACTTTGCTTGGTAATAAAAAGAACCGATGAGCTGGCTAATCACCAGTTAATGAAACAAATGCCTAAACTCTGACTTTTCAGTATCCCCTGAAGACTGAACTATGTCCTTCTGTTCTAAGCCCCTAGGGCAGTATCTTTTCACTCCAATCATTGGGTTCCATCAAAAAATGCATTTTAAGGATATCACCTGAGAGCTCGGGACGAACAAAGAACAAAAGCCTAAGAAGGGAGCAACTGTTTCAACCAGCTCTAATCCCGTAATGATACCTTTAACCAATAAGCCAGGGATGTACATACACGAGGCCTTCATATGCCTTTTTTTAGTTAGCCCCAGGTAGCCTCACCTAGACCCTGAGAACTCAAAAGGCTCAGTTCCATCACTGCTGCAAGGGAGTCTGGATTCACAACATATGCCACATTTGCCCAGTGCCCTCTCTACTCAATGACAATCCCAACAGCAGTATATGTGTCTCGCTAGATTGCTGGAAAGAACAATACCGTGTTTCCCCAAAAATACACCCTACCCCGAAAATAAGTCCTAGCCGGATTATCAGGGTGGGCTGCAATATAAGCCCTACCCCGAAAATAAAAACCTAGGCATTGCACCTTTGCGGCCCAGCGAGACTTCCTTCTTCTACCGTATGAGGAGGAGGGGGAAGAGCGTTGCAGGCCGCGGCATCGCGCAACGTGATGACGACCTTTCGCAGCGATGTCAGTCTGTCTTCACGGATCTTCAGCAGAAGGATCCATTTCCGGGCAGTGAGGCACCCAGTGGTCGGACTCGGCGGGCAAGGAATCTTTGAAATGTGAGTAGATATTTTATGTCTGGGACTGAATTAATTAAAGGGGGGGTGAATTAATTAAAGGGTGGGCTAGATTAATTAAAGGGGGTGGATTAATTAGAGGGGGGTGGATTAATTCAAAGGGGGTGGATTTATTATTAAAGGGGGTGGATTTATTAAAGAGGTGGATTACCCGAAGGGGTGGATTAATTAGAGGTGGATTTATTAAAGGTGGATTAATAAAGGGGGTGGATTACCAAAGGGGGGTGGATTAATTAGTGGTGGATTAATTAGAGGGGTGATTAATTAAAGGTGGTGGATTAATTAGAGGGGCTTGGATTAATTAAAGGGGTGGATTAATTAAAGGGGGGTGGATTAATTGAAGGGGTGGATTAATTAAGGGGGGTGGATTAATTAAAGGGGTGATTTATTAAAGGGGATTTATTAAAGAGGGGGTGGATTAATTAAAGGGGGGTGGATTAATTAGAGGGGTGGATTTATTAAAGGGGGGTGGATTAATTAAAGGGGGGTGGATTAATTAGGGAGGGGGGTGGATTAATTAAAGGGGTGGTGGATTAATTAGAGGGGGGTGGATTAATTAAAGGGGGGTGGATTAATTAAAGGGGGGTGGATTTATTAAAGGGGGGTGGATTTATTAAAGAGGGGGGTGGATTAATTAAAGGTAGTGGATTAATTAGAGGTCGTGACATGGGTGAAGAATTCATGGGATAAAATCATTGACAGCTGTGTTGTCAAAGCACTATGAGCAGGCTACATGGACAAGAAGTACTCGTTTAAGGAGAGCTATATTGCTTTACATGAGAGATTAGGCCCAATGGTTCAAAAGGAAATGGAGATTCAAGAAATTCAGGCTGGCAATCAGGGTTTGGAGAGTTATGATGATATTCCAGAAGAAGATGACATGATTGTAATTTAATAAATGTTGTTTACGGTAGGGAGAGCTACTGTACCATATATTGCTGTAAATGAGAGATTAGGACCAATGGTTCAAAGGAAAATGAAGATGACTGTACCGGTATTTGAAGAAAAGTTGTTTAAATGTTGTTCAATGTACATACCGGTACCGTAAATAAATAAGCCCTACCCTGAAAATAAGCCCTAGTGTGTTTTTTGTGACTAAAATTAATATAAGACCCGGTCTTATTTTCGGAGAAACATGGTAGAGTTACATATGAAGAACAACTGTGCGCATTCTAGAACTAGAGTTTGAAGATGTTATAAACTACTGCTGGCTGAACATCATGGGAAAAGCAGTTCACATTTGTACTTTACATTGCCCACACAGGAACACCAGCATACACACATACTGACAGTGTGGAAACAACACACACAATACGTGGAGCCTCCCAACAGTCCTAATTTAGGTGAGACAGATCAGTTCCAGTTGATGGTCCCTTGCCAGCACAGCACAAGCATTAGCCATGGTCATGTTGTGCTGAGGTTATTGGTACCATGCACTAAGGACTTTAGCAGCACTAAACGTGGTCTGTCCAATCAGCCTCTTCTGTGGGTGACCTTGCCCCCTTTACATGCAGGACTCCCCCATTGTGGACATTTTTAGTGAAACAGGTCACTAGTACACCCTCTCTAAGCCCGCCCACCCCAATCCCTTTTTCATACCTTCCAAAGTTGAAATAATTAGAAGAACATTGACATACATCCATAAAGAAGCACTTTTACATATTGACACACTGTTCACATAATACACAATGATGTTCACAGAGAGAGACAGTCACAAGCTTTCACAATGGTTGTTGACATGGAAACTCTGACATTCACCAATACTGCACAAACAGATAGTTATATGTCTATCTGTGAGTGGGTAACTGACTGTTTTATGTCAAAACCACTTTGCCAACTACATACATTCTATGATGATAAAAAAATTGACAATCTTTTTTGAGTATTGTTTTTCACGTAGGAAGGAAATAGAAAAGGAAAAACAGAGCATATGTTTTAACTTTGGTCAAATGTACTATGCATGAAGTTTTGAAAGGAAATAGATTTAAAAAAAAAAAAAGAGAGAGAAAAACACGTCTCAACCTTTGGTCATACCATGTTTGAAAACAGACAGCTAGTCTCTATGATCTTCCCTGCTTCACTTCCTAGACGGAAGCAGGGAAGACCACAGAGACTAACTGAGACTTTTACATATAGTTTATTTACAAAAAATAATAATCTATTTCCTTTCAAAGCTCAATGAAAGGATTATATTTAAAAATAGTTTTGAGTTAACATTTGTCCTATAAGCAGTAGCATGGGCAATGCGGTGGCAGTAGTAATTGGCTGCCCATCGCAAGTTCAATCCTTTACTGGCAATGGCCGGCCAGTGATATGTTGAGATAGTCGCCTTATGCATTAGCCTGAGCAGAAGAGGGAAGATATCTTAAGTGTTAAAATGGCATCCCGCTTTGCCTTATTACTGGAGCAAAAAAGAAGATAAAAGTGAAGGTTAAATAAGAGGGATAGGCTGACATTGTGGGCTTAAGGAGCGTTTTAACTTATTGAAACAGTTTTGGTGTACAGATCATGACCATGCATATAGGAGTTAAATCACTTTGTTTATACAGCCCTAGTCACACCTCCCTGCATGTGATTTTATTGCTCAGTGTGTTTAATTTGGAATTCCATATCGCCTGTGTTGAAACCTCGTTTACTGCACAGTGTGTTTAATC